>CM038214.1:250438938-251038938 GCA_021442155.1 Cymbidium sinense
AATTTGAAATGCATTAGATTTAGGTCATTTGAAGCATGCTCTTTACATGATCTAGTCTCTTCAGAGAGTGAGTTTAAGGACTTAGTCTCTTTCTAAATGAAAACAACCTAGCTATCTTGCATAAACATAAAGACTTGCCTACATGTATTTAAAATCATATGAGGAGTTGGTTGGTGGCCACCCAGTGTAAGTCTGTCGTGGTTTGTCCTCTCTTGTGGAGACAAACCAATTACCCACTTTTCTCCTTAGATTTAGGTTGTGCTTCCGGCCCTCACTGAAGCTCCCTAGATTTAGGTTCTGAGATTGCTTCTCCCTTTTGTGGGCTATAAGCATAATTCCTCACCTCTTAGGCATTTCTTTAATCTTGTGTTGAGGAATCTTAAGTCCTAAAATTCTAATAAAAATGCAACTCAAACAACCTAAATCAATTTCTAAAATGTAAAGCCAACTTTAGGATAGTTTGAGATGCTCGCTAGGTTTCCTAGCATCGTGAGCATCTCCTACTTATTCCCATTTAGGCTTCGATAATAACTCCCTCTTTTGATCAATCCCATTTGATCTTCAAATACAAACTAATCGATTAATAGTCCTTCCTATTGAAATCTTCAAAGACAATGATCATTTATCTTAATCGAAAGTTTTCCTAAAGGATCTTGTCCTTTAGGATGTAATTAACTATGGGGGCTTGCCCCTATAGGAAACTTAACAAACCCAGTTTAAAATAAACCCTGCTTTACTTTTCCATGTAAAGTAAGGGAATAATCTCTAGTACATATGCAAACCCATCATCCTTAGGAGTCCTTATTGAGGTGATTGGTTCCATTAAAGGGTAGTGACTTTTGTCTTTCGAGATAATACACTATACCTTGATGATCCGACCCAATAAGTGCATCACGGATGCATCTTACTAAGACAAATTTCTATATAGGGCCTCTTTCATTTCTCACCAACAAATTTGGAAGGTGACTCCCCTTATATAGGAATTTTTCACCACAGTTATGAAGAGAGGGAAAGAGTAGAGAACTTCTCTTTCCTTCACTATCCTAAGTAATTTCTAAAGTAGATTCACATTTTTAGTTTTGTTTAAGTGAATGTTTTGATTAAATCTTTTAATTAGTCCTAAGTTTAGATGAACTCTAAACAAACCTATTAAAAAAGAAAGGCATTTTAAGATTAAATAAAATGAATCAAAATTCACATAACACACATTACTTCATTTCATTCCCAACATATACAACATGCATATGGATGGATCCTAAGCATATCTATACATACAAATGAGAATATTTAACACACTTTATGATGCATGCTAAGTAATTCATTTAAGGAAATTTAGAAGATTAAGATGCATTATTTTCTTTAAGTAGAAATGGGTTTCTTTATCCAAATTTTCACATACACACACGAAAGTAAGAAAGGCATAAGTGAGGTGCCATTGTTAACTGAGGTGGTGCAAGACCTACTTAGAGCTACTTAAAGCCTCACAACCTCGTGGTTGTCCACTAATATATCACTTTTCTTAAATACAAACATGTGTATAAAAGAAATGAAATGGAAAAGAAGAATGCAAAAGTTGAATTAATGGATTCATTTTGTTTATGCAATTTATGTATGCAAGTATAGGTAGCCCTTCTTAGATGATAGCATAGAGATGAATAGGATATAAAATTAGGTGAGTATTAGGTCCTTTTCAAATGAACCATATATCTCACCATGTTCCTATTCAAAACTATGCTAGCATAAAAGAGAAGGGGAAACCTATGCTAAGCATACCTTTATAATCTTTCGCATGCAAGATCATAATTAAAATGTAAATAGCATACTTTCAGATTTTGATATTTGATTTATGTGTTTTGAAAATAATTTGGATTTAGTAGTGATAATAGCCATTCATATTTCTACTTTAGCCAACACATGCAAATTTGACATAAAGTAAACAATTTTATTTTAAACTTGAATTTGAAAAATATGAATGCATGAAACCACATACCATACAAATTTAACATGTTGGGGAAAGACTCAAAGCAATGAAAGCATGTAAACAAATTCACTTTACTTAAATCCTAAAAACATTCTTATGGAATAAGAAAGTTTAAAATAAATCAAAGTGAATTCAATGTGATTTTTGTTTAGTTTGGAGTTTGATTGAATTTTGAAAAGGTGAGTTGAGTTTCCTGTTCCTAACCCATTCCCACATGTGTTTGATATTTTGTTTAATTTTTAGATAATTAGATCCATTTTTATGTATTAATTAGGTTAAGGTATGAATTAAGTAACTTAATTAACCCTTACCTACACCACCTTAACATAATTAACCAAATAACTATGAGTCATTGAGATGACATAAAAACTCACAAGGAATTTAAATTTGCAATGCACCTAATAAGAAAAGGCCCAATTTGGCTCACAATTAATAGTTAATTAAGCTAAGGAGTTTAGCTTAAGTAATTTCAAAATATCCTTTCATACATATGAATTGGGTTTTGATTTCCTTAATTGAACTTAGCTATTAAACACCTAAGCATCTACCCAAGGTAGATTAATTAAGTTCTGGAGGAAATGCCCCAAAATTATTCCCTAAACCTCCTATCCATTGGATCTGAACTTAATCAACTCTAATCATGGATTAAAACCACTAATAACACCCTAATTATGCTTAATTAAGTTAAGGGAGTAATTAAGAAATCTATATGCAATTCTTCTAATTAAGCCTTCAATAAATCCCAAGAAAATTAGAGAAAGTAAGTCTTCTCCTAAAATATACCCAAGAAATTTGGGATTAATCAAAGGCTTAATTAAAAGGTAATTAAAAATGAACTTTCCAATAAAACCCAAAATCAGAGAAAAGAATAATTCAAAATCCCTTGAAATTAATTTTAAAATATTCTAGGTTGAATTATCTTTCCATAGAAATTTATTTCATATTTTTTCTGAATTTTAGTGAGATAGATATGAATTTTAGAAGATCCCTAGATTAATTAGAATTAATTAAAACATCCTAACTAATCCTCCTACTCATTGCGCTTTACATGCGTCGCACAGTGAGCCGCTCACTTAAGTGTCAAATCTACAAGGCGGCTTGATGGAGGACGCTCTTTGATCTCTGTCGTCCGATCAAAGATCGGATGACCAAAGATCTCCCCGCTATTTTAAAAAGGATATAAGAAATTCTAAATGTGGGAATTATCTCAGCCATCCATCCAAAATGCACGGATGGATGGCGGAGATCTCCCAAGTTCTTCCCCCTTGATCAACAGAGGTCGTCCATGATCTAGGGAAGATCCAAGCTTCGATTGAGTTCAAAAACCAAAATTAACCCACACCATCTAAAGCCAAGGACACATCCAATGGGATTCACTTGAATTGAAAATTTTCTTCACCAACACCTCCTATGCTAGGTGGTCAAAAAATTTCATACCTCACCAACACTCGAGATCGATGAGGTAGCTTCGTTTGGTGGAGACGAAGCCCTGTTGAAATTCCTAGGCCTTGGGATTGAGTGGCTTGCTCTATGGACTAACACCACTTGAAGATCCTTGTAGCCTTGATCCAATTGCTCCTCTCTATGGGAACTCCAATGGAAGCTTGAGTGTGCTCAATTTGTCCTTAGAAGAAGTGTGTAGGAGGAATTGAGGTGGATTGTGGAGGAAAGTTCAAGGTTGGATTGAGCTCCCGTATTTTCACACTATGCAAAACCGAGAAGATGAACTTTCATTTCACCCTAGAAAGCTTGGGGAGGCTGAGGAATTACTTCTCTGACTTCCCTTGGCTCAATCGAAATGAGGACTCATGGATTTGAATTTGATTAGGGGGAGTATATCTCCCCCCTTGAAGGATCAGATGGAGGCAAGCCTATGTACCATTTTGATCCAATTGATCACAATGGGAGGGTTGATGTGAGTGATGGTCAGTTTGAGGCCTTGAGTGGAATGCCAACCTCCCATGTGCTTGAATTTGAGTGGGAGAGGGATTTTGAATTAGCCATTTTGACCCATGGGGATGGGTTTGGTCTTGGGGCCAATTGGGCTGACCCAAACCCATTAGGTTGGATGCCACTCTTTTCATTAGGTCCCCTTGAGCTATTAGGAAAGCCTCAAGTTGATATGAAGAGGGTATGACCAAATTACTCATAGATTTGGTCAAAATTTGTTCTATGGCCTAGAGGTAGGATGATCATTTTGCAAATTTTTACTTTGGATATGTTAGGTATGTGGAGAAACTAGGTTTGGCCAAGTTTCATGAGATTTAGAATTCATTTGATAGGGTTTGGCTCATCTTGACCCATTTAGGCCAAAATGGGTCAACTTGGGTCAAGTTGACCAATTGGTCAAATTGGGTCAAACTAAGGGTTGGGTCAAGTTCATATGACCAATTGAAATATTTTGGTGGCTTTGGTTTGATTCAATTTGGTATAGTTTTGAATTTGGCTCATATGACATCATTTAGGTCAAATGGGTCAAGTTGACCTATTTGACCCATTTGACCTTTTTGAGGTAGGTCAAGGTTTAGGTTAGGTTAGTCATAATGGATTGGTATCTTTGTTTCCAATCAATTTTGGTTAAGTTCAATTTGGCTCAACATGACCCCTTGGTCATGGTCAAGTCAATCAGGTTAGATCTAGTTGGCCAATTGAGGCTTTGATCAAGTTCAACAAGTGATTTGGAATGAACTTGACCCACTGGTTCCAATCAATTTCACTTTGATCAAGTTTGGACATATTTTGACCCTTTAGGTCAAGTTGGGTCAAGTGGCCAATTAGGTTAGGTTAGGCTCAAATGTTGGCTTGGTCAAGTTCAAACATAAGTCATGAGTGAACTTAGATCAATGATTTCAATTTGGCCTATTTGGTGGAATTTGGCTATGTAAGGTTTCATTTTGGGCTAAGTGTTGACTTGGTCAACCCTTAGGTTTGACTTGGTTTGACCCAATTTGATTGATTGATCATCCCATGATAATTTTTGATCATGATGAGAGGGATAGATGAGTTTGGTTCAATCCAATTTGGTTAGGATTAAAATTTGACTCATAGGTACTTTAGGTCACTTTAGGTCAAGGAGCCTCAAATGGCTTGGTCAAAGCTTGATTTGAGCTTGAGTGATCTTGTATATGGACTTATGATTGAAATATAAATCCATTTACAAGTGGTTTGAAGTCAAATGGGTTTTGACCCATTTGACAATTTCATATTCAAAGGAAGAATACGAAAGGATTTTGGCTTTTGATTGAAGTTTGGATTTATATATGGACTCATGATCGTAGGGTTGATTGAATCATGAAGAGAAATCAAGAGTTTGGCTTGATTTGAAGTTGATTTGCCTAAGTTCAAGGTTTTTACTTGAAAGACTTAGATTGGATTTTGAGTTGATTTGAGTTTGATTTTGGAATTGGTTTTGAATTTATATTTCATTTATATATGTGAATATAAATGAGAATATAAATTGATCATGAGAAAATTTCAAGGATTTGAAGTGGTTTAATCATGATTTAGGCTAAGTCCATTAAAAAGGATTTAAGGGACTTATGAAAATTTTGGAGTTTGAAGTTTGAATTTTTGAATTTGGTTTGATTGATTTTATATTTATATTTCACTTATATATGTGAATATAAATGAGAATATAAATGAGTTATGAGAAAATTCCATGAATTTGAAATGGTTTGAACAAGATTTTGGATAAGTCCTTTAATGGAAAATTAAGGGACTTAGAAAATTTTTAGATTGGGAATTTAATTTGAGGGTTTGATTTGATTGATTGATATTTATATTTCATTTATATATGTGAATATAAATGAGAATATAAATGAGTTTTGAGAAAATCCATGAGTTTGAATTGGTTTAGAGTTGATTTTGGCTAAATCCATTAATGAAAAATTAAAGGGACTTAAGAATTTCATGAATTGATTTAGAATTTTGAGTTTAGTTTGACTGATTTGAATTTATATTTCATTTATATATGTGAGTATAAAATGGAAATATAAATGAATTATGAGAAAATCTCAAAGATTTGAATAAGTTTTGATCATGATTTTGGCTAAGTGCTTAAGAGAGGATTAAGGACTTGAGAGGATTTGGACTTAGGAATTTTTTATGGACTTTGATCATGGATTTCAATCATAGATTTCAATCATGGATTTCAATCATAGAGTTGATTGAGTTTGGAGAAAATCAAATGAGATTGATTTGGAGTTTGACTTGAAGGAAGGAAAGTGAGAATGGTTTAAGCTAAGGGTAGGAAACTTTCTAACGCCCAAGGCATAACTATCCATATGGCTAACTCTTCTAAGTCTCTGGCTGTTGAGTGTCCACCTAATCACTAGATGTGTCTTGGGCTAAGGAACTCTTAAAGTCTAAGAGAAGTCCTATGTCTAAGATGGAGGTTGAGACCTCATTCTAAAAATGAGGTCAACAGGAGTGTAGAGATGTCGATCCTCAAATAGGTAAGGGTCTTTAGACTCATAATGTTCATCGATGCACCTGAATCCACAAGAACTCTGGCAAGTCTGAACCTGTCCATGTTAACTGTGATATAGAGGGGACGGTTGTGCTCCAAGTCCCCCAGAAGAAGGTCTTCATCTGAAGGTGATCCCCTGAGCTTCTTTTGTATAATGTGCCTTCTCACCTATAACGGTCAGCTGAGCTGAGCATATCTCATGATCAAGGAGATCCCTGATTAGTGATTCCCTCATCTCTTTGGATAAGACAAGGGCATCGTATATGCTTAGCTTAGATGACAACTTTCTTAGATGAGAGAGGACATTGTAGTCCACCTTGGGTCCTCCACAAGCATATCCAAGGGTGGAACATCCCATGGAGGGGCTTCTCGATCTTCATACCAATGACTTATTTCCCTCTATCTTGAGGTGCTGCCCTAGAAGGTAGAACCTTGCCACTACGGAGGTTGACTTCGGTGATCTCTTGTGGTAGGATAATGAAAGGTTCTACCTGCACATCAGGCTCACCTACAACTTCTCCTATGGGACCCTCAGAATCAAATGATTCCAAGTCTATCTCAAGAGGTGAACTGGTATGTGAAAAGTCTAACTCGAGAAAGAGGAAGATCAATTGTTATAGCTATTTTGACATGAAGAGTTATCGTTAGGAATAGAAGAAGACAACCCATCGTGACACATATGTAATTCAAACTAGCTTTATTCATCAATTTCTTGGAATTGTTTGAAGGTACAAAGTAGAAATCAAGTAAAGTGAGGTAAGGATTTGATGCCCTTATCCATCCGATACAAGAGTTCTACTAGTAGAAGAAGTAGAGCTGAAGTGGAAGAAGTGGTGAAAGCTCAACTATAGTGGAGGTTGGACTCATGGTGGCTACCATCGACACATGCTACCGCTCTTTTCCTAGAGTTGATAACTTGCAAACCGTCCTTGATGTTGGAGGTTTGGACTCGTTGCAAGGAAAGCTTCTTGATCTTACGATGATATTCTTAGAGGTTTTGGATAAAGAAATATCCCAACCTTCTTTAGTTTTGGTAGGATCACATGTATCCCCAAGGATTACCCTAATGGAACTGGATGGTTGTTCCATAAGATATTCCTTTAGGATAATTACAACATCAATCTTGAAACTATGTTCAAGCTAGTCCTTTAATGTGTAGTAATCCTCCAAAATGTGACCTAGCATACGGTGGTAGGGGCAAAAGTTTGGATCATGACTTTTGCCTACTTCCGGTTTCTTAGGGTAGGCGAAGATCAAGCTTCTTTAAGAGATTCTTAAAGATCTTTTGATTACCTCCCTTAAAAGAATAAGGTTTGTTAAGCTTATCTAAAAGAGTAGGACCATAGCTACCTGGGGTATGCATGTACGCTCAGGTATGGTATGAGGAGGCAGGTTGGCTATAGAGGACCGTGGAGGCAGGTGATGCCTCAATGGTGGCAAAGGAGGTGGAGGCTGATGAGGTTGTGGTCTCTCAAACTGATCTCTAGTCTGCTTCCCTTATCCACTTCAAGCTCCCGGCTTCTTCATAGACCTTTTGTGGCTTTGCTTTAGGCAACTAATCTTCAAAAGGAAATTATTTGGCCTCTCCTTATAGACTAGCCTCCTTATTGATTATCTTCTCAAATGTCTTGATAGAGAAGCCCTTAAGCATGAAGGCAACCGGGCCATGGATATTCTTTAACAGAATCTTAATGGCATGCTGCTCAGAGCATGGTTCACACTTCATACTTAAGTTACTCCATTGGAGAATATAATCAACAAGGGACTCACTTGGGTGTTGATGTGCTACAACGAGATCACCTATAACCCTTTGTCGAGCTCCAGCAAACCTCTTGATGAAGAGTTGCTCTAACTTAGCAAATGTCTTTACTAAACCATTGGGCAGTTCAACATACCAATCGAAAGCAATACCTACTAACGAAGAGGCAAAAAAGCAAAGCATCACAGGCAACAATTGGTCAAATCTATGCTATGTATGTCGCCTTGGGTTTCCACTACCATCAAAGCTTTTGAAGGAAGGTGGCACAAAACCCTTGGGATATTGGATTGAATCAAATTTCGTCGGGTAGGGTCTACCCTTTGGAACTGATGATCCTCCCCGGGCTTGATCCAACGCTTCCTTCACTTGTTGCTCAACCATGGATTTTTTGTCTTTTTCTTGTATGGAGGTACTTTCCACTACCTTCGCTAGTGCTTCTTTGCTCAATGGGAGGTTAGGTCTTGGCTGGGTCCAGGACATGCACTAACGCAGACATTAGTAGATGAACTGCTAGGGGCTTATTTTTTTGAAGCAGAACGCTAACAAGTCCTCTAAGCATGCCATCTATCTATCTCATCTTTCTACCTTAATCGATGTCGAGGTGCTGATACATGTCTTCCCGATCAACCTCATCTCCTTCCATGGCTCGCCGCAAGAAGAGATCCTGGTATCAACCATACATGAGCCTCCCAATAAGTCATCTTCATTGGGATCAAGTTGACTTTCTCTTCATCGACAAATCATACCCCAAGATCTTCTTTTTCCATGAAATAATGTGCCACTAACTCATCTAAAGAATGATCAATGCGGTACAAATATCTGGTATGGTATGATCATGCATTGAGAGGCACCGACCTCGTCACGTGGAGAGTCAATCCTATGGGGATTGTAGACACTGAGACACTAGCTATGAGAGGGGTGACATTCCTAGGAGTTTCCACTATCCTTGGTGCAACTGGACTATCATCTGCCACCTCTGAAATAACTGCCACCATCTCCACGTCCTGCTGAATTGATGGAGTTGGTGAAGGGACAACCACGATGCTTCGGGGTTGCCACTCCTTCTGCACCACCACTAGGGAAAAGGTCGAGCAGGAGAGCTTGACCTCACCACAATAGGCGGTGTAGATGGTGTAGGATCCCTCGTGATCATCACTGGGTGCGCTTCTCCGGATATGGCCTTCATGGCCTTTGATGGAATGGAGAAGCGTGAGCTGGATGGTGATGGTGGACGAAGGAGACACCATCGACTCTCTATGAAGGAGTCCTCTTGTGATGACTAGTCCTAGTATAGGATGTTGTATATGGGGGGTGCCCGGGAAAATCAATAAGTGTGGAAGTCCCTACTGGTAGTGTGAGCTATATGGGCCTCTCTGGCCCTCTAATTCCTTCCACACTGGGGGATAATGGATCGAGATCAAATTGAGCTATGGACTAACGTCAGAGCTCACTAAAGCCGATCATATGGCGACGCTCTCCTTTCCTAGTAATGGTGCTACACCACCGGTGGAGGTGATGTGAATCCTCTAACATCCTCTCACCGACCTAGAGATGGAACTGTTTGTTGTCAGGTGAAGTAAGAGGGAACTCCTCAATAGTCAATGCAGGCCGCCTCATGGCAATCCTCATGTGATACGCTTGATCATGCAATTTTGTTTCCTATGTTATGTCTAGGATGGGAGGAGTGAGAGCTAGACCCATACTAAAAAGTAGGGGAGGCAATCCCTGAGATCAGGGGAACCTTACCCATAGAGGGTACAGATGAGAGGGTACTAGCCCTCACTAGGGCAGCATGAGAAACCATGGGGTGCACTAAAATTGGGGCTGACACTGCTAGTACTACTACTGCTGAAGCCTATGGGACTACCACTGCTTTCCTCTTTAGTGAGGAAATGTCAGAACCGGAAGGTAGATCAATTTGGATGACGCCCGATCACCGTGGTCCTACTGACTATCGTGAGGGAAGTGCCCTCATATGTAATCCTCACTCAATCCCACTAAAATGGATAAGGTGTGTATATCCAATCGGGGAAGTTGGCTTGGTCCAAAGCCAAATCCATGCCATGAGGGAAAGTGAAAATAAAATGGCCATTTTGATCAACTAAAAGATTGAAAAATTGAAGCGTTGTCATCGACTATGAGAATCTGCAATAAGAAATGAGCTTGGATCAGATTTCTATCTTTGTTGATTTTTGAATTTGAATTGAAAATTTGAACCCACATCTAATAACTTGGAAGTGTTAAGTGGGGTTCAAATAGATTTGAAGACTTAGAAATTTGATTGAAAGAGGAATTTTGAATATGAATCCAATTTCAACAAATTTGGGTATGTTGAAAGATGGATTCAAATATTTTGAGAAGGATGCTTCCATAGGTTCATGTTTGTTTGAATTTAGATTTTGATTTGAGGACCATTTCCTTTAACAAATTTGGGTATGTTAAAGTAAGGGTCAATTGATTTTGTTTTTGATTGATGATTTTGGAATTTTACTTACTTAGCAAATTTAGGTATGCTAAGTGAAGTGTTTGAGAATGATTGTTTCTTTTTGGTGAATTGTTGTTTGATTTTTGAAAAATTAGAATTCCCACTTAGCAAATTTAGGCTAAGTGAAGAATCCAAGTGTGTTTTGTTTGATTTTTGATGAAAATTTAAGTATGCTAAGAAGATCCTAAGTGTTTCATTGGTTTTTGGATGTTTGATTTTTGAAAAAGTAGGATCCTTAGCAAATTTGGGTATGCTAAGAAAATCCTAATTTGTTTCATTTTTATTTTGATTTGTTTGAAAGTGGAGACTTTACTTTAGCAAATATGATATGCTAAGGATGAAGTCCCACTTAGTTTTGCGAAATGGAAGTTTCACTTAGCAAATTTGAGTATGCTAAATGAAATTCCAAAAGATGTGTTCAAAATTTTTGAGATTTAGTTTGGTTTTGAAAATGGAAACTTCTCTTTAGCAAATTTGGTATGCTAAAGAATGAAGTTCCAAAAGTGCTTGAAGATTTTTGGTTTTGAATTTGGAGACTTCACTTAGCAAATTTGGGTATGCTAAATAAAGTTCCAAATGTGTTCAAATTTATTGATTTAGTTTGGTTTTGAAAATGAAAACTTCTCTTTAGCAAATTTGGTATGCTAAGGAATGAAGTTCCAAAAGTGTTTGAAGAATTTTTGTTTTGAATTTGGAGACTTCCAAAATTTGAGTATAAAGTTTTAAAATTATTTGAAAATTTTTTATTTTGGATTTGGAGACTTCACTTAGCAAATTTGAGTATGCTAAAGGAAATTCAAATTTGTGTTTGGGAATTTTTGATTTTGGATTTGGAGACTTCACTTAGCAAATTTGATTATGCTAAATGAAGTTTCAAATATGTTTGCAAAGTTTTGATTTTGGATATGGAGACTTCACTTAGCAAATTTGAGTACGCTAAATGAAATTCCAATTGTGTTTGGGAATTTTCATTTTGGATTTGGAGACTTCACTTAGCAAATTTGAGTATGCTAAATGAAATTCCAAATGTGTTTGAAATATTTTTTTTTTGATTTTGGATTTGGAGACTTCACTTAGCAAATTTGAGTATGCTAAATGAAGCTCCAAAAATGTTTTGAATTTTTTTGTTTTGGATTTGGAGACTTCACTTAGCAAATTTGAGTATGCTAAATGAAGTTCCAAATATGTTTTGAAAAATTTTGATTTTGGATTTGAAGACTTAACTTAGCAAATTTGAGTATGCTAAATGAAGTTCCAAATGTGTTTGAATTTTTGAAAAATATGATTGTTAAGTTTCAATTTTTGAAAAGAGAATTTCTATTCAACAAATTTGGTATGTAGAAATGGAAATCATTCTTAATTTTGAAATGTAAAATTTTTTGTTTTTTGTGTGATTACTGCTTTTTGAAAGAGGGAATTCCAACTTAATCATATATGGGATATATTTAAGTAGGATTTCCAAATGATATCATTTTTTTTAGTTGGGAATGAAATCTTTATTCAATACATTTGAGTATATTAAATGAAGATGTTCATATGTGCTTTTTTAAAAAAATTAATTTTATTTGAAAATGAAACTTTCATTCAATAGGTGTGAGTGAATTGAATGGAGAGGTTCATGTGTTCTTTTTGAAGGTCTATTTTTGATTTTGATTTTGATTTTTGGAAAGATGATTGTTCATTTTATTTTTTGAAAATGAAATCTTCATCAAAATGAGTTGAAGGAAGATATTCATTTGTGCTTTTGGAAAATTTAAATTTATTTAAAAATGAAACTTCCATTCAATAGGTGTGGGTATATTGAATGGAAAGGTTCATTTGTGCTTTCTGAAAGGTTAATTTTGATTTTGATTTTTGGAAAGATGATTGTACATTTTATTTTGAAAATGAAATCTTCATCAAAATGAATTGATGGAAGATGTTCATTTCTGCTTTTGGAAAATTTAAATTTATTTGAAAATGAAACTTTCATTCAATAGGTGTGAGTGTATTGAATAGAAAGGTTCATATTTGCTTTTTGAAAGTTTTGTTTTTTTTATTATTGATTTTGATTTTTGGAAAGATGTCTGTTCATTTTATTTTGAAAATGAAATCTTAATCAAAATGAATTGAAGGAAGATGTTCATTTGTGCTTTTGGAAAATTTAATTTTATTTGAAAATGAAACTTTCATTCAATAGGTGTGATTGTATTGAATAGAAAGGTTCATTTGTGCTTTTTGAAAGTTTTATTTTGTTATTATTGATTTTGATTTTTGGAAAGATGATTGTTTATTTTATTTTGGCAATGAAATCTTCATCAAAATGAATTGAAGGAAGATGTTCATTTGTGCTTTTGGAAAAAGATTGTTAGTTTTATTTTTGAAGATTCCTATATGTAACAATTATGAGAATTGTTAAATGAGGGTGATAAAATTTTTGTGGAAAATATTTTATTATGTGCATTTTTTGAAAGAGTGCTTTTTGAAAAGCAAAGTTCTTATGAAAAATTTATTTTGTCTTTATTATTTTAGAATGAACCTGTCCTTATCATAAAAAATGATAAGGAGGAAGTCTTTAAATATTTTTTTAGATCTTTTCATTTTTACCCATTGGAGAACCTAATGGGGGTTTTAAGACCAACACAGAGTGAGGTCCTAAAACCTAAAGATGTTGGCTAGCTCAACTTAAGAATGAAATAAGCTAAGTGCCAATGGAAAGAAAGATAGTCTCAAATTTATACCAAAGTACAAACCCACTATCGATACTTGAAGACAATGGTCATTTACCAGAGATGGAGAGAGGAACCATCCCCAGCAGACTTGCCGGAAAAATTTGTGGTGAAAAATATTCCCGCCTTCATCTATCCTTTCTGAAGAGGATAAATGAAAATAGAAATATATTTGGTTGAGACACCACGTAGATCCGCATGATGTGCTTATTCAGGTGATCGGGTATGTCTTCAAGGAATAATGTACTATCTCGGGAGATAGAAGTCACTACCCTTTAATGGACCTAATCACCTCAATACATATGTACTAGATTTACTTTTGAAATGAAATTCATTAAGTTCCTTATAGGGGCAAGCCCCCATAGTTAATTACATCCTAAGGGATTGGATCCTTATGAATACTCTCGATTAAGGTAATTGATCGTTGTCTTCAAAGATTTCAATAGGAAAGGACTATCAATCGATTAGTTCATTTTTGAAGATAAAATGAGATTGATCAAAGAGAGGGAGTTATTATCGGAGCCAAAGGAAAGATAAGTAGGAGATGCCCATGATGCTAGGAAACCTAGTGAGCATCTCAAACTATCCTATGATTGGGCTTTACATTTTTGAAATTGATTTAATTTGTTTGAGTTGCATTTTTCATTAGAAATTTGGGACTTATGATTCCACAACACAAGATCTTGGAAATGCCTAACAGTGAGGATTTAAACTTATGGCCCACAAAGGGGAGAAGTAACCTCAGAACCTAAATCTAGGGAGCTTTGGCGAGGCTCGAAAGCATAAACTAAACTTAAGGCAAAAATGGGTAATTGGTTTGCCTCTATAAGAGAGGACAAGCCACCCGACTGCTTGGACTTACAACTGGGGTGGCACAAACTAACTCCTCTGGTTTTTAAATACATGTAAAGTCTTGCTTTATACAAGATAGCTAAGTTGTTATTTATTTAGAAAGAAACTAAGTCCTTAAACTCCCCCAAGAGACTAGATCATGTAAGGACATGCTTCAAATGACCTAAATCTAATGCAATTTAAATTTCATTTTATTTTCATTTTTGGGCAAAAATTTTGACTTAGGCTAATAGAATTCATATGCCTAATGCATGAGAAATAAAATTATTGGCCAAAATCAGCAAGAAGGGAGGAGATGTGTTTTCACCATGGCTCTCAAAGGTCAAGCCAAGTTTCTCTGGAAAAGCAGGAAACCCTCCAATCAAGAGTGAAACAAGATGCATTTGTGCATGATATTATAAAAGAAATACTCATCCAGCTAAGGTGTTGCTAATTCTTTTATCTTGATTTTAAACCTAAGCTTTAGGTGAGGTTATGAGTTCTTTATTTTTAGTTTTGAGTTGTTAAGTTTGGTAAAAGATTTATTTTTTCCTAAGAGCCTAATCCACATCCAGGCCATACATAAAGCAAAGAAGAAATTAGGAAAAGATGCCACTTAATGCAAAAGCTAAATAAATCATCAAACAATTTATAAAGCTAATCACAAAAAGAATAAGAGGTCGTTGTGGTCGGGTGCCACCGACAAAATGGGTAACAAGCTCTTCCCTTATACAACCTGAATTACAAATGAATTAAACACAATTAAACAAGGAATTCATTGTTATGGGGGTCTTCAAGCTTCATTTCTTTATTCTTCTTTTTTTCCTTCTTCTTCTTTTCTTCTTTCTTCTTTGATTCCTTCTTTTGGATGGTTGGAAGGTGGATGCTCCAAAGGCTTCACATGGTGCATAAGATAGGATCTTATGACATCCTAATCCCCATAACAATCATTCAAAATCCTAATTGCACAAATTTACATGAAAAGGAAAAGGAAATCTAGCTAACACATGCAAAACAAAAGTTAGCTAAACAAACCACCAAATCCCTAGCATGTATATTGGACTTATCACCCCACACATGGGTGACTAAGTTCACCTGGCCTATTGGATTATGCTTAGGGGTATAAGCACCTACACATCAAAAACATTTGTATTTTTATTTATTACAGCACCCCTTAAGCACAATCCCCTGAAGAAAATAATGGTTAGACTAAGATCGCCCTACCATTCATTCTACACACATACATCCTAACATCCAGTCTAAAACATATATCATAAAATAAAAGCAAACATCAAATCATGCACCACCCTAATCTAAAGCTAAAAGTGATGACTTAGAATAATGTGTGTGCTTTGGAGGTTTGTGTGGTATGTTTAGCTATGGCTTAAGTTAGAATTTTCTAAGTGTGAAGCATGTTCAACTTAGAGAAGGGTTTAATTTAAGTGATTTAATTATTTTGGGTTGATTTTATTTCATGTTTTGATTAGGTTCAAGTGAATCCTACAATTAATTACTAAGTTATAAAGAGAGGGAAAGAGAAGGGAACTTCTCTTTCCTTCCCTAACCTAGGTAATTTCTAAAGTAGATTCACATTTTAGTTTTGTTTAGTGAATGTTTTGATTAAGTCTTTTAATTAATCCTAAGTTTAGATGAACTCTAAACAAACCCATTCAAAAAGAAAGACATTTTAAGATTAAATAAAATGAAATAAATTCACAAAACATACATCACTTCATTTCTTTCCGAACATGTATAACATGCATATGAATGAGTCCTAAGCATATCTATACAAATACAAATATTTAACACACTTTATGATGCATGCTAAGTAATTCATTTAAGAAAATTTGGAAGTTTATGATGCATGATTTTCATTAAGTAGAAAAGGGATTTCTTATGCAATTTTCACATGCACACATGAAAGTAAGAAAGGCATAAGTGAGTACATTGTTAACGAGAGGTGTAAGGTACAAGACTTACTTAGGGCTACTTAAAGCATAATAATCTTGGGGTTGGACTAATATACCACTTTCCTTAAATATAAACATATGTACAAAAGAAATGAATGGAAAATAAAGAATGCAAAAATTTGTATTAGTTGATTCATTTTATTTATGCAATTTATATATGCCATAGGTATCCTTCTTATGATAGTATTAGAATGAATAAGATATAGAATTAGGCAAGTGTTAGGTCCTTTTCAAAAGAACCATACATCTATTGGTTTTAAAATTCTATGGGGAATCGCCTTTCAAATCTATGAGGAGAAATAAAAGAGGCATGACCTATAGAAATTGGTCTTTTTAGGATGCCACGCAGATCCTCAGATGTACTTATTCAAGTGATCGGGAATATCATCAAGGAAATAGTGTACTATCCTGAAAGATAGAAGTCACTACCCTTTAATGGACCTAATCACCTCAATAAGGACTCCTAAGGATGATGGGTATGCATATGTACCAGAAATTCTTCTCCTACTTTACATGGAAAAGTAAAGCAATATTTATTTTTAAACAAGGTTTGTTAAGTTCCCTATAGGGGCAAACCCCCATAGTTAATTACATCCTAAGGAATGGAGATCCCTTAAGAAAACTCTCGATTAAGGTAAATGATCATTATCTTTGAAGATTACAATAGGAAAGGACTATCAATCGATTGGTTCATTTGTGAAGATCAAATGGGATTGATCAAAAGAGGGGGAGTTATTATCGAAGACAAAATAGAAGATAAGTAGGAGATGCCACGATGCTTGGAAACCTAGCAAGCATCTCAAACTATTTGCTTTACATTTTAAAATTGATTTAGTTTATTTGAGTTGCATTTTTTATTAGAAATTTAGGACTTATGATTCCTTAACACAAGATTAATTTTAAGAGGTGAGGAATTATGTTTATGGCCCATAAAGAAGCAACCTAACCTAAATCTAGGAGCTTCATGAGGCTGAAGCAACCCTAAATCTAAGGCAAAATGGGTAATTGGTTTGCCTCCACAAGAGAGGACAAACCACTGACTTTGGACTCACATGGGGTGGCCACCAACTAACTCCTCCTATGATTCTAAATACATGTAGGCAAGTCATTATGCTTATACAAGATAGCTTGGCTATTATTTTTTTAGAAAGAAACTAAGTCCATAAACTCACTCCCTAAAGAGACTAGATCATGTAAAGGGCATGCTTCAAATGACCTAAATCTAATGCAATTCAAATTTTATTTTTTTATTTTCATTTTGGACAATTATTTTGACTTAGGATAATAGGATTCATATGACTAATGCATGAGAAATAGAGTTATTGGCCAAAATTAGCGAGAATGGAGGAGGTGAGTTTCTACCATAGCTCTCAAAGGTCAAGCCAAGTTTCTCTGGCAAAGGTAGAAGCCCTCCATTCAAGAGTGAAGCAAGATGCATTTATGCATGATATTATAAAAGAAATGCTCATCCAGCTAAGGGGTTGCTAATTCTTTTATCTTGATTTTAAGCCTAAGCTTTAAGTGAGGTTATGAGTTATTTAATTTTTTTTATTTTGAGTTGTTAGGTTGGGTAAAAGATTTATTTTTCCCTAAAGAGCCTAATCAACATCCAGGCCATACATAAAGCAAGGAAGAAACTAGAAAAAATATGTCACTTAATGCACAAACTAAACAAATCATTAAATAATTTATAAAGCTAATCACAAAAAGAATAAAAGGCCATCATTGGGCACCACCACAAACAAAAAAATATCAAATATGGGTAGCCGAGCTCTACCCTTATACAACCTGGATTATAAATGAAATAAATTACAATTAAGCAAGGAATTCATTATTATGGGGGTCTTCAAGCTTCATTTATTCTTTCTTCTTTCTTCTTCTTTTCTTCTTTGTTCTTTTCTTCTTTCTTCTTTTGGTTAGTTGAAGGTAGATGCTCCAAGGCTTCACATGGTGCATAAGATAGGATCTTATGACTAATGCTCATCCTAATCCCCATAAAAATTATTCCAAAATCCTAATTGTACAAATTTACATGAAAAGGAAAAGTGAAAATCTAACTAACACCTACAAAATAAAGGTTAGCTAAATCAAACCACACAAATCTCAAGCATGTATATTGGACTTATCACCCCACACATGGGTGCTAAGTCCACCATGCCTATTAGATTATGCTTAGGGGTATAAAGAACATGCAAGCAACTTATGATAGCGCCCCTTAAGCATAATCCCTTGTAGAAAAGAATAGTTAGACTAAGAATGTCCTACCATTCATTCTAAGAGCATAAACCCTAACATCCAGTCTAAAACATACATCATAAAATAAAACAAAATAAAACATTAAACCATGAACTGACCTAATCTAAGGCTAGAAGTGGTTACTTAGGCTAATGTGTGTGCTTTGAAGGTTTATGTGGTATGCTTAGCTATAGCTTTAGGTTCAAATTTTCTAAGTGTGAAGAACATGTTCAATATAGAGGAGGGTTTCATTTGAGTTATTTAATTATTTTGGGTTGATTTTATTTCATGTTTTGATTTGGTTTAAGTAAATCTTACAATTAATTACTAAGTTATGAAGAGGGGGAAAGAGAAGAAAACTTCTCTTTTCTTCCCTAACCTAAGTAATTTCTAAAGTAGGTTCACATTTTAATTTTTTTTAGGTGAATGTTTTGATTAAATCTTTTAATTAATCCTAAGTTTAGATGAACTCTAAACAAACCCATTCAAAAAGAAAGGCATTTTAAGATTAAATAAAATGAACCAAAATTCACATAACACACATTACTTCATTTCTTTCCCAACATATATAACATGCATATAGATGGAACCTAAGCATATCTATACATATAAATGATAATATTTAACATACTTTATGATGCATGCTAAGTAATCTATTTAAGGAAATTTAGAAGTTGATATGCATGATTTTTCTTAAGGGGTTTTCTTATCCAAATTTTCATATACACATGAAAGTAAGAAAGAATAAGTGAGAACATGTCATTATTAACCAGGTGTAGTACAAGACCTACTTAGGGTTACTTAAAGCCTATAACCTCGAGGTTGTCACTAATATACCACTTTCCTTAAATACAAACATGTATAAAAGAAATGAAATGGAAAAGAAGGATGCAAAAAATTGTATTATTAGATTCATTTTATTTATGTAATTTATGTATGCTAGTATAGGTAACCCTTCTTAAGTGGTAGCATAGAGATTAATAGGATATGGAATTAGGTGAGCATTAGGTCTTTTCAAATGAACCATACACTCACCAAATTCTATTCAAAACTATACCAACATAAGAAAGAAAGGAAACCTATGTGCCACTTTATATTCTTTCACATGAAGTTTATAATTAAAGTATATGTAGCATACTTTAGATTTTGTATTTGATTTATATGTTTTAAAATAATTTATTTATTAGTGATAATAGCCATTCATTTTTCTACTTTAGCCAACACATGCAAATTTGACATAAAGTAAATAATTTCATTTCTAAACTTGAATTTTAAAATTATGAATGCATGAAATCACACATACAACTTAACATAAAAAATTCAAAGTAATGAAAGCATGTAAACAAGTTTTACTTACTTAACCTAAAGACATTCTTATAGATAAGAAAGTTTAAAATAAATCAAAGTGAATTCAAAGTGATTTTGTTTAGTTTGAAGTTTGATTTAATTTTAAAAGGTGAGATGAGTTTGCTATTCTACCATTAACATGTGTTTGATATTTTTTGTTTAACTTTTAGATAATTAGATCCATTTTTTTTTACATTAATTAGGTTAAGTATGAATTAAGTAATTAATTAACCCCTACCAAATTAGAATAATTAACCAAATAATTTTAAATGAATGACATAAAACTCAGGAATTAAATTTTAATGCACCTAATTAAGAAAGAGGCCTAATATAATTCTAAAATTAAAATTAATGCTAAGGGGTTTAGCAAGTAATTTCAAAAATTTCATACTTAAGAATTGGGTTTTGATTTCCTTAATTGAACTTAGGCTATTAAACACTAAATTAGAGAGATTAATTAAACCCATTGAAATTTTTTATTTTAGAAATTAATTAGGGATCAATAAATAACCAATAATTAAGAGGATTAAGAAGGAAGATTTAAATAGCTTAGAAAATCCCCAAAATTATTTTCAAATCTACATTGGATCCATTTTTAATCAACTAATCATGGATTAAAAATCACCAATTACACCTTAAATATGCTTAATTAAGAAATCCATATGCTAATCAAGCCTTCAATAAATCCCATAAAATTAGGTTTAGGTGAAGTCATCCCAAATCATCCCAAAAGTTTAGGGATTAATCGTAATTAAAAAAATATACAAATAAAGTTCTATAAACTTAAAAAATAAGAGAAAAATCTCATAATTCAAACCATGAAATTAATTAAAATCCCAAGATAAAAT
Organism: Cymbidium sinense; assembly: GCA_021442155.1. Classification (NCBI taxonomy): domain Eukaryota; kingdom Viridiplantae; phylum Streptophyta; class Magnoliopsida; order Asparagales; family Orchidaceae; genus Cymbidium; species Cymbidium sinense. Next base: position 250,459,571 of record CM038214.1, read on the forward strand.
CTTTCATGGGATTTTATTTCATTTTCTAAATTTCTGAGGGAGTTAAGAATGGAAGATCCATTAACTAGCTTAATTAAAACATCCCTCTAAAGTTCACTGATGAGCTGCATTTTACAGCATGATTGAGGGATTTAAAATGTCAAATTCTCAAAGCTAATGGGTGAGTTTTAAATCTATGATCAAAGATCCATGGAGATTTCCTCTGGTTTTAAAATGATAAGTGAGGAAGAAAGGGAATTTTGGACCATTCTCAAAAAAATTGAGGATGGGAGTTTATCTCCCAAGTTCTTTCATCAACAAAGAGCCTCCATGACTAGGGGAAGATCTATTTGAGAGTTTCTGATCCTAAACTCAACCCAATTAAAGCTAGAGGATATCCACTAAAAATCCATGGGATTAAAATTTTGTCCACATCATATTGAGTTTAATGGGCAAAATCCAATATTGGGTGACACCATTTGAGCTTTTCATGTGAGAGTGAAAGTTTGATGAGGTTGAGGGGAGTAGGCATGACCATTAGCTATTTTGACTTGATCATTCAATTTTTAGAAACTCAGAAATTTGGGTCAATTATTTAATGAACATGCAAGGAATTAGATGGAAATTCAAGAGGTTAATCATCAATAGTCATCATTTCAAATTTGAAAATCAAAATTGGTTTCAATTTTGTGAATTTGAAATGTTTTGGTGTTTTTGATTAGTTTGGTATAGTTTTGGCTCATATGACTTCATTTAGGTCAAATGGGTCAAGTTGACATATTTGATCCATTTGACCTATTTGAGGTAGGTCAAGGGTAGGTTTAGGTTAGGTTAGTCATATGGAATGGATTGGTATCTTTGTTTCCAATCAATTTTGGTTAAGTTCAAATTTGGCTCAATATGACCCCTTTAGGTCATGTTGGGTCTAAGGTCAATTGGGCTAGGTTAGGTCTAGTTGGCCAATTGAGGCTTTGGTCAAGTTCCACAAGTGATTTGGAATGAACTTGACCCATTGGTACCAATCAATTTGGCTTAGATCAAGTTTTGACACATTTTGACCCTTTAGGTCAAAATGGGTCAACTTGGGTCAAGTGGCCAATTGGGCTAGGTTAGGCTCAAATGGTGGCTTGGTCAAGTTCAAACATAGGTCATGAGTGAACTTAGATCAATGGTTTTAAACAATTTGGTCTATGGTGGAATTTGGCTATGTTGGGTTTCATTTTGGGTTAAGTGTTGACTTAGTCAACCCTTAGGTTTGACTTAGTTTGACCTAATTTAATTGATTGATCATCCCATGATGATTGTTGATCATGATGAGAGGGATAGATGAGTTTGGTTCAATCCAATTTGGTTAGGATTAGAATTTAGCTCATAAGGGTACTTTAGGTCACTTTGGGTCAAGTGAGCCTAAGTGGGTCAAATGGCTTGGTCAAAGCTTGGTTTGAACTTGATTGATCTTGTATATGGACTTATGATTGAAATATAAATCCATTTACAAGTAGTTTGAAGTCAAATGGGTTTTGATCCATTTGATAATTTCATATTCAAAGGAAGAATATGAAGGGGTTTTGGCTTTAATTTTTGAACTAGGTTTTGATTGTGATTGAAGTTTGGATTTATATATGAGCTCATGATTGTAAGGTTGATTGAATCATGAGAGAAAATCAAGAGTTTGGCTTGATTTGAAATGATTTGGCTAAGTTCAAGATTTTGACTTAAAATGCTTATATTAGATTTTGAGTTGATTTGAGTTTGATTTTTGGAATTGGTTTTGATTGTTTGAATTTATATTTCATTTATATATATGAGAATATAGATTGATCATGAGAAAATTTCAAGGATTTGAAGTGGTTTAATCATGATTTGGGCTAAGTCCATTAAGAAGGATTTAAGGGACTTAGGAGAATTTTGGAGTTTAGAGGTTGAATTTTTGAATTTGGTTTGGTTGATTTATATTTATATTTCATTTATATATGTGAATATAAATGAGAATATAAAAAAATTATGAGAAAATCCAATGACTTTGAGATGGTTTGATCAAGATTTTGGATAAGTCCTTTAATAGAAAATTAAGGGACTTAGAAAATTTTTAGATTGGGAATTTAATTTGAGGATTTGATTTGATTGATTTATATTTATATTTCATTTATATATGTGAATATAAATGAGAATATAAATGAGTTTTGAGAAAATTCCATGAGTTTGAATAGGTTTGATCAAGATTTTGGATGTCCTTTAATGGAACATTAAGGGACTTAGGAAATTTTTAAATTGGAAATTTAATTTGAGAACTTGATTTGATTAATTTATATTTATATTTCATTTATATATGTGAATATAAATGAGAATATAAATGAGTTTTGAGAAAATCCCATGAATTTGAATTGATTTGATCATGGTTTAGATTAAGTCCTTAAGGGAAAACTTAAAGGACTTAGAAAAATTTCATGATTTGATTTTGAATTTTGAGTTTAGTTTGATTGGTTTGAATTTATATTTCATTTATATATGTGAATATAAATGAGAATATAAATGGATTATGAGAAAATCCCAAAGATTTGACATGGTTTTGATCATGGTTTTGGCTAAGTTCTTAAGAGAAGATTAAGGACTTAGGTAAAAATTTGGACTTAAGAATTTTGATGGATTTTGATCATGGGTTTCAATCATAGATTTCAATCATGGATTTTGATCATATGAATTTAAATCATGGAGTTGATTTGAGTTTGGAGAAAATCAAGTAGAATTGATTTGGAGTTTTACTTGAAATAAGGAAAGTGAGGAATGATCTAAGCTAAGGGTAGAAAATTTTCCTAACACTCCTAAGGCATGACCTATCCTTATGGCTAACTCTTCTAAGTCTCTAGGGCTAGGTTGAGTGTCCACCTAATCACTAAATATGTCTTAAGACTAAGGAACTCTTAAAGTCTAAGAGAAGTCCTAAGCCTAAGATGGAGGGGTTGAGAGCTCATTCTAAAAATAAGGTCAACAAAGGTGATAGGTGTGTGGTGACCGACAAGGAACACCACGCATTGTGACCAAATGATCAACAACAGTTCATCACAATTAAATCTATCCTTAATCCAAGGCATAGAGAGAATCCAGAGCTTAATGCAATGTGGCTCTACTTATGTCCAAGACATAAGAGGGAGGGAATAATCCACTATGGGATAAAGTGTGAACCTTCCACTAGGGAAACAGTTCAAGTCATCCGCATGGGGATGAGAGGCCTGATTTGATTTGAATCTCACTGAGGAGAGATCTCCACTGAGGCAGAGGGTTGAATTTGTTTTGAAATTTTTTTGTTAGGTTTGAATTTTGAGATGAACCCTGTTGGTTTGCAATGGACTGCACTGAGTAGGAGCCATGGAAGCCTAGACCTAACTCTACCAATCTAAAGGGGGTAGTCTACTATACACATAGTAGGACTAGCCATCAAAGGGAAAATGTCTTTTGGTATACAATGGCCAAGTTAGGAAGAAAGCATGAGGACTCACATCTTCTAAAACAAGAGGCCACTGGGGTGATCAGTTGGCAAGGCAACAGATTGAACTCAACCTAGGGCTGACTATTGAGTGAATGCAGGGGGACTTAAATCAGCTCAAAAATAGTCAAAGATTAAATTCATTTTTAGATTTATTTATTTTGATGGATTTTGTTGGTTTGCGATGGATCACACTGAGAAGGAGCTTATAGAAGCCTAGACCTATCTCAGATTTACTGAACCAAAGGGAGTAGCTTCCTACGGTCGATGGGAGAACTATCCAACCAAAGGAGTGCCTTTCAATTTGCAATGATCAATTGAGGGGAAGAAAACTTGGGGACTCACATCTTCCACTACAAAAAACCACTGGGGTGATCGGTTGCTTTGAGCAACAAATCAAACCCGACCTAAGGTTGTTCGTTGATTTGCAACAATCATGCTAGAAAGAATGTGTCATAGTCTTACATCTTCCAAAGCGGAATGACTGTCAGAGTAACCTGCTGGTAACAAAATAGATTGAACTTGACCTAAGGGAAACTACGGAGTGAGTGCCAACCTGGGGATTTATCTCAACTGAGGTAGTCAGGCAATTCCTATAGGGAGTTCTGCTGACACCGCCCTAAAGATAGGATGTTGCTTGAGAAAAGGGGCCCTTTGGGGTCTTGAATTTCTAATCCACAAGCGAATTAATTTTGTTTGTTTGTTTAGTTTATTTTATCATGGACCTTGTTAGTTTGTGAGGGATCAAACTAAGAAGGAGCTTATATCAGCCTAGACCTATCTTAGATTTATTGAACCAAGGGACAATCTATGCATCCACTGAACAAATTCTCCAACCATAGGGGTGGCTACTAGGAAAGGGGGATTGTCCAATCCAAAAGTAACCCAGGTAGTGTCTAAATGGAGTCTCAAAGGACTTGATCCAAATAGAGTGCCTGTAGGGGATGGGGCCGCTAAGGGCTTGTTGATCTCATTTTTAGAATGAGCTCTCAACCCCTCCATTTTAGACATAGGACTTCTCTTAGACTTTAAGAGTTCCTTAGTCTTAAGGCACATCTAGTGATTAGGTGGGCACTCAACCTAACCCTAGAGACTTAGAAGAGTTAGCCGTAGGAATAGGTCATGCCTTGGGGTGTTAGGAAAATTTGCCTACCCTTAGCTTGAACCATTCCTCACTTTCCTTCATTCAAGTCAAACTCTAAATCAATCTTATTTGATTTTTTCCAAACTCCAATCAACTCCATGTGATTGAAATCCATGATAGAAATCTATGATTGAAACCCATGAATGAAATTCCTAAGTCCAAATCTTTCTTAAGTCCTTAATCCCCTCTTAAGGACTTAACCAAAATCAACTCTAAACCAATTCAAACTCATGAGATTTTCTCAAAACTCATTTATATTCTCATTTATACTCACATATATAAATTAAATATAAATATAAATCAATTAAATCAAATCCAAAAATTAAAATTCCAAATTTAAAATCCTTCTTAAGTCCTTAATTCCATTAAAGGACTTAGCCCAAATCATGATCAAATCAATTCAAATTCATGGATTTTCTCATAACCCATTTATATTCTCATTGATATTTCATATATAAATGAAATATAAATATAAATCAATCAAACCAAATTCAAAAATTCAAATCCCTACTCCAGAAATTTCCAAAGTCCTTTAAAATCCTTTTAATGGACTTAGCCTAAATCATGATCAAAGCACTTCAAATCCTTGAAATTTTTTCATGATCCATTTATATTCTCATTTATATTCACATATATAAATGAAATATAAATTCAAACAATCAAAACCAATTCCAAAAATCAAACTCAAATCCACTCAAAATCCAACCTAAGCCTTTCAAGTCAAAATCTTGAACTTAGCCTAATCAACTTCAAATCAAGCCAAACTCTTGATTTTTCTTCATGATTCAATCAATATTACAATCATGAATCCATATATAAATCCAAAATTCAATCACCAAATCAAAAATCAATCCAAAAATCAAACTCCAAATCCTTTCATGTTCACCCTTTGAATATGAAATTGTCAAATGAATCAAAACCCATTTAACTTCAAATCACTTGTAAATGGATTTATATTTCAATCATAAGTCCATATACAAGTTTAGACAAACTCAAATCAAGCTTTGATCAAGCCATTTGACTCACTTAGGCTCACTTGACCCAAAGTGATATAAAGTACCCTTATGAGCCAAATTTTAATCATAACCAAATTGGATTGAACTAAACTCACCTATACCTCTCATCATGATCAACAATCATCATGAGATGATCAATCACTCAAATTTGGTCAAACCAAGTCAAACCTAAGGGTTGACTAAGTCAACACTTAGCCCAAAATGAAACCTAACTTAGCCAAAATCCACCATAGGCCAAATTGATTGAAACCATTGATCTAAGTTCATTCATGACCTATGTTTAAACTTGACCAAGTCAACATTTGAGCCTAACCTAGCCCAATTGACCACTTGACCCAAGTTAACCCAACTTGACCTAAAAAGTCAAAATGTGTTAAAACTTGATCTAAGCCAAATTGATTCAAACCAATGGGTCAAGTTCAGTCCAAATCACTTGTTGAACTTGACCAAAGCCTCAATTGGCCAACTAGACCTAACTTAGCCCAATTGACCTTAGACCCAACTTGACCTAAAGGGGTCATGTTGAGCCAAATTTGAACATAACCTAAATTGATTGAAAACAAAGATACCAATCCACTCCATATGACTAACCAAACCTAAACTTAACCTTGACCTAGCTCAAAAAAGTCAAATGGGTCAAATAAGTCAACTTGACCAATTTGACCTAAATGAAGTCATATGAGCCAAATTCAAAACTAATCCAAATTGAAACAAACCAAAGCCACCAAAACATTTCAAATGGTCATATGAACTTGACCCAACCCTTGGTTTGACCCAATTTGACCAATTGGTAAACTTGACCCAAGTTGACCCATTTTGACCTGAATGGGTCAAAATGAGCCAAACCTTATCAAATGAATTCCAAAACTCATGAAACTTGGTCAAACCTAGTTCTCCACATACCCAACATATCCAAATTGAAAAATCAGCAAAATGACCATTCTACCCCTAGGCCATAGAACAAATTTTGGCCTAATCCATGGGTAATTTGGTCATGCCTTCTTCATATCAACTTGATGCCTTCCTAATAGCTCAAGTGGACCCAATGAAGAGTGGTGCACCCAACCCAATGGGTTTGGGTCAGCCCAAATGGACCCAAGGCCAAACCCTTGCTCAATTTGGCCAATTCAAAATCCTCCTTCCACTCAATTTGATGCACATGGGAGGTTAGCAATCCACTCAAGACCTCAAACCAACCATGTACCAACTCTAAACAAATCAAACAAACCCTCCAATGTGGTCAATTGGAGCAAAATGGCAAGCTATGTGTCGGTCATCCGATTGCCATAGGGGGAGATATACTCCCCCTAATTCAATTTGAAATCATCATTCCCACATTCGATTAAAGCCTAGTGAGTGCTAGGAAAGATCAGAGAGCCATCCTAAGCTTTCTAAGAGGATTTGAAAAGGGCATTTCTTAATTTTCTTCATTGAAAATAGGGGAGCTCACTTCAATCCTCAATTTCCTCTATACTCAAATCCATTCTAATTCCTCTTGCACACTCCCTTAGAGGATCAAATCGAGTGCACCAAAGCTCTCATTTGAGTTCCCAAAGTAAGGAATTGATCAAAGCGGGTGAAGTGGTGTTGGTCCATAAGGGAGATCCACTCAACCCCAAGGCTTTGAAACTTTCAACAGGGCTTCGCCTCCTAGACAAAAGCTACCTCAGCTCGAGCCTGATCACCGCGAGGTATGGAATTTCTTGACCACTTAGCTTAGGGGTGTTGGTCTTTTGTGAAAGCAATTTTCATGTCATGAGAATCCTTTGTTGGATAGGCTTCTCAGCTTTAGATGGTGTGGGAACATCTCGTCACCCAATCCGGAGCTTGGATCTTAGATCATGGAAGATCTTTGAGCCTAAGGATTTTGGGTGATTTTGATCCATATTAATCCCATAGAAATATTTATCCCATGAAGATTGGATGATCCTTATGATAGGGATCAATATTTTACCCGACGACACTTATCTTGGCATGTAATCACGTCTTGTCGCGTCAGGGATTAGTTAGGGGATTTAATTAATTTTAATTAATCTTCTAATCTTTAAAAATTCATATCTCCCTCAATAAAATTTAGAAAAATATGAGGTAAAATTCTATGGAAAGGTAATTCAACCTAGAATATTTTAAAAATAATTTTAATGGATTTTAAATTACCCTTTTATCTATTTTTGGGTTTTATTAAAAATATCATTTTATTAATTACTGCTTAATTAATCCTCTGATTAATCCCAAACTTCTTGGGTATGTTTTAGGGGATGACCTCTACCTCCTCTAATTTGGTTGGAATTAATTTAAGGCTTAATTGGGGGAATTGCAAATGTGTTTCCTAATTACTCGCTTAACTTAATTAAGGATAATTAAGGTTGGATTAGTATTTTAATCCATTATTAAGGTTCATTAAGGTTAGATCCAATGAATAGGAGGTTTAGGAATAAATTTGGGGTATTTCTCCTAAGCTATTCCCTAAATCTCTTTTTCTCCTTAATATTCTCTTAATTAAGGGTTGATTCATTAATTATTCTCTTAATTAATTTCTAAAAATTCTAAAACCTTCTAGAACTTAATTAATCTACTTTGGGTAGATGCTTAGGTGTTTAAGAGCCTAAGTTCAATTAAGGAAATCAAAACCCAATTCATATGTGTGAAAGGGTGTTTTGAAATTACTTAAGCTAAACTCCCTTAGCTTAATTAACCATTAATCATGAGCCAAATTACATTAGGCCCTTTTCTTCCTAGGTGCATTGCAAGTTTAAATTCCTTGTGAGTTTTTATGTCATCTCATTGGCTCATAATTACTTGGTTAACTATGCTAAGGTGGTGTAGGTAAGGGTTAATTAATTTTCTTAATTCATACCTTAACCTAATTAATACATAAAAATGAATCTAATCATCTAAAAATTAAACAAAAAATATCAAACACATATGGGAATGTAGGAACAACAAACTCAACTCACCTTTTCAAAATTAAATCAAACTTAAAACTAAACAAAAATCACATTGAATAAACTTTGATTTATTTTAAGCCTTCTTATTCCATAAGAATGTATTTAGGATTTAATTAAAGTGAATGTGTTTACATGTTTTCATTGCTTTGATTCTTTCCCCAACATGTTAAATTTGTATGTCATGTGGTTTTATGCATTCATATTTTTTTCAAAATTCAAATTTAAAATGAAATTGTTTACTTTATGTCAAATTTGCATGTGTTGGCTAAAAATAATAATATGAGTGGCTATTATCACAACTTAATTCAAATTATTTTTCAAAACATATAAATCAAATGCCTAAAACTGAAAGTGTGCTACTTATATTTTAATTATAAGCTTGCATGTGAAAGAATATAAGGATGTGCTTAGCATAGATTTCCTTTCTCTCTTATGTTAGTAATAGTTTTGAATAGGAGTTGGTAAGATGTATGATTCATTTGAAAAGAACCTAACACTTACCTAATTCCATATCCTATTCATTCCTATGCTATCACTTAAGAAGAGTTACCTATGCTTGTACACATAAATGGCATAAACAAAATGAATCAATTAATACAACTTTTGCATTCTTTCTTTTCCATTCATTTCTATTGTACACATGTTTGTATTTAAGGAAAGTGGTATATTAGTATGGACAACCCTGAGGTTGTGAGGCTTTAAGTAGCCCTAAGTAGGTCTTGTACCTTACACCTCTGGTTAACAATGATGTTGTACTCACTTATGCCTTTCTTACTTTCATGTGTGCATGTGAAAATTGGATAAAGAAACACTTTTCCACTTAAGAAAAAAATCATGCATAGTAAACTTGCAAATTTCCTTAAATGGATTACTTAGCATGCATCATAAAGTGTGTTAAATATTCTCATTTGTGTGTATAGATATACTTAGGATTCATTCATATGCATATTATACATGTTGGGAAAGAAATGAAGTAATGTGTGTTTTGTGAATTTGGTTCATTTATATTTTAAAATGCCTTTCTTTTTGAATAGGTTTGTTTAGAGTTCATCTAAAACTTAGGATTAATTAAAAGACTTAATCAAAACATTCACTCAACAAAATTAAAAAATATGAATCTACTTTAGAAATTACTTAGGTTAGGAAAGGAAAGAGAAGTTCTCTTCTCTCCCTTCATAACTTAGTAATTAATTATAGGATTCACTTGAACCTAATCAAAATATGAAATAAAATCAATCCAAAATAATTAAACAAACTAAATGAAACCCTCCCCTAAGTTGAACATGTTTTCACACTTAGAAAATTATAACTTAAAGCCATAGCTAAGCATACCACACAAACCTTCAAAGCACACACATTAGCCTAAGTCAGCACTTCTAGGTTTAGGTTAAGACGATGCATAGTTTGATGTTTATTTTTGTTATGTGATATATGTTTTAGACTGGATGTTAGGGTGTATGCTCGTAGAATGAATGGTAGGTTGCTCTTAGTCTAATCATTATTTTCTAGGGATTGTGTTTAAGGGTGTTATCATAAATAAAGATATAAATACTTTGCTTGTAGGTGCTTATATCCCTAAGCATAACCCAATAGGCCGTGGACTTAGTCATGTGTGGGGTGATAAGTCCAATATATATGCTTGGGATTTGTGTGGTTGCTTTAGCTAATCTCCGTTCTACAGGTGTTAGTTAGATTTTCATTCTTTTCCTTTTCATGTAAATTTGAGCAATTAGGATTTTAGAATGATTGTTATGGGGATTAGGATGAGCATTGGTCATAAGATCCTATCTTATGCACCATGTGAAGCTTGAAGCATCTACCTTCCAACCATCCAAAAGAAGGAACTAAAGAAGAAATAAGAAAAGAAGAAAGAAGAAATAAAGCTTGAAGACCCCCATAACAATGAATTCTTGCTTAATTGTAATTTAATTCATTTGTAATTTAGGTTGTATAAGGGTAGAGCTAGGCTACCCAATTTATTATTTTTGAGTTTGTGCGGTGGTGCCCAACCATAACGGCCTTTTATTCTTTTTGTGATTAGCTTTATAAATTGATTGATGATTTGTTTAGCTTGTGCATTAAGTGGCATCCTTTCCTAGTTTCTTCCTTTCTTTATGTATGGTCTGGATGTGGATTAGGCTCTTAGGAAAAAATAAATCTTTTACTAAACTTAACAACTCAAAACTAAAAATAAAGAGAACTCATAACCTCACCTAAAGCTTAGGTTTAAAATCAAGATAAAAAAATTAGCAACCACTTAGTTGGATGAGTATTTCTTTTATAATATCATGCACAAATGCATCTTATTTCACTCTTGATTGAGGGCTTCCACCTTTGCCAGAGAAACTTGGCTTGACCTTTGAGAGCCATGGTGGAAACACACCTCCCTTTCGTTGATTTTGGCCAATAACTTTATTTCTCATGCATTAGGCATATGAATCCTATTAGCCTGACTCAAAATAATTATCCGAAAATGAAAATAAAATGAAATTTGAATTGCATTAGATTTAGGTCATTTGAAGCATGTCCCTACATGATCTAGTCTCATTAGGGAGTGAGTTTATGGACTTAGTCTCTTTCTAAATAAATAACAGCTAGCTATCTCGATAATAAGCATAATGACTTGCCTACATTTAAAATCAGGAGGAGTTAGGTGGCCACCCCATTGTAAGTCCAAGTGTGGGTGGTTTGTCCTCTTGGAGGCAAACCAATAACCCTTTTTGAATTTAGGTTGTGCTCCCTCGCCAAAGCTCCTTAGATTTAGGATCCGAGGTTGCTTCTCCCTTTGTGGGCCATGTTTAATTCCTCACCTCTTAGGCATTTTCTTAATCTTGTGTTAAGGAATCATAAGTCATAAATTTCTAATGAAAAATTCAACTCAAACAAATTAAATCAATTTCAAAAATATAAAGCCCAATGATAGGATAGTCTGAGATGCTCGCTAGGTTTCCTAGCATCGTGGGCATCTCCTACTTATCTTTCATTTTTGGCTTCGATAATAACTCCCTCCCTTTGATCTTCAAAAATGAACTAATTGATTGATAGTCCTTTCCTATTGAAATCTTTGAAGACAATGATCATTTACCTTAATTGAGAGTTTTCTAAGGAATCCCATTCCTTAGTATGTAATTAACTATGGGGGGCTTGCCCCAGGAATTTAATGAACCAATTTAAAATAAAGTCTACTTTACTTTTCATGTAAAGTAGGGAAGAATCTTTGGTCCATATATACCCATCATCCTTAGAGTCCTTGAGGTGATTAGGTCCATTAAAGGGTAGTGACTTCTATCTTTCGACATAGTACACTATTTCCTCGATGACATACCCGATCACCTGAATAAGCACATCTGTGGATCTGGCATCCCAAAAAGATGAATTTTTATATTCTTGCCTCTCTACTCAACCAACAGATCTGAAGAGGGCCATATATAAATTTTAAACCAACAGATCAAAACCCATTTGACTATAAATCTCTTGCAAATGGATTTATATTTCAATCATAAATCCATATGTGAGTTCAACCAAACTTGAATCAAGCCTCAATCAAGCCAACTAAACCCAATTAGTTCACTTGACCCAAAGTGGCCAATTTGATCTACATGAACCAAAATCCAATTCAATTTAAATCAAAGTGAGTTAAGCCAATCCAAACTTCATGTCATGTTTGTTGATCATCATAGGTTAATCAATTGTCATGAATTGGGTCAAACTAAGTCAACCTAGCTCGTTGACCAAGTCAACCCTTTAACCCATATGAACCCAAACTAGCCAAATTGCAACCTAAACCAAATTGATTGCAACCAATGGCTCAAGTTCACTCCAAATTGATTATTGAACTTGGCCAAGCCTCAATTAAACCTAATTTGACCAATTGGCCAACTAGACCCAACCTAGCCTAATTGACCATGAACCCAACTTGACTTGAAAGGTCAAATCAACTTGAAATTAAACCAAACCAAAATTAATTGAAACCAAAGCCTATAATATATTCAAAATGATCAACCAAACCTAAACCAAGCCATGATTCAAGCCAATTTAGTCAATTGGGTCAAATCGTCAACTTAGCCCAAATTGACCTAAATGATCAAATTGGCCAAAATCCAAATTAAATCCAAATTAAACCAAATTAATTGAAACCAATTGAACCAATATACTCCAGATAGTCATTTAAACTTAACCCAACTCTTTATTTGACCCAATTTGACTAATTGATCAACCTAACTCATTTTGACTCGATTTGACCCAAATGGGTCAAATTAACCCAAATTAAACCAAATGAACTTCAAATGACATGAAATTTGGTTCAACTTACTTTTGACTCATTTCAAATCTACCCAAATCAAATTCAATGTTAAATGACCACTTTGCCCTTGGGTCATCCCATGAGAAAAGACACTTTCCCAAGTGGTCATTTCTCTTCCTTGGTCACTTTGCACTCATCCAATGATCCACATAGGCACCAAGGACACTGATTTTCTGACCCAAGGAGTGGTTGGGGCAGCCATGACTCATGGGGAGGTGAAATCACCTCACATCTCCCATTGGAACACTTGGCATGAAGGACACTCACCTCCCCTTGGCTAGGACACCACTTGTCCTTCATAGAAGCCAAATTTCAACCATAGGGAGCCACATAGGATGATTCTCTTCCATTCGCAACCACCCCAAGCCAAATCACATGAGTTTGGAGCCAAAATTTTAAACAAATAGTGGATTTTAGTTCATTTTCGTTCACTTTTGATTTTAAGGCTTTAGAGACTGAAGCAAACCCCAATTTCCCTCATTCTCCTCCTCTTATAGCTCCCAAAGCCATTGAAATCACCCACTTCATTTTGGAGAAAATACTTCAAAACTAAGTAGATTTGAGAAATGATGATCACCGAGGAAACTTCATTTGACATGAAGGCGAGGATCTAAGCTCACTGGCTTCTTCCCTCACTCAACGGCGCTGAGTCACCACTATCAAATCATCCCCGATAGGTAACCTTCAAAATTGTCCGGCCAGATCCCTCACTTTTGATGGTTTTTATGCTATTTTTAGGAATCTACCCTAGATAATCTCGCTTTTTTACTTTAAATCATCCCAATTAAAAAATAAAATTTTTTCGATGAGAATCGACACGAAATGAGCCCATTGGACAAGTTTTCACTTAGAATCCCTCATTTTTCCAAAAAATAGCCTATTTTTACTGTTCACCACCGACAAGCTGCTCGATCCGCCATTACAAGATCGATCTGACAGCGTGGATAGCATGATGGAGCCTCATAGAGATCGATCGATCTCGACGACGAGACGGTAGAAGCCGCCGGTCGCTTCTCTTGCCGACCTCTTTCCCGCCAGAACACAACACGCCGACGGATCGCGACATTTATGCATGCCACATAGCCGCATCCAATCACGGCACCACGATTGCATACGCCGATCACGGGATTTTTTGATTTAAAAATTAATTTAAATCACAAGAAACTTCAAAAATTTATAGAAAATAAAATGCTTAACCAAAAATTGCAAACAAGAGCTCGTTGGATTTATCTTTCAGAGAAGAATCTAACAAACCTAAAATCCCTAAATTTTACTAAATATTTTGAGCTTAATTTGAGTTTTAATAAAAATAAATTTATTTAATTAAACCAAAAATACATGTCAGATTAAGTTGAAATTTTCAAAGATTAAAATTGATGTTAAAATATAATTACCATAAAACTTTTAAGTCAAAATGACTTTTGGATTAAAAGATATTGAATTTTGAGTGTCAAATAATTTATTTTAATAAAATAAATTAGCATAATTCATAAAAATTACTTAAATCAATTAAAACTTCTTAAATTCATAACAAATTATAGAAAACTCCAAAAAATACAAACTCAGGTTCATTTTAAGATAATTCAGAGGAGAATCCAATAAAATTATTTCTAATTGAATTTGAATAGTAGAATTTTCTTAATTAGGGTTTATTTAAAAACTTAATAACCATAATTACTCCCTAATGACTTCATTAATTAATTCTAAACTTCTCAGGCTTGTTTAGTGGGATGACTTCTATCTCCCCTAATTTTCTTGGAATTTATTAATGAGTTAATCTGAAAATTAATTAATGAACCATTAATCACTCTCTTAATATAATTAAGCTTAATGAAGCATGTGAACAGTGGTTTAATTGCTTGATTAAAATAATTAAATATTATTTAAGTGATTAAAAGGTTTAGGAAATGATTTTGGGATATTTTCCTTTAGCTGTTCCCTAAACCCCCTTTCTTTCTTAAAATAAAATATAATTAAGGGTTAATCCACTAATGATCTACTTAATTAATCAAATCAAATTCTCAAAACCAAAATTAATCCGAAACTTAATCAATCCTTCTTGGGTAGATAGGTGTTCAATAACCTAAGTAAACTTAAGGAAATCATACCTAACCCATATGTGTGGAAAGGTTATGAAAGTACTTAAATTAAACCCTTTAGCTTAATTTATCATCATTAATTATGAGTCAATTGCATTACCTTTCTTTCCTAGGATGCATTATAGATTTAAATTCTTGATTTTATGTCATACATTGGCTCATAATTATGTGATTAAATATGTTAAAGTGGTATATGTAAGGGGTAATTAATGAACTTAATCTACACCTTAACCTAACCAATGTATCTAATCACCTAAAAATTAAACTAAAATAATACACACATGTGGGAATGGGTAAGGACCAGCAAACCTTCTCATACTTTTCTAATTCAAATCAGATTCAAAATAAAATGAAAGTCTCTTTAAACAACTTTTGATTCTCTTTAAATGATCTTACTTCATAAGATTGTCTTTAGAAATTAATTAGGGTGAGTGAAGTTACATGCTTACATCACTTTATTTCTTTCCTAGCATGCTAAATGTGTATGTCATATGAGTTTCATACATTCATTCTTTTCAAAAATCAAATTCAAAATGAAATATTTTTTATGTCAAATTGCATGTTTTGGCTAAAATAAAAATATGAGTGGTTATTATCACTATTAAATTCAAAACTATTTTCAAAATCTAAAAATCAAATACTTAAAATTGAAAGTGTGCTACTTATAATTATTTATAAGCTTGCATGTGGATATAAATATGAAGATGTGTATAGTGTACTTTTCCTTCTCTTTCTCTTAGCATAATTTTGAATAGGATTTGGCAAAGTATATAGTTCATTTGAAAAGAACATAACACTTGCCTAACTCCTTTCCTATTCATTTCTATGCTATTACTTAAAGAAGGACATTCTTACACTTACACATATAAATTGCATAACCAAACCAAACAAACAAATATAAATTTTGTATCTTTCTTTTCTATTCATTTCTTTTGTACATATGTTTGTATTTAGGAAAGTGGTATATAGAGAACCTTTTAAGGCTTTAAGTAGCCCTAAGTAGGTCTTGTATCTTACACCCTTGGTTAACAATTCGACTCACTTATGTCTTTCATACATATATGTGCATGTGAAAATGGATAAGAAAACCTCTTTTCTACTTAATGAAATTCATGCATCATAAAGCATTCAAATTTTCTTAAGTAACTCACTTAGCATTCATTATATAGTATGCTAAACATTCCCATTTGTATGTATAGATATGCTTAGGATCCATTCATATGCATGTTATACACATGTGGGAAAGAAATAAAATGTTGTGTTTTGTGATAGTAATTCACTTTACTTAATCTTAAAATGTCTTTCTTTTTAAATAGGTTTTTTTTAGAGAAAATCTAAACTTAGGATCAATTAAAATACATAAAAAAATATTCGCTAAATAAAAATCATTAATGAATCTACCTTAGAAATCACTGAGTGGAAAGAAGTTCTCTTCTTTTTTCTCTCTTTTCAACCTTTAGTAATTAAGTAGGTTCATTCAAACTAAATCAAATCATCAAATAAAATTAACCCATATCAACAAAATAAATTAAATGAGACTACCCTTCTAAGTTAAACCTTTTCACACTTAGAAAATTCCAACCTTAAAGCCTAGCATACCACACAAAACTTTACATGACACACATATTAGGCTAATTCACCACTAGTCATGTTGGGTGGTGCATGGTTTGATGTTTGCTTTTTGTGATATTTTGTTTTAGATGATGTTGTATGTATGTAGAATGAATGGTAGGATGATTGTAATCATTATCTTCTAGGGATTATGCTTATGGTGCTTTAATAAAATGTAACCGCTTTTGTCATGGTTGCTTATACCCATAAGCATAATCAAAATAGGCTAGGTGGACTTGGTTACCCATGTGTGGGTGCTAAGTCCAATTTGTTTATATACATGCTTGGGAATGTGTGATTTGTTTAATCTCTATTTTTCAATTTTAGTTTTATTTTTTCCTTTTCATGTACCTTTATAATTAGAATTTTAGAATGATTATTATGGGGATTATGATGAGCATTGGTTATAAGATCATATCTTATGTACAATATGAAGCCTTCATCATTCCAACCATTCAAAAAGAAGAAAGAAGAAAAGAAGAATGAAGAAATAAAGCTTGAAGACCCCCATAATAATGAATTCCTTGCTTAATTGTACTTAATTAATTTGTAATATGGGTTGTATAAGAGTAGAGCTCGGCTACCCAATTTATTTCTTGTCGGTGATGCCCAACCACAAATGGTCTCTTATTCTTTGTTAGCTTTATAAATAAAATGTGTGATATTTTGTTTAGCTTGTGCATTAAGATGACATATTTTCTTAGTTTCTTCCTTGTTTTTGATGTATGGCTGATGATGGATTAAAAAAATAAATCTTCTACCAAATTAATCTTAAAATTTAAAATAAACAACTCATAACCTCACCTAAAGCTTATATAAATCAAGATAAAAGAATTAGCAACCTCTTAGGATGAGTATTTCTTTATAACATCATGCACAAAAGCATCTTGTTTCACTCTTGATTGAGGGCTTCCACCTGAAAAACTTGCTTGACCTTTGAGAGCCATGGTGGAAAACACACCTCCTTTCTCACGATTTTGGCCAATAATCTACTTCTCATGCATCGCATATGAATCCTACAAGCAGCCAAATGATTGTCCAAAATGAAAACCATGTAATATGATTTGCATTAGATTTAGGTCATTTGAAGCATCCCCTTACATGATCTAGTCTCTTGGGGAGTGAGTTTAAGGACTTAGTCTCTTTCTAAATAACAACCCATCTATATCTTGCATAAAGCATATGATTTGCCTACTTGTATTTAAAATCAGGTTAGTTTTGTGTAAGTCCAAGCAATCGGGTGATTTGTCCTTCTTGTGGAGTATCCAAGTAGTCTTTGTCGTCTTCTTGTAGATAAACCAATAATACATTCTAAGATTTATGCTTTTGGTCCAAAGCTCCTATTTAGTTCGAGGTTGCTTCTCCCTTCTATAAGCATAAATCCTCACTTCTTAGCACTTTCATAACTTTGTATTATGGAATCATAAGCACTAAACTTTAAAAAATTAAACTCAAATAAGTAATTCAATTTCAAAATGTAAAGCCCAACCACATGATAATTTGGGATGTTTACTAGGCTGTATACTAAACATACTCACCTCCATTTAGATTTGATAAGAACTCCCTCCTCTTGATCAATCTCACTTGATTGGCCAAGAATAAATAAACTAATCAATTGATAGTCCTACCTATTGAAATCTTTGGAATCAATGATCATTTATCTTAATCGTGAGTATTCCTAAGGAATCCCCTTCCTTATGATGTAATTAACTATAGGGGCTTGCCTCTATAAGGAACTTAACAAACTCAGTTTAAAATAAATCATACTTTACTTTTTATATAAAATAAAAGATCTTACATCTCTGACCCATTGTCCTTGGAGTCCTATTGGTGATTAGGTCCATTGGTC
The DNA here is from genome assembly GCA_021442155.1 of Cymbidium sinense. NCBI lineage: Eukaryota > Viridiplantae > Streptophyta > Magnoliopsida > Asparagales > Orchidaceae > Cymbidium > Cymbidium sinense. Next base: position 250,478,004 of record CM038214.1, read on the forward strand.
GGCTAATTTCTATCTTTGAGATACACACCTCTCCTCAATGTCATACCCGATCACCCTAATAAGAACATCTGCGGATTTACGTGGTGTCCCAACTAAAAGGAGTATATTTTGGTTTTCATTTATCCTCTTCATAAGGATAGATGAAGGCGGGAATATTTCACCATGTGGGCCATCTCTTTTTATAATAAAAATAAGTAGCATCATTATATCTATTACAAGACTTACTCTTATCATATAGAGTACTCTTTCTCAAATAGTCTCAACCTAATCAACAATCCCTCTCCTAATTATTTTATCTTTATTTTATCTTCTATACTCTTGAGCACAAATTTTAAATATATATATATATATATATATATATAATTTATTTAAGTAAATTATATAACTTTCATATAATATGATATAAAGATGTTTATAAGAGAAAAATATGAATTATAACAAGAATAAAAGTTGATCCTCATCATATCAATATTTCTCAAAATTATGGCAATATAATTAACTTCATTAATTATAATTTATAGTATATCTTCATGCATTTGAAGCAAATAAAATTTTGAAAGGGTTTTAATCATATAAAAAATTCTCTAACTAGAGCCATATGATTCTCCATAGGTGTTCCTAGTTTTAATTATTTTCATTCAAGTTTATTGAGTGAATTTGAGTAATATCTCCTATTACTTTAGAAGATCATGTTTCATAGATTGATACTTATGATGTATCGATACTGTAATAATGAACTGTTATCTGGATATATCTATTCGCTTCGACATGCTCGACACATATCCAAGACAATATTTTATGCGTTCAATTTAAAAATAATAAATTAATCGATACACATGGATTAAATAATAATATTTAACTTTAAAAGAGTATTAGATTAATAACTTAAAACTAGCCATTACTACTGCCTAAGAATTTTAAGGGCAACACCCAAAGAATTCATGATATGCCTCCAAAAATACATTCTTAATTATTTTAAAATATATGATTTAAATAATTTTGTAGTACTTTACACTAATATTAATTTTCTTATTTTACTCTATTTTCTATATTTTTTTAATATTTGTTTTTTTATAAAATAATAAATTTTCATAACTTTAAGTTAACGATCTACAATATCGTTAGATTATTTCTTCCTCAATCGAGTTTTAAATTTTTGATAATAAATAAATTATTATTATTACATGCATATTTATTTAATTTGCATAACCCCTTTATTATTTTAAAATTTTAAAATAAAAATATTATATATGAATATATATATATATATATATATATATATATATATATATATATATATATATTATATATATGTATTATATGTTTATATCTAATATTTTCAATAGCAAATATATATATAATATCCCAAGAGAACATAAATATATGTATTAAGGTTTCATCAATATAAACTATAATGCATTATTTTTTAGGGATATTTACAAATCACTTACTTAAAATATATGCATTTACAATTTAACCATTTTTACTTTTTTTTTTTTGAATTATCGATTCATGTATTTGCGACAATTAAATCATAGAATTTTACAAAAAAATGATAAGTTTTTGTTATAAATTTTAATATTTGAAAGTCAGTTTGAAATTTTGATATCGATAATTTGAAATATGCATATAAGTGAAATAAATATTGCTTTCAACATATGTATCAAATATTTTATAACACAAATATTGTTATAATGAGATTCATTATATTGCAAAGAATATGATAATCATATCTTATCACCAATATGACTAGAATCTAAAAGACATGAATGCTGAAGAATAGTTTTCAGTCCACAGATATTTGCACAATGATCAGTCCAAAAGTATCACAAAAGGCAAAAGAGTTATATTTAAAGATCCTTTGGGATCACTTTTATTTTTTATTTTTTATTTTTTTATGTTTTTGTTTTATTTATTTATGTATTGATTAAAAATAAAATATATTTGTTGATGACATTTAAGTAAAATAAATGACAAAAATGGAGTAAATTCAAAAGTCTTTACTTTGATATATAATTACATGAAGGTAAAGTGGTGCATGATTTGAAGCATGTGTGAAGCTTAACAATCAAATATGTAGCATCCTTTTAAAAAAGTGGAATTATAAGAGGAGAATCAAGACTATGAATGATATAAAATGAAATAATTCATATTCCTTACATTTGTAGGAATTTCTTGTAAAGACCTTTCAACGAGTAGAAATTTTTGAGCAAATGTTTAAAAAAAATATTTACATGACTATAAAATAAATAAACATTAAATAAAACGTATAAATCAAACCTGGCCTGTAAAAGGCTGAGACGAGTCCATTATTATTATTTTTTTATTGATATTAAATCGGTCTTAACGGCTTGATTATGAAGTCTCATATTTATGTTCGTCTATTTATTTATTTGTTTAGCGTTATACATAATCATCTTTACTTGGCCAAATAAAGCATATATATATATATATATATATATTTAAAGATTAAATATCATAATACATAATCATCATGAAAGAGCTCATTTGACGCAGCAAATTAATTATTTATGAATATTTTTTAGCACAATGGATCTCTTCTCATTAATGAAAAGAAAATAAATGCTTATAAGTATACTAATTAGGAGAGTGTCAAAAGACCAAAAGGAATCTATTCCACATAAAATGCTATCAAAGTGAACACATTTCAAATTAAGAAGATTTACATACATACCACACAAATCTTATGTATTTATATATATCTAACGCCTAAAGTTAGATATTTACTTATCTAACATTTACCTATGCTTTAAAAGGTGTATTTCACTTTTAAAAATGGAGTGATGATGATACTTTGATGTAATATTGAAGTTTTGTTATATACATGTAAAAAAAAAGTTTATGTTAGATATGTAAATATATAAGAATTGTGTGGTCTATATGTAAATCCCTCTTAAAATTAATTGAAGTCTCTCCAATTAAGACTAACATATATGACAAATATTTTAGAAGAGGATCTCATGAATATCAAAAATATTTCTATACGAATATAAACAAATAAACAAAAAGATAAAATGAATTTTAATCAAATTAGTTATATTGGATATTGAAAATGTAAAATCATATTTAAATTTAATTAATTAGTTGTAAATGATTGTTATTCAATGGATATTTAAGTATTGATGAATCATTATGATGAAAAATATAATAAGTATCAATATAATCTTAAATGTGAACTTTATCTATATAGAGAAATATCAATGGTATAATCTTATATGTGAGCATTTTTCACATATTTTTTTTGTCTTTTAGTGAAAAACATATTTATATTAAAAATTATGAGGAAGGTTATTATAATTGGCCATGCAAATTTGCAAATGATTATCAAATACGATTTGGAAGACAAAATCCACATTTAGCATTAATTGATATGCTAGATACAAGAAGAGAATCAAGATTTTGACGATGTAAAATGAACCAATTTATGTTCAATTTATTTGTAGAAAATGAAAATTAGCTGTAAATGGGTTGAACCAAGTCCAATTTAAGTATGTTTTGATTTCTTTTATTTTTAATGAAAATTATCATATGAGTGCAGAAGTTTTTACTGTGATTCTAATAACAAAAGCAGAATGTGATGCTCACCAATAATTATAAAATGTATCTTGAGTGTGAATTACTATGTATTGTCATATATATATATATATATATATATATATATATATATATATATATATATATATATATATATATATATATAAATATATTATTATCTTACAATTAACATTACATTAATATATACACTTTATAACCAATACAAAAATGGATGATCATATTATTAGTAAAAAAAGCATATTCGATTTCATAATAATCTCTCATCTTTAATTGATGTTAAATTGAGATATTCATGTTTAAAAATACCATGTTTAAATTTTACTGAAGTTTCTTACCAAGAAGAAATTTGGAGAGATGGTTTCAAAAAATTATATTTATAAATGACTACAAAAATAAAGAGTAAATAAAACATGGAAGTTCAAGTTGGTCTGTAAGCAGATTGAGCCGAGTCCAATATAATTATTTTTTATTTTACAAGTTCTTCTAATTTTACTAGTAGTGATAATTATTTTTAAAATATTAAAAACATTCAAAAGTTATTTTAATTTTTTTAAAATAAAAATAAGAACATTTAAAGTGCACTAAACAAGCTCATTGTTAAAAATAATATTAAAATAAAAATATAAATAGAAATTAAAATTGATCCCAAATAAGCTCTTAGTTAATATGTTTTTGATGCTCTGATAGGAAAATATTATAAACAAATAAATTTAAAATAAATTAAACAAGCATATTATTATTTAGTGGCAGAGTAAAAAAATTTCCTAGCTAAGGCAAAAATAACTTTTTCAAAAATTCTTAAGAATAGAACTTGCAGTTTTAATTTTTTTTGTTATAATTTTTTATATAAATAAATAGAAAATATATATAATAACTAAAAATTATAATTTATAATATCTAAATTTTATATTCTAAAAATATTGAATGATTGCTTCATTATTAATACCATTTAATATTTAATTCTCAATATAAGTAATTAAAATATCATTCATCTATTAATTTCAAATATATGTTATATTCTAATTTTTTAACAATATTTACATAAGTAATTAAAATATCCATTAGCCACCTATTTATCAATCATAGGAGGAATGATTATTGTCTGTCAATTACAAAATAAAGATACTTTGTTAATAAAATCTTCCAAAGTTATTTTATCTTATATGTTATAGTCTTATTTTTTATATTCAAATTCAAGGCATAGTATTCACATTATATTGATCATTTATCAAAAATGTGGATTGATTTCAATAACATACATGTCTCAACTCTTTGTTTTGAGCTTATAATATCTTCTATCATAGTTTGTATGATATTAATCAGTTAGAAGGAGAATGTGATTAATCTCATTAGACATTTATAGAAAGTGTCATCATGTATTCTAAGCAAGTCTAAGAGTAATCTCATAATTTAAACATTATCTCGTAAGATGTTCTTCATTCTTCAGTGCTCTCAAGGCCTTAACTTCTTTCATTCTCTGAGTTGATCACGATGTTTACACAAAACAATAATAATATTCAATAAATTTAAAATCATATTGAATAATAGAAATTTTGAACTTAACTTTTGGCAATAAACATTAAACATAATCGAAGCTAATGTAAAAATAGTGAAAATAATGCACTGATTTAATTTCATTTAGAAATAATGCCTTTAACCCATTAAACTCTCTTCTCTACTAGTACTACATCATAATCCTAATCATGCAAGCTTGAAATACTTAAATCGTAAGTTGAGAAGAGTTACTCAATTATTATTTTAAGAGAACTAGTAGATGAAATATGAATAATACTAATTACTAAAATGGTTCAACAATTTGAACTTTTTCATTCACATAGCATAATACAATCAAGAGATTCATCAATTAAATTTTAAAATAAATCATTTTAACGATTTTTAATAATAAAATTATTGTTATAATTGAGGCAAATCTTTTAATGTCTTTTTTTGCATGTATGGAGCTATTAATTTTAAATTCTATGTAGCAATTTTTCAGCACTATATTATCTATATTTGCATTATCTTCAACTAAAAATTATAGAGGTTTAGAAAATTTTTCTTTATTTCTTGATATATTAGATTCATGTGCCTTCAAAAAGCCAACATTGTTCTAGAAGGAAATTCACACAATCAACTAAAACACTTAAATGTGTAGAATATTCAATTATGGTATGATCATATTACTTTTAAAAAAAATAAAATTTGTTGAATTTGTTATAATTTGTCACTGTATTCTTTTAGTTATTTAAAAAATACAATTTACCATCACACCGTAACACGCACCCACACTATAATTTTCTAAATGATAGCTATGGTACGACGTTGTCCCAAATGCACTCCACCCAACATTAAGTGAAATCTATTTGATTTTTTATATTTTAAAATCTCTTTTTGGTAAATATAATGTCATCCTTTTATATGAGTACAATAATATTGCATCAAATGACCAAAAAGACTTGATTCCATATCAAATGCCATAAAAAAAGAGAATGAAGTCTCTCCATCACACATACTTAATAAGAATCAATTATTAGCATCAAAGAGAAAAGAATTAGTCATATTCAACTTCCCATTAAGATGAATCAAATCAGACAAATATTTTTGATGAGGATCTCATAAATATCAAAAATCTTTCTTCACAAATATAAACAAAAGAACAAACATGATATAGTGAATCTTAATCAAATTAGTTCAATAGGATATTAAAAATCTAAAACTATACTTAAATTTAATTTTTTAAAAAAAATACAAATGAAACTTAATCAATGGACATCAAATTATTAGTGAATCACATTAATCTATTTGCAACTTACATGAGAAAAATTATTAATCGATGATTGATATACTCATATCAAATGATTATCTATTTCATCACTTTGATCATTTTGATATGCGATGAATATCAATCTATCAATCTTATGATGTGAAATAGTAAAGACATAGTTCAAGTGAGGAGTATTAAGGATGAAAATAATAAAGTGCTTTTCTTAGAAAAAGATATTGAAAATAGGTGGATGAGGTATTTTAATAAACTTTTCAATGAAGGATCCAGTATGATTGATTTTAGCAACCTTAATACCCTAAACAAAAATAGAGAATTTCATTTTATCACATTAGAATAAGGTGAAGCTTTAAAGAAAATGAAATGTGGAAAAGTAACCGGATAATATTCCAATAAGTGTGGAAATGTGAGATCAAGGAATTTCTGCTTACAAATCTTTTTAATGTTATTTTAAAGACTAAAAGATGTCGATGAGTGGAGAAAGAGTTTGTTGGTTCTATATTTAAGAATAAAGGTGATGCACAAGATGCAAATTATAGGAATTAAGTTAATGTGTCATACATTAAAATTATGGGAGAGAGTAATTGAGCAATACGATGTGATATAGAAGTTTCTCAATCGTTTGGTTTCATGCCGTGTAGATCTACTATGGATGCTATACATTTGTTAAGAGGTTTGATGGAGAAGCATAGAGAAAATAAAAGGATCTACATATGATATTTATTGATTTAGAGAAAGCTTATGATAAAGTCTCAAGATGTTTCTAAAGTTTAAAAGAAGTTAATATTGGTTATATTCAAGCCAGATATGTATTTTAGAGCTATCACTTGTGTCCAAACACAAGGAGGATTGATAAACTATTTTCCTATTTCATTGGATTACATCAAGGATCAACATTAAGCCATTTTTTTACTTTAGTTATGGATGTTCTTACAGGCATTTACAAGAAGATGTACCTTGGTGTATGCTTTTTTCATGACATTCTTCTTGTTGATAAGACTAGAGAAGTCTAATAGAAACTTGAATTATGGAGGTCAACTTTAGAGTCTAAAGGTTAAGTGATCTAAAACCTAATATATGGAGTGTAATTTTGTAGAAGTTTTAGTAGTGTTGTACTTTAGTGATCAAGTCATTAATAAGAAGCGATGATATTTAGGCTCATTGTTCAAAATGATGGTGAAATAGATGGAGATATTATTAGTAGAATTCTTGGATGGTTGAAGTGGAAATGCATCCACATTATGTGATAGAAAAGTTCCACTTAAACTTAAGGAAAAAATTTTATAAGATGGTGGTAAGATCAATGACTTATGGTGCAGAATGTTAGCCAATAAAAGAGAAACATAAGACTAAGTTAAGTGTTACAGAGATGAGGATGCTTAGGTGGATGAGTGGTTTTACCTAGATAGAATGCAAAATGATGTTCAAAAAGTTGAGTAGCTCAAATGGTAGATAAGATTATGAGAGTCTTAGATGGTTTGGCCACATAAAGCCTTCAGTCATGAAATTGAGAGTAGATGCATTAGATTTGTCTTATGTTAAGAAATGTGATAGACCTAAAAAAGACTTGGTTAAGATGTATAAAAATGATCTTAGTATACTTGAATTAAATGAGAATTTGACACATAATAGACACAATGGAGATGAAATTCATGTATAATCCCACTAGTGGGATTAAGGCTTATTGTTGTTGTTGTTGTTGTTGAATCTTATGATGTGAAATATCATAAAAAATAAAGATTTAGATATTGATATTGGTAAACAATAGAATCTTATTGAAAACTTCACCTATATAGGGAAATATCAATGGTATAACTTTATTTGTGAATTTTTTCTTATAATTTAGTGAAAAATAGTTTTATATTAAAAGCTAAGATGAAGATCTTTATAATAGGTCATGCAAGATTGCAAATGATCAATGGAAAGAAGATTTGTAAGACAAAGTCAACATTATCCTCATCAATTGATATGTTAGGCACAAGAAGAGAATCTCAAGAGGAGAATCAAGACTATGGAGGCTATCAAATGAACCAAGTCGTGTTGATGATTATTAAATTTGTAGAAAATAAAAATTAGGTTGTAAATGACTTGAACCAAGTTCAATTTAATTATGTTTTAATTTTTATTTATTTATTTTAATATATATTGAATTGATGACTGTTTAAAAATATCATATTTAAAATATATATTTATTTAGTTTATTTAGCTTAAACCACAACAATCTTTTGCCAAGTATATATATATAATTTAGTGAGATAAATTCAATAGAAAAAATCACTTAATTATGACATCATTCTAAACTCTAATATTTAAAAGAAAATCATGTTATCTGCATCCATGCAATCTAATAGTGTTTAGAAAGATTTTAATATTAATAACTAAAATTGTACTCTATAAATTTATAAATAAGCTATTATTGTATAGATATAGCACCTTTTCTATGCTTGAAAAAGGTGCATTTCACTTTAAAAATTTTAAAATGTGCTATTTTTGATATAATAAAGAATTAAGTGGTATATATATATAAATAAAAATTTAGGTATTAGATATGTAAATATATAAAAATTGTGTGCTATATATATGCAAATGCCCCATTTTATTTTTCTCTTGGTGGAGTCTTGTGAAATATTTAAAATTAAAAATTAAAAATTTACAATCAATTATAAATATTTAGAGTATATTTGGAATAGTTATTTTGACTATTTCATTCTTCAAAAATAATTACACTACATTTGATTATAAATTTCTTTTTATTATTTTTTAGAAAATTTTATGATGAAAATTTAATTTTAAGAATCAGGTGTGATGATTGTCACAAAATTAATGCTTGAATTTTTTTTAAAAAATTATTTTTATTATTTATAATAACTTTTTTTAAAAAAATTATTTTCTCTAAACATAAATTACAAGCCTCAAAGGGTCCTTAAATAATCAAATATGAATGAATTTTATATTGTAACGCACGCGATATTAATTAATTATATTATATGATTGGAGTTCTATTTAAGGAGAAAATATTAGAGTGGAATTGCACGCGGATTTCAATTCAAATGTATCATTTTTTTTCTCGTTTTAGCACTTAACTGCCAGAATCGAATGGACTAGACGATTTATTGTATTTATCCCGCCTTGCTCAAACAAATGGAGAAGAAAAACGAGGCCGTCGTCGACATTCCTCCGATGACAATTTAGGGCTTTTTGCTTCGTCTCGATCGGCTAATATTGCCGCTGATTTAGCAAATCTTGCAAATAACTTCCATTGAGGTAGGTGACTACAGAGTATTTACACCGCTAACTTAATGAATTTAAGATTTTCTTTGTTCTTCTCACCGTCCAATATGTGAATATTTTAGAACATTTGAGTTCTTTAAATGAACAGATGTATTTTAGTAGTTTTGGAGATGTTTTGCATGTGTACTCTCTTATCCGATGGTATCGCCATTATTTTTAAATTTTGAACGATTAGCTGAAATGTTTAGTATATCACATGGTAGATGTTTGGTCATGTTTCAAGATGAATTGTGACTGAAAGGATGATAGTATGTTCACCGATGACAATAAAATTTATAGGTTGATTTTTGATTGTTGTTTGCTTTTGATTTTTGTACTCTGAAGAGTATACATTTTGGTATTTTTTTAAATACTTATCTCCCTATTTGGATACAAAAATGCTCAAGACCTTATGAAGCGATTGAAGGCTCATTGCTTGTTTTGGAGTTTTACATCTCAGATTCTCATGAGAGTACAAAGCATTTTGGTCATTTTTTCCGCTGGCTGTTTTGGAGAAAATATGTTCATTACATCCATTGGAACAATTTGGAGGCGATTAGTTGGTTTTTAAGTTATTTTACATGTCTCTCATTCTCAAGACAATTTTGGCAAATTTTTCTAATTTTAGGCTGGTTGTTGATTATGTTCATTACATTCCAGAAGCAATTTGGTGGTCGTTTGGATAGTTTCGAGAAATTTTGCATCAGATTCTATGTACCTCATGAGAGTATAATTTTCTCAATATTTTATAGTTTATTTTTGATGAGAATATGGTTATTACATTCCATTAGAAGTAATTGTGGTTATTTTTCCAGCTTTCGGCATGGTTATGAGATTATGTTCATTACATTCCATGGAAGCAATTTGGAGGGATATTTGGATAGTTTCTAGAGATTTATACTCTATACTCATGAGAGTACGAGCATTTTGGTCATTTTTTTCAGTTTTTGGCCTATTCAAGGAAATATGTTTATTACAATCCATTAGAATAATTTGGGTCGCTTGGTTATTTTTTTAGTATTATTTTGCATCTGTACTCTCTATACTCTCTTGAGAGTACATACAATCTTGGCCATTTTTTTAACTTCTTTGGCCGGGTTGTTCAGATTATATTCATTACATTCCATTGGAAGCAATTTGGTGGCTGTTTAGATGATTTCTAGGAGATTTTTGCATCTGTACTCTCTGTACTCTCATGAGAGTACAGATAATTTTCTCAATGTTTTTACAATTTATTTTGCCTGGATGGAGAGAATATGATCATTACATTCCATTAGAAGCAATTTTGTAGCTATTTTTTTTAGTTTCTTTGACCTGGTTATTGATATTATGTTCATTACATTCCATTGGAAGTAATTTGGAGGGATGTTTGGATAGTTTTGGGAGATTTCAGATTCAGATTTCCTGTACTCATGAGAGTAGATATTTTGGTCATTTTTTCCGCTTTGGCCTGTTGAGGAAATATGTTCATTACAATCCATTATGAACAATTTGGAGGTGTTGGTTAATTTTAGTGTTATTTTGCATCTCAGATTTCTCTCTTGAGAGTATGATTTTGGCCTTTTTTTAGTTTCTTTGCTTTGTTCGATTATGTTCATTACATTCAGGAAAGCAATTTGGTGGCTTGGATGGTTTGGGAATTTTTACATACTCTATACTCATGAGAGTATAGATAAATTTCTCAATGTTTTTACAGTTTATTTTGCCTGGATGGAAAGAATATGGTCATTAAATTCTATTGGAAGCAATTTTGTGGCTATTTTTTCCAATTTCTTTGGCCTGGTTGTTGAGATTTTGTTCATTACATTCCATTAGAAATAATTTGGAGGGATGTTTGGATGGTTTTTAAGAGATTAGAGATTCCTCTCAGACTCTCATGAGAGTAGCATTTGGTCATTTTTTCTATTTGCTCTTTTGAGGAAATATGTTCATTACAATCCATTAGAATAATTTGGAGGTTTTGATTTTGTTATTTTGCATTGTATTCTCAGTACTCTCTTGAGAGTACGAATTTGGCCATTTTTTCCAGTTTTTTGGCATTGTTCAGATTATGTTCATTACATTAGGAAGCAATTTGGTGGTTGTGGATCATTTCTAGAAGATTTTTGCATCTGTACTCTTTGTACTCTCATGAGAGTACAAATAATTTTCTCAATATTTTTACAATTTATTTTGTCTGGATGGAGAGAATATGGTCATTACCTTCTATTAGAAGCAATTTTGTGGTTATTTTTTCCAGTTTTTTTGGCCTGATTGTTGAGATTATGTTCATTACATTCCATTGGAAGTAATTTGGAGGTATGTTTGGATGGTTTTTAGGGGATTTCTTTATCTGTACTCTCTATACTCTCATGAAAGTACAGAGTATTTTGGTCATTTTTACTGTGAGGAAATATGTTCATTACAATCCATTGGGAACAATTTGGAGGTTGTTTGGTTGATTTTTTAGTGTTATTTTGCATATGTACTCTCTGTACTCTCTTGAGAGTATATACAATTTTGGCCATTTTTTTCAATTGCTTTGGCCTATTTGGAGGAAATATTTTCATTACATTACATTGGAAGCAATTTGGAGGGATGTTTGGATAGGGGAGAAGATCTCAGACTGAGCATCGATCATTTTTTTTTCTGCTTTCTTTGGCCTATTTGAAGAAAATATGTTCATTACAATCCATCAAGAATAATTTGGAGGTCGTTGGTTAATTTTTAGTGTTATTTTACATCAGATTTATGTACTCTCTTGAGAGTACATAATTTTGGGACATTTTTTTCTAGTTTTTTGGCTTTATTCAGATATGTTCATTACATTCCAATGGAAGCAATTTTGTTTGAATGGTTAGATATTTTTTGTATCAGACTCTCTGCACTCGATAAAGCATTTTGGTCATTTTTTCTTATTTTGGCTGTTTGGAGGAAATATGTTCATTACAATCCATTAGGAATAATTTGGAGGTGAGTTAGTTTTTTAGAAGATTTGCATCCTGTACTCTTGAGAGTACTGATGATTTTGGCCAATTTTTCTTTCTTGCTTTGCTGAAAATATGTTCATTACATTCCATTGGAAGTAATTTGGAGGATGTTGATAGTTTTTGGGATTTCTACATCAGATTTTGTACTCTATGAGTATGAGCATTTTGGTCATTTTTTCAATTTCTTTGGCTGTTTCGGAGAAAATATGTTCATTACATTTGGAATAATGGAGGTGTTGGTTGGTTTTAGTATTATTTTGCATCTGTACTCTCTGTTTGGATGGTTTATAGGAGATTTTTTGCATCTGTACTCTCTGTACTCTTATGAGAACACAGTGTATTTTGGTCATTTTTTTCTAGTTTCTTTGGTCTGTTGGAGGAAATATGTTCATTACAATCCATCAGGAATAATTTGGAGGCTATTTAGTTGATTTTTTTAGTGTTATTTTTCATCGTACTGTTGGTTAGTTTTTTAGTATTATCAGATTCTCATACTCTTGAGAGTACGATTTAGCTATTTTTCCATTTTTTTGGCCTGTTTTGGAGGAAATATATTCATTATAAATCAAGGAATAATAAGGCGATTGGTTTTTCTTGGGTGATTTGCATCTGCATTTCATTAACGACTTTTCATTTGAGGTTTACCATGTCCGGAAAAGGATAACTTCGAGATATGTGCCTACCACCTAGAACTTGATAATATTGTTCAATGATCGATGAAGTCATTAACATTTTAAAGAGACTTCATCTGCATCAATTCATTAGACTCCATGGAATTCAGCAAGACTCAATAGCCATTACCTCAATCCTGTCTTGCTGGGAGATAGAGAAGCAAGCTTTCTTTTTGGGTGGGCAGTGCATTCCTTTCACCCTGATGAAGTTGCAGTAATTGTAGGGATGCCAAACAGAGGGGAGAAGGTCTTATGGAAATCCCCACAATCTGGAGTGACTATAAGACTATTTGAGTGTTGATACTGCTGTGCACAGTTATGCTTGTACATACATTTTCATTGTCAAATCTTTTTTGTATATCACAACTATAGGTGGCATCAAAATTAATTGCCTACTGATGACGAGATAAATTTTTTTGAATACAACAGGTATTTGGGGCCTTCTAGTTTCTTTGATGGTATTACATCAAAGATTCATACTAAGACACGTACATGAGTGGCTTTGTCACTCTTCTTATGGTATGTTCTATATCTTCGGTTATGTATTATTTGATGCATTAAAGTTAACTTATATAAATATTAATTGTAGATCTGGGCCACTGAGCACATAAGCATCATGAGGCCTCCATCCCATTTGCAACGCCACGTATGTTGCGATGGCCAAAAATAAAGTTTCGAGATAAAGCCTTCACTGGTTTAGAAGGACACTAGGTGACATATAATAATATCACTTAGTTCATATAAGAATGTATTTATTTATGTTGTAGTCATCACATTTTCTTATCGATTTAACACTTCCGCTTTCATTCGAGGACATATCGTAAGAGGAGACCATTCTTGAATCATTTTCCGCCTACATGCAATACATGTTGATCGAGCAAGAATCATTCTAAGTCCAAGTTCAGATCAATCTTAATGCCTCTCCTCGATATTCTCCCATCCAGGTATCTACTCGCTCTACTACTACCCTCACGAAGGCTTTACTTGGAGAGGATACTACAGTTTTAGAACTTGAAAGATATAATATCTTCTTTCAAGAAATAATGACAGAGAATGGATGAGATTGATGTTCTGCTATCGGGAGGTTCTGCTGGGGTCCTACCATCCCTACTATGGGGGAAGCTCCTGTGGAGGTCACCACAAGGGGAACTCTTGAGGAGGGCCATAAAGACTATGGAGGCTACTGAGGAGCTTCCCTGGGAGGCTGGAGGAGTCTCCTGGAGGCAACTACAAGCCGCCTCAGATACTTCCACAGAAGCGAGTCCACTGAGGAAGCCCGCTGAGTCCACCATGGGGAAGCTATGTGGAGGCCTCCACCGCATGAAGATGCTCAAGCCTTTAATCAACAAAGATTGAGTGTGGTGTGAAGGCTCGATGGAAGAGGAAAGTCATTTGTTCCCTTACACATTTACAAAGAAGTCGCATGCAAGAATAAGTGATGCGGTGACCTCCACTCAAGATGAGAAGCTGACAGCAGAGGTATTAAGTTACTTTCTTTTAAATTTGAGATAATAGAAATAGATTTCACTAAATTTATTTATAGGTTCACAAGATGACCAATAAAGGTCGATGACCCACGACCGCTATCGTGGTGGAGGAGCATCATGTATGCATCATCTGAGATCGATCCTTAATTCATAATCTAGCTCTTCATCACTAACTTTCATCGCTAGTAATTTCACAGTATAGGCACATCATTTTGTTGACTTCTCATCCATAGTTCCGCTTTGCCGATGCTCCATCTTCATCATGCTCACCATTCAAGGACAAGTAAGTCAATCTTCAATCAACTCCTTCATACATAAAATAACCTATTCATTTAATTAAACTCGCTTTAAAATATTTCACTTGAGTGATGATCGATGGTGAATATTATTATTCCATCGATCGATGATTGCATCAATATCTCTCATGCACGCCGATGCCTTCTTCTTACCGCCGGGAGTACTACCGTCAGATGTCCCTATTTGTACATCTCATGCTTGCACTGGATAAGTTACCCCACAGATATGCAATGTATTATGATTTAATCCTTATTTGTATAGATAGAAACTATAATTTATAAATGTTCTCTTTTCTAGAGCTATGCAAAATATCCACAAGGAAAGCAAAATGTTCATCCAAGATGTCACTATGACAATGTGTCAAGGGTCGAGCTACTTACTTCCAATTATATAATAGCAGACACTCTGGGCATATTAAGCTGGGGCTTGGTATTTTATGACTCATTACCAAAACTAACCCATAAGGCCATTCTTCCTGAGATTATAACAGTTGTTTCCAATTTAGTTTTCGTAAATTGTTTTTTTTGGACCCCCTTATTGACTATACTTCGCTTTTGATCAAATTACTGTTGAAGATGTCGCGCCTTTTGTGAGCGATCCACAAAATGGCCAATCGAATGGTGAGGGTGCACCAAGATAACAAATTTGATCATGAGATGTTTATCTGCAAGTACATGGAGGTAAAGAATTAGAAATCCCCACTTAAGGTCACTACCAAGATTGGTGAAGAAGATGAATACTTATGAAGTTCACGCTATCTTTGTTTAGAATGAAAGCTAAGAAGATATTTAAAGTTTGATAAGTAGAAATAATTGTACATGGTATTTCTTTATTTTTTCAATATCCTTGGGCGCTTTGATCTTATTATTACAGAGAAGTAGATTTTGATGAATGCTTTCTGATGTGTTTCATCTGATGACTCTCTGAGTATGAGTATTTTATCTATTTTTTCAATTTTCTCCGCTTTGGATGCTTTGCTTTTTATGAGTTTTAGAGCTTTTGCATGTGAACCCTCTATACTCATACCCTCTTTACTCTCAGACTTTTCTGATTTCTATACTTATGTACCTCTACTTATACTCAGATTTATGTTCTCTATACTCTCAGACTTTCTATCCTCTCAGATTTTATACTCTTATACTCTATTCTATTTCGTAGAAGCGATTATAAGAATTTTGAGATGTCTCAGTTTTAACTTTGTATTCTCTCATAGTACAAATTATTTGCTTATTTTTCCATTTTCACTTTTGCTTTGCAGGACGGAGAGGAATTGTTCACTATAACCTTAAAGCAAGTTGGATGCCTCGATTTTTTTATGAGTTTTCAGTATTTTGCATGTGAACTCTCTATACTCTCTATACCCTCTTACTCTCAGACTTTCTTCAGATTACACTCTATGTACCCTCCAGACTCTATACTCTCAGATTCTCTATATTCTCTATACTCTCAGATTTCTATCCTCCTCAGATTTTATACTTTATACTCTATTCTATTTCGTGTTTCAAGGTCGATTATAAGAATATTTGAGATGTTCAGAATTTTTAACTCTTTGTATTCTCCTCATAGTACAAAATTATTTGCTTATTTTTCCATTTTCACTTTTTTTACAGATCTGAGAGAATTGTTCACTATAACCTTAAAGCAAGTTGATGCTCGCTGTTTTTATGAGTTTTAGTAGTTTGCATGTGAACCCTCTCTATACTCTCTATACCCTCTATACTGTATTCTCTCAGACTCTATTTATTTATATTTTGTACTTTATGCCTTTTATTCTATCATTAGAAGGCACTATAAGAAAATTTGAGGTGTTCTCTAGCTTAACTCTTTGTATTCTCCATAAGATTATTTGTTTATTTTTCTCATTTCCACTTTCTAGACGTGATAGAAATTATTCACTATAACTTTAAAGCAAGTTGGATGCTTCTACTTTTTTTATGAGTTTTGAGCTTTGCATGTGAACCCTCTCAGATACTCTCTCCTCTCAGTCTCTATACTCTCTCAGACTCTAGACTCTCTGACTCTCTATACTCGTACTCAGATTGTAAGACTCTTTATACTCTATTCTATTACTGTGTAGTTTGAAGGTCGACTAATATTTGAGGTGTTCTGTAGCTTAACTCTTTGATATTCTCCTCATAATACATTATTTGCTTATTTTTCTCATTTCCATTTTTGCTTCGTGATGGAGAGGAATTATTTACTATAACCTTAAAGCAAGTTGGATGCTGCTTGCTTTTTTTATGAGTTTTCCGAGTGCGCATGTGAACCCTCTCTATACTCTCTGTATACTCTCTCAGACTCTCTATACTCTCTTTTATACTCTCTGCACTCTCAGACTTTGTACTCTTTATACTCTCTATTCCATTATAGGTAGTTTGAAGGCTAACTATAAGAATATTTGAGGTATTCTCTAGCTTAACTCTTTGTATTCTCCTCATAGTACAAATTAATTGCTTATTTTTTTTCATTTTCACTTTTGCTTTGCAGGACGAAGAGGAATTGTTCACTATAACCTTAAAGCAAGTTGGATGCTCCTGGGTTACTTTATAATGAGTTTTCGATTTACATATGAACCCTCTCTATACTCTCTGATTCTCCTACTCTATGTATTATCTCAGACTCTATACTCTCTCTATACTTTTTTCTATGTACTCTCTACTCTATATACTCTGACTCTCTACTCCTGACTCTGTGACTCTCTATTTCTCTACTCATGGGTAGTTGATATAATATTGTTTACGATTCTATGATGATTTCTTTACTTGTTTGGAGAAAATAAGCTTAATTTTGATATTCAAATTATATCATATTTTAAATTTGGATCAACTGAAAAAGAAATTAAAATTTATATTATGTAAAATTTATTTTATACTCAGCCACGTTCAAAATGCCTCAATCTGAAAGTATGCAAGAGAAGCAATATGAACTACTTAGCATGTGAGCGTAATATAAGTGGGTACAATTATTAAACTTCACTTTAATAAAGAAATTATGATCTTTAAAATGTGGTAGAATTTTGTGAATGCATAAAATTACTTTCTACCAAATCATGCTTCTTAAAACCTACTTTCTACTAAAACATGTACATAAAATAGACAAATAAATTGATGTACCAATGTCTTATTCAGAAATATAAATGTTAAAGGCAGTGTGGAGCAAATTCTATATTTTAAGATGAGAAATTTTTTCAAATAATGTAATAACTCGAAGTATCATCTGAAATAAATTAATATTATTGATAAATTTATAAATAATTACTAAACTAATATCATCAATACTAATATCATCTTCATCACAGAATTTTTTTTCTTCGGCTTCTACTAAACTTGTTGATAGGAACATACAGACTTATCAAAAATTATAATGCATGCAATAAAAATCATTTCATAAAATTTAGAGTACTTTATAGAGTATATGTCAAACTATGTAATGCCTGCAATGAAAATCAGCTCATCCTCGTAAGCAAGGTAGACTCATCAATCAGAAACTATAATTTGATAAAATATAAGAAATTTTTTTGCCATAGTCTAAGGATTACAAAGTCCTTAATAGGGGTAAACTCTATGCACGCGCTTTAAGAGCAACAAAGATAGTGAGGAAAAAAACCAAGCGTAAAATAATTGACCCATATTAAAGTCCATTTGGATCTTCCGGTTTCAAGCAAGTTATGTACCCTCTCTATACTCTATACTCTCATAAATGATTGCACAAATAAGAACACATAACTAAATGATATCATTGAAATATATTTTCTGTAATAATATCCATCATCAACTTAGTTCCTTTGACCAATGGTCAAATTCGAGGTAGAACATCGTATCAGTTAATGATTTTTTACATCATCGATGTATGCTATTCTATGCATACCTCTGAAAAACACTCTGGCATAATAGAGAAAGGTGTTGCAATGGGTGATGAAACACATTCTGCGACACTATCAATTTGTACTTTGGTTTCTGTAACAATAAAAATAGGATGGTTTGAAGATTAGCAACAATATTTTAAATACTAAAAATTAAGAGGCAAATAGAGAATTACTCTTAGCTTTCTTGGATCTCTCCCAATATCCCTTAATGTTGGAAACACCCTTTGACGCTGTTAACATCCTTTAAGATGTCTTTTCCTTATCTGTGGTTGACTTCTTCTTCTACGCTGTCAACTAGAAGAGAATTTTCACTTATTATAGTCGACATCGCCATATAGTTTTAAGGATTGAAGCATATGTCCTCCCTATTATTACTCGCCCGACGCTTATTTGATATATGCGACTAATGTGGTTCCAAAAAATAATGCGAGTATTTTCATCTCTGCTTTCCACATCTCTTAATTTTCTATATGTACTATCAATGTAAATATCCTCTTAGTAGACCATCGCATGAGAAGATACTTATCTGGAATGCACACTACATCTTTCTAACTAAGAACTCTGATACAATGGGCACAAAGTAATCTATGGGTGTGCATTTTTTGATTAAAATCGAAAATCTGAACTGATCCAAACCGAATTTTTGAATTCGGATCGGTTTTATAAATTTTTTTTGGATTTCGATTTTCGATTTTTGGTTCGGTTTTGTATTTTCTTAATCCGATTAAACCAATTAAACCAATTAAACTAAAAATAGCTAAAAAATTGATTTTTTTTCATTTTTTTAGAAAATTTCTCTTAAAAAAGTAATTTTAATGATAAATTTGTATATTATTAGTTTCATTTATTAAAGAGTTATTTAATTTTGTATGAAATAATTTGATAAATGATGTAATTCTTTGATTAATAATTATTATAGTAATTATATTTTCAATTTTCAATTTTTTTCTAAATCAACCAAAATCCAAAAAAAATTTGGTTTGATGTCATTTGGTTATTGATTAAACTAATCTTTGTTCGATGATTTAAAATCAACTTAATAAATTTCAAAATCGATCCATCCAAAATGATCGACAGACACCCTAAAGTAATCCCATCATTTCAAATTTCTTACAAGTACAAGTTACATCTGTAGTCCCATTGAAATGGACACCCATGTTTTGATGAATTTTTATTCTAAGTTTCTTACCAAATACTCCATGGGTCCATCTCACGCATTACAGGCCTCCAACTCCATGTAAAAATTCTTCCTCAAACATAGTATAAAGCTTTCTTGTATAAAACATAGCAGCTTATTTTAGAATTGACGGTCTTAACAATAGAATAAAATGACTTACACAAGTCTTCATCATGTTCATTCGATTGTCTCATAACCTTCTCCAACCCCAAGAAATAATCGGAGTGAACTTGGTTTAGAGATTCTAACATAAGTTGTTCATTGACTCACCACGCTACGTCAATAATATCCATGAAGAATGAGTCTTTGAATGCAAGACCACTTGGATCTAATTTTATAAAGCTCGCATGCCAAACATGATCATGCAAATTGCTTCTTCTAGCACTGCACTGCTTCTTCAAACTCTTCCTCAATCACATTTGCTCATGCATGCATAAAATAGCCCTGTTCTCTTATTACTATTAAAGTAGTGAACCTTGGATGGAGCTTTCTTCAAAATATGTCATTGCACAACCTATGACGTGTATGCGTAATATACATGATAGCCATAGCTGATCTTAATCGGAATATTATTGTAGGATGTCTCACTCATCAACCAAAAAATGTCCGGAATAGCTAGAATGACTCAATCATCTCTTCGAAAAAAAAGCTACTCCAAATAACACATTTTGCTGATGATTCACTCAACAAGAGGGGTAAAACAAGACATTTATTGATGATAGCTTGTATAAAAAAATTATCACATCACCAAAATAATCATATTCTATCTAGACATGTCATTGCTCCAAAAAAACTTACTAAGCAATCTCACTCATCAACTTGTACATCCCATGCAAACATTTTCACCGCTTGCTTCCTTTCAATAATCAGATTAATGTATTAGTCACCATTCACAATCCTCAATCTTTTCTCTTCAATAAAATTGAAAGCATCTCTTTTGAATCCTACGCCGCCAACTTCCTCATTTAGATAGCTGAATTCATCAGTTGCTCTAATTCTGGCCTCTGTCATTGTCTTTAACACAGAAGTCTTTTCATCGCTAATGCATCTGTGTGATCTGAGAAGATGTAGGTCAGCAGGCTTTGCCAATAAATGATTATGACTTTCTTTATGTTTTTTAACCACCCGCCTCTCCAAGTCAATAATCTAATCATGGCCTGATAGGCCTTGTATCAATTTTGGAATTTTGCTAAGCGCTTACCGGCAAGATTTCTTCCGACCTACTTTTGCACATAAAAAATCTTTTGATTTCAATTTCAAGTCCAATAACTAGTATGGTCCTTTTGAACACTGAAGCTAGTTTGATGTATGTAGTCACAGTAGAGTGCATACGCCTCCGTTTCATTCTAAACAGTGGTGCCAAGGAGTCTCCCCAAATTTGGGTCATTAAACATCACAATTTCATAATCGTATCACTATTGACCTCATTCACGTCTGCATCCACATAAACGCGACATGTAAAATACCTAAATAAACATATTCCCTCCAAACAGAAAAAAAAAAAAGAAGCTAAATATCAGAGTAAGAGTGATGCAAAAATTCTCCAAAATCATCCAAACACCACCAAATTTCTTCCACTGGAATGTAATGAACATAATCAACAACTGTGCCAAAGAAAATGAAAAATTGACAAATCACCAGACTCTTGAGAGTACAGAGAGTATGATGCAAAATAACACTAAAAAATCAACCAAATACCCAAATTGTTCTGATGGATTGTAATGAACATATTTCCTCCAAACAGTCAAAGAAAGAAAAAAATGACAAAATACTGTACTCTCATGAGAGTACAGAGAGTATAGAGAGTACAGAGGGTACAGAGAGTATAGAGAGTATAAATACAAAATAATACTAAAAAAGTAACCAAATTATTCCTAATAGATTTGTAATGATGATATTTCCTCCAAACATTCTCATAGAAACTGGAAAAAATGCCCAAAATACTTTGTAATATACTCTCTGAGAGTAGTATATATACATGCAAAACTCTCCTAAAACTAACCTAAACAAATTTCCAAGTTACTTCTAATGGAATGTAATGAACATATTCTCCGCAACCCGTAAACTCATATAATAATCGTCACTATGTGAGATTACAGAGAGTATACCCATGCAAAAACAGATCCTCAAAACAAGCAAAGTCCTCAAAGAACTCCAAATAGTAGGAAATATACACTAAATAAAAGAATTTTACTAATAACATTAACAAACCGAAAAAATTGTAATGATATAACTGAAAAAATTAAATGAATTTTTATTTAATACATCCTCATTTCTTCAGCCATAACTTCCAAATTGCTATCTTTATGTTTTTCGAAAAAGAAATGAGATATTCTTTTTCTCTCTAGCTCGGTTTGCAAGAAAAATATACCCCTAAATCTTAAATCTAGATATATATTTCTTTAAATTCCTCCCGCAGATTCCAACAACGCTTTTCTCGCTATTTGAATGAGATGCGGTCGATAAACTTGCCACCGTTTCATCTAAAGCATGGCTAAAATGAATAAACCACACGTAAGATTAGGCATAAAGTTATGATTGAGCGGACCGACGTAATATTTTCTCTTTATTTTTATCTCCCATCGCTTTCAAAATCTTGACGGCGCGATGAGTTTGAGGTTGTTGGAGCTATGTCGGTCTCCCACCCTTCGTTTTCTCCCCGACCATCCCTCCCTTCACAATGTTCGATATTCCATGGCTCCATTCCTCCCCTGTGGAGCGTCTTCTTCTACTCCTTCCAACACCTACAGCCCACTTCCTCGACTCCACCTCCTAGCTCAAATCTTCTCTCACACTCCTCGACCTCTTTCTACCCCTCGGCACGTACCGCCGATCCTCTGACGGCCGATTCGAGCTACATTACTCAGAGGGAGACTCCGTCTCCCTCACTGTCTCTGAATACCTCGACGCCGATTTTCATTACATGTCCCGCCACAACGTGCGGTCGATGGAGAAGCTTCTTCCGCTCCTGCCCGATCTACCCATCTCCCCTGATTACCAGTCTCTACTGGCTGTGCAGGTGACGCTCTTCCCCGGCCAAGGCCTCTGCGTCGCATTTGTCTTGCACCATATTGCTTGTGACGGCTTCAGTTCCACTCACTTCATCAATACTGGGCCGCCGCTTGTCGCGCCGAAGGTTCTCCTCCACTGCCACCCCCATTCCTCGACCGTTCCGTCATTGCCGATCCTCGTGGGATCTATTGGAAGATGTCAGAGAACGTCTGCGTCTACCGCCGCCCCTTGCCTCTAAATCCGGCATGCAATCGCAACTTTCACACTGGGATCTAACCAGATCAAGAAGCTCAAACATCGGGCAATGGCGAAAGCAGCTGAGAACGGGAAACCCTCCTTCCACTGCTCGAGCTGTGGTGTCCTGCGCGTACGCTTGGATTTGCCATGTAAAGCTCGGGGATTCCACAGCGATCGCGTGGATCTATTCTTCCCCATGGACTGGCGGCTGAGGATAAGACCGCCGATCCTGGAACATATTTTGGGAACTGCGGGTTCCGTTTGCTTCGTGGAGGCGAGGGTGGGTGACATTACAGAGAAAGATGGGATTCTGATTGCTTGCGAAGCTATAGGGAAGAGCATCGAAGGGATCGGAAATGATGTCAACGAAAGCATGGATGGGTTGTTTCCAAAGATCATCGAAGCGCTTCGCAAGGAGCCATTGACGATTTCAGCGTCGCAGAAGCTGGTATACGAAACGGATTTTGGATGGGGAAGCCTGTGAAGGCGGAGGGGATCTCGATCAGGAAGATGGGAGCGATTTCCTTTGCCGAGAGCAGAGATGACGCAGGAGGAATAGAGATTCTGGTCGTTCTTCCTTCATGAGATTGACGAATATAACAAGCACTTTTCAAATGGACTGTGAGGATCCTAGCCGTTGGGAATTCAAATAAGTTGAGTTTTTTTTTTTTTTTTTGAAATGATATAATAAAAATGATGCAATTATTTGCGTGGGGGTATTTATTCCAAAAAAAAAAAAAAATTCGAATGTAATGAGTGTGTGTGATTGTAGTGAGAGAGCTATTATGTCTGATTAATTCTTATGATAATTGCTCATCATAATATCAAATTAAATATTTAATAATTTATCACTTTTTTTAGAAATATGTATATAATATTATTTATGAAATCATATTTTTGACTCACAAGTTTCATACTAAATTATAATATTATTTTTTAATTTTAAATTTGTGTGTAAATAATATCATACTCTTATGACAAAATTAACTAAGAGAAAAGTGAAAGGAAGATAAGGAGAGTTCATAGAGAGAAACTTCAATTATCATTACAAAAAATCCGACAAATATACAGTATAATTTATATATATATATATATATATATATATATATATATTTATGATATATTTATGAATAATTAAAAAAAAAGAATCTGATAATTTTAAATCCCTTTTTATTAATGTTTTTTCTTCAATTATCAGCCTTTTCCATTATCAAGGGTCTCTGCCTTCAATTTTCGAACATAATTTCGCCGAATGAATAGTAATAATAATAATAAATAAAACATCCGCCGATCCTCTTTGGTTTGCGAGCGAAGATCGTGAGCTGCGGCCGCGGAAACCCTAATCAAATTGCATCAAGCAATCCAAGGTTGGTCTCAAATCTAATGTTCCATCTTAGTTTCCTTCTCACTCTCCTCAGTGCCAGCCATACGCCGGCTTCGGCGGCAATAGGCGTTCGTTGTCTCCATGCATATGCTGTTACGTCTACCACCAGAATGCCTAGTTTTGCTTGCAATTGATTCTTTAGTGCGCTTATTGAAATTTTTTAGTTATTGTAAATAGGGTTTTAAAGGATTAGCTTCCAATGGGTACTCGTGCAGTTGCGCTCTTAGAAATACTCTTATGTTTTCCTCCTATCACATGCTACAAGACTGATAATATATTTTTTAAACTGCTTTTATGGATTCCTTTTTGGCAATTTGAATTTGAATAATGTTGTATGTTTTGATCAGTCAGTTCGTGGATCATTCATATGTTTTGTTAAATTGTTTCTAGCAGCTGAAATGTATGTTTATTTGGTAAAGATGTGCCTGTTAATTTTGTTTCCTATGCATTAATAGTTGGGAAAGAGCAAAGGGACCTAGTAATGGGGTATTGTTAAATCACAAATGAATTCTCCTCATATGGTGATACTTGTATGCTACATGAACCTATCCCTAGGTGAGCCTCATGTTCTTGGTACAAACATCTTTTTTTTAATAGGTATTACTTCAAGAACACTAATGAAATTATTTTAACTTGATCCTTTCTACTTTTGTCACAAATCTATCCTTGCATTAAAATGCATTCTTCACTTAACTTGTGACTTTTTTTTTTCTGGTCAAATCTTTGGATCCATTACAATATTATTGATCTTATTGTTTTTTTAAGTTTTTTTTATATGTAACCATTCTATTAATTTTTACGATAGTCATTTAGAATATAGTAACCCCTTGTAACACTTATCTGTCACATTATACTCAATGAGTTTTAGTGACGTTTCATTTTTTGACTTTTAAATTTCATTAGTTTCTAATATTCTGCAATTTGATTTAAATTCATGTAAATAATATTTTACTTGTATTGAACTTCATTTGTGCACCCCTAATACTTTGTGTATGAATTTGCAGAGGCATTTCATTTTGGTCATTAGGACTCATAATAATTCCAAAATATGTTCACCCATTTAGTTAGCATTGCCATAACACTTCACATCTACAGTTTTTGTCCAACAACTTCCAGCTTTGCCCTACATTTCTTACAAAATTTTTATCTGTTGTAGCTTTAAACCATAATAGTTTCATTACAATAATGCCACCAAATACCACCTTAGTGATCTGCTGCTCCTACTCCAAACTGTCATGAGAAGAGTTTTCAAAATCTCTCACTTATCCAAACTCAATCTCTCCAAATCCTTCTCAAGAACTGTCATATTTCCTTCCCACACAAGCCAATCTGCCAAATGCTTTTACCTCAAATGTTCCCCACATGCAAAATTCCATGTTTTGCCACCCTAAATTCCAAACTTGTTCATTACCAACCATTCCTCTTTACCTAGCTATCCAAACATCTCTTGCCCACTTCTCTCAGATACTATCACCTCAGAGCCACCAATTTGATCTTGAAGAAGCCCTATACTTTTCAAACAACACGGAGGAGCTTATGATCTCCTTCAAAGCATTGGAAGCTTCTCTTAGCTAAAAATGATAAGAGGCTTGGCTTAATTTGCCTGAAGGTAGGAGAGATTTTGTTCTTGAAATTCTCCAAAGAGCTAGAGAAGGCCCTGAGCTTTGCCGTTCGGGCTTTGGAGATACTGGGGAGAAACGATGGGGGAGGATCTCTTCCATTGGTCAAAGCATTGCGCCTGGTTGGCTCAATAAGCTGCAAGATGAA
Source organism: Cymbidium sinense (assembly GCA_021442155.1). Classification (NCBI taxonomy): domain Eukaryota; kingdom Viridiplantae; phylum Streptophyta; class Magnoliopsida; order Asparagales; family Orchidaceae; genus Cymbidium; species Cymbidium sinense. The sequence goes on from CM038214.1 coordinate 250,504,498, forward strand.
GAGATTTGATGAGAGCTTGGAGTCCTTGGAAACTGCTTGTCAAATTCTGGATAGCTTGGAGGAGGAGGGATTTAGTGGCAAAGAGTTTGATTATGAGAAAATTTCAATTCAGCTTGAGCTTGCCAACACAAGAATGCCATGGGTGCAGGTGGGAGGCTTTGATTAATCTTCAAAGGTCCTTGCAGACATGTTGATTCTGGAGCCTAGTAGTTTGGAGTTTGGTTCAGCCTGTAAGGATGTGGCTGAGGCATATGCTGGGGTTTTGGAGTTTGGTGAGGCACCACCATTGTGTTTCAAGGCATTGGAGATCTCGAGGCAAATGTAGGCAAGAATTGCGAGGAAGTGGTTAAGATTAGGCAGCTTCTTGGGGCTATTCATGTTGGGCTTGAAGAAAATGAAGAAGCTTTGGTGCAGAATGAGCTGTGTCAACAGATATTGCTGAGTTTGAATATGGAAGCTGAGCTTCTCAACATGGAGATTGATGCAGCTAACATAAAGGTTAACCTTGGTAGACTAGGAGAAGCAATGAGTGCTCTCAAGGGGGTGATTCAAAAGACGGGAAAGGAGAGTGAGACCAGAGCTTTTGCCTTTGTATCAATGGCAAAAGCTTTATTCTTTCAGGAGAGGTTTGGAGACTCAAAAGGGTGTTTGGATATGTCTTGTGATATTCTGAATAAGGTGGATTCAACTTCATCTGAAAAGGTTGTCGAAGCATTATTGGAGATTTCTATGTTATATGAGATGATGAATGATTTTGAGATTGCTTTATCTCTTATGAAGAGAACACTTACATTGCTTGAAAAATTCCACAAGAGCAATACATGATGGGCAGCATTTTCGAGGATGGGTTGGTTCTTTGACAGGTAGAGTACAACACGCTATACCATCTTTGGAGAGTGCAATAACAAAGTTGAAGAGTAGCTTTGGGCCAAAGCATTTTGGCTTGGGATTTGCTTATAAACATTTAGGGCAGGCATATTTAGAGATGGACAAGGCTCAGTCAGCCATACAGATGCTTTTACTAGCTAAGGACATCTTTGAAGCCTCTTTTGGGCCACAACATGAAGATTCCATTGATACTTGTCAGTATATTGCAAATGCGTATGGTGTTTTGGGAAGGTATATCTTCTTTTAATCTTCAAACCATGTTTGTTGACAGCTTATTTTAATTTTTATGGATAAATCACATATGATGTTCCTGGTTTTTTAAATGCTTAGGGTTACCTGCATATTGATAGCTAAAATAGTAATATATAATGATGTGAAGGACATTTTAATTTAACTCACACGAAACTAAGTTAACTACATTTCTCAACCTTGATGCATGTAGATAATTTTGATGATACTCTTTAAGTTAAATGGAACATTTGTCAATGCTTTATCTATTCACTTATACATGACTTTTAAATAAATGAACATTCTATGATGCATCCAGATAAGATTGTTTATACTCTTTTAAGTTAAATGAAACGATTAACAATGTTTATCTCTTCATTTATGCATTAATTTTAAATCAGTGAGCATCCTATGACACCCATTTCTTTATTCTCGTTAAAACACCTTTTGAGTATTGCCCATCTTTTTGTTGATTCAAGGAATTCCTAATGTGTCTGTATTCTTTATCCATGAGCTCAACTACATGTATGCTCACAAATTTATCTACTTGCAACATAAATAATAGTTCATGTTTTATTGAACTATTTTGCAAAGCATTGATCAATTATTTTTTTCACACGAGCCCACATACTTCATTTTTTTTATGTTCTACTTGAAGGCCATGCATCAATTTAACCTTTTATTGCATCAGTTATTTTCGTGTGTATTAATTTAAAATTAATATCAATAAATTCATGTAGGGTTATATTTTATGTTAATTTTTAATTTTATTCTTTGCATGGGCGGGTTTTGAATTTACTGTTCCATGAGTGTTCAATCATTGTATACTAAAGATAGTTTTCCTTTGTTTTATGTTGTAGACCTATAGCAGTTTGCTGTCTACTTATGGTTTTATCTGTCGATGTGGCTGCATATTGGTCACATTAAGTAGTTTATTTAAGAAAATCAAATTTTGTTGTCCATGAAATCATATAATACTTGGATGGGACATAAAATGAGTTGTTTTTGTCATTTATATCGATTTATTCAACTATTGACGTACATCTGAGCCTAAGAAAGCATATTGAAATTGTTTAGGACATCAAGGAGGTTCTTCATGTCTTTTAGATGTAATAATTTTTTGGGCAGACTCTACTATTAGCCTAAATTCACCATGCATACAGCAACCACAACAACCACAACAACAACAACAACCACAACAACAATAACAACAAGCCTTTGTCCCACTATATGGGGTCGACTACATGAATCCTTCTTCTCCATTTTGTCATATTAAGTGTCAACTTATCATTTAATTCTAATAAATTAAGATCATTTTTTAAACATCTTAACCAAGCCTTTTAGGTCTGACTCTGCCTTTCTTAACATAAGGTAAATCTAATACATCTACTCTCCTAAATGAGTCACCGGACGACCACGCTTTATGTGACCAAAACATCTAAGGCGTCTCTTTCTAATCTTATCTATCATGGAGGTACTCCAACCTTTTCACATATATATTTATCTCGCATTTTATCTCTAAGAGTAAAGCCACTCATCCACTTGGGCATCCTCCCCGCAACACTTAGCTTAATTTTATGATTCTCTTTATCGGTCAACATTCTGCATCATAAATCATTGCAGGTCTTACCACCATCTTATAAAATTTTTTCTTAAGTTTAAGCGGTACTTTCTATCGCACAATAGGCCAGATGCATTCCTCCACTTCAACCATCGAACTTGAATTCTGCTAATAACATCCCCATTTATTTCATCATCATTTTGAACAATATACCCAAGATATCTAAAACGTTCATTCTTTTTAATACTTGATCACCCAATATGATAACCCCACTACTAGATCTTTTACAACTAAAATTACACTCAATATATTCAGTTTTTGATCTACTTAAATGAAAACCTCTAGATTCTAAAGTTGACCTCCATAATTCAAGCTTTTCTTGAACTCCCTCTCTAGTCTTATCAACAAGAAGAATGTCATCAACAAAAAGCATACACCAATGTACATCCTCTTGTAAATGTCTAGTGAGAACATCCATAACTAAAGCAAAAAAAATATGGGCTTAAAGCCAATCCTTGACGTAGTCTAATAGAAATGGGAAAATATTTTGTCAATCTTTCTTGTGTTTGAACACAAGTAACAGCTCTACTATACATATCCTTAATGGCTTGGATATAACCAATATTAACTCTTTTTTTTTTCTCTAAAACTCTCCAAGCACTTCTCTTGGAACTTTATCGTATGCTTTATCTAATTAACAAATATCATATGTAGATCTTCCTTACTTTCTCTATACTTGTCCATCAAACCTCTCAACAAATGTATAGCATTTATAGTAGACTTATTCAACATGAAATCAAACTAATTTTAAGAAACATTTGTATCACATCGTAACCTATGCTTAATTACTCTCTCCCATAATTTTAATGTATGACACATTAACTTAATTCCTCTATAATTTGCACACTCTTGTGCATCATCTTTATTCTTAAAAATAAGAATCAACAAACTCTTTCTCCACTCATTTGATATCTTTTTAATCTTTAAAATAATATTTAAATAGATTAGTAAACCAAGAGATTTCTTGATCTCCTAAGTATTTCCACGCTTCTATTGGAATATCATCAGGTTTTACTGCCTTTCCAAACTTCATTTGTTAACGCCTTCACAAATTTTTCTAATATGATGATAAAACAAAAATTCTTATTTTGTTTAGAGTAATAAGGTTGTTAAAGTCAATCGTGTTCTCACAATCTTTAATGAAAAGTTTATCAAAATATCTCATTCACAGATGTTCAATATCCTCTTCTAAGAAAAACACCTTATGATTTTCATCTTTAATGCACTTCATTTGAATTAAGTCTTTACTTATCTATCTTTTTTCTTGACTAACTTATATATATATATTTCACCTTCTTTCATATCAAATTTTATGATTTTCATCCTAAATTCACCATGCATCACAATGGCAAAATTTTAACAAAAGCTATGCTCGGCTGAATTGCAAATGTCTAATTGCTAAGTTTGTGTTACTTTTTATTTTCCAGAGAGAAGATGAGGTACCCTCAAAAGTATACTTGATGGCTTACTTTGCCTTAGTAGAAAGCATGCATTGGCTGTATTAATGATCTTGCTTTGTTTTAAAGGAATGCGTGTCTTCTTTAGAAAGTTTTGTGGAGAGTAACATTTTCTTAATCATGTATGATATTTGATACAAAGGGTCATTTCTTTTCTAGCCTCAGGATAAATTTCTTTATTCCAACTGGGTGAACCTTATCTATAAGGGTCAGTAATCATAGGTTGACCACATTGTCTTCATTAATTATTATGATTTTTGTGATATCTTTTTTTTATCCTTTCAATGTTTCTTCAGCCGTTTAGAGATTGAACGGTGCAAAGGAGAAAGAGGAGCTATTGTGATTTTGGTGTCTGATAGTTGAAAGATAACTTGATGATTAAAGTATCTTTTGTGAACTCTGGAATCTATAGACATAGTAAACCAGAGAGAACAGAGTAGAAATTATCGTCAAAACTATTAAATTCACAAAAATGTGCTGGAAAGAATTTTTTTTTCATTTGTTACAAATAACCATGACCAATGTTTTCACATGGCAATCAAAGCCATATACTTAATTTCTTTACTACCTCTTTGTTGTAATATTGTTATTCTTGATTTTGGTTAGCTAGCTGATTGATACAGCCTTATATTTATTCTCGTGATGTGATCCCGGAAGAATACCATAGGTCCTAGAGGCTTATATGTAATGATTTGAAGAAAGTTTTATTTATTTTTTCCTTTTGGTTTATTCACTGTCTAATTTTCGTCATTGTCTTTCCATATTAACATGGATGATGTAAAAAAAAAACATAGATGATGTAGATTCTGTAACTAATATTTTTTAATGTGGTGTGCAGTTATGATCTAGCAATGGAGTTCCAACAAGAAGTTACAAATAGATGGGAAACAAAGGGGCCTGATGCTAAAAATGAGTTGAGAGAAGCACTCCGGCTGCTTCAACAGCTGAAGAAAAAGGCTGAGGGTTCACCTTCAGCTGTATTTCCCGCTAATTACTTGCCAGAACGCCTACAAAAGTTATCTTTTTAGCTCTTATCAACAAACCATGACTTGAAAGGTATGATATTAGCATTTGGAAGCATGGTCCAACCTAATATTATATACAAGAACAACAAGCCTTTATCCCACTATGTGAGTCGGCTACATGAATCCTTCTTCGTCATTTTGTCCTATTAAGTGTCAAATTCACATTTAATTCTAATAAAATAAGATTATATATATGTATATACTCGTAATCCTGCACCTCTTGACCTTTTAATGTTTCTTAGACATGTTGACCTTAATCATTAAGAACTTGGTTTTACCACTTTATTTTCATTTTAAATTTTTTAATGGCTAATAGGTTAGCTGAATGTCATGGACCGTTAGTCAAGGCAATATCATAATACCTTGTTGCATCTTGAAAAGGTTTAGTACCAGCTAGTCTCTAGTGTCCTTTTCTACATTCATACTCTTAGCCTGTCCCTTTATGGATGAAATATTGTATGCATAGGAAGAGATCTCGCAAAATCTCGGCTTGGGGATTGAGATAGTGCTGTTAGACAACTTTCATTGTGGCAGCATGTTAATTTGTAAGTGGAGTCTGCATCAACATGTGGCAGGGCAAATAGAAGAAAATGGAAGACGGAATTTGAAAGAATGTAATGGTCATTTTAACCATGAATTATGAAACTAATTTATCAGGATTGATTTGAATGACCAAAAATTCAAACATACTTCATATAATTATTTGTAATTTTTTTAGTTGAGTTTAAGCCCAATGTGATTCACTCAAATTCTGATTCGAGTTATCTTCAATATTTATTTTATGGATATATTATTTATCTCTTTATGTATCTAAGTAGTTAATTTGGTGGTTATAAGGGATCATATTTTGCACATTACTGATTTTTTTTCTTTTGTTCATTCCTAAATTTTATTACACTCATATCTTTTAAAGTCATCCTTTTTTATGTAACTCCATAGTCATGATCTACTTTTCATGACTCTAAAGCTTTGTAACATGAATGGGGAGATAGAGATCATCATCAATGAGGATTTGTTATGTCTGTAATGGGTATGCTACTAATATTGGCGTGAAATCTTTCTCCTTTGAGGCTTCCATCCTTCATTGCAAGCGCAATTTAACTCCTCTGGCCAAATAATAACTCTCTATTCTAGGCCATCTTCTCCACTTCCCTCATTCTATGCTATGTATGAATTTGTGATTTATTAATTGATTGATCAAGTTTAAGTTTGAGTCATACTATGTTATGCTAGTGTTAATGCCATACCTTAGAGATTCTATAAGTTTCTTCATGTCTATTCTTATTTGTTGATGGTGGGTATTTGATATTTTAAATTATTGAATTATTCATATTTGATGATAGTAATCTTTAAGCTTTTTCATATCCATTATTTAGCGGCTGATGAGCAAGTCTTGAATTCAAATATGGGAACTTAATAACTCTCTAAGATATTTACATTTATATTTCTATTGAACAATTCTCTAGCTCAGTAAAAGTCTTAGTTTGCTTAAAATTTACTCATTTCAACTCAGCGTGACTTGAGTCAAATCATGGATCTATTTTGAGTCGAGTTAAAGTTAACATTTTGAGTCAAAATTCATTGTCTTTTTTTACTAGCATTCAGGTCTTTGGCACCGCAAATGAAGTTTGGCTGTGGCCTTAAGTTGGGAGGATGCGTGAAGTTTATTTTATTCATTATTATCATTGTAATGTTGTTATATGCTGTTAGGCCCCTATTTATGATATATGATCTTAATAAATATATCAATATAAATTAATTATATATTTCATTTACTGAATACTTTGCCTATTACAGTCAAACATGAATGACTCATTAGGAAAGAAATGGAGGTTAATATGCTCAATTATGAGGATACAATACAATCATGAAAATAAGTCTTAATAATCCAACACTTTCTTATGATAGCCCTTTCCAATCTAGTGCTTTCCAATGATAATACCCAAATTTTCAAATTAAGCATGATTAGTGATTTAAAGTAATTAGGCAGATAAAAAAATTAACAAATAGTAGTCAGGCCGGGCGAGGCCGATGGCATCCCGGCCATCCCGTCACGATGGCGATCGCCTGATTTTTTTTAAAAAAATTAAATTGATCCCCGCTTTTTGAACATATCGTGCCCATTAGTGTCGAATCATGCATTAGATCGGAAAGATAATGAAAAATTCTACAACTTTACATGTTTCGACGAATCGGCACCGCACAGCAAATGTGACAGTGAAGTGAAAAATAATAATATCACGCTTTTTTTTGGCCATATCGCTCATCGGATTTTACGTGTTTGCATTGTTGGAAAGATAATAACAAATTCTATAACTTTTATGTTGATAACTTTGACGAATCTCGCCATTTTGAAATGTATTTTTTTTTAAAAAAAAGTAGACACCACCTTATTTTGGCTATATCTATCGATCGTGTTGGATTTCGACGTATGTTGGAAAGATAATAAAAAATTATACAACTTTCATATTGACAACTTTGACGAATCTCGCCCTCTGTCGCAATTTTGAAATGTAAAAATGACGTTGCAAAAAATTAAAATATTACGACAACACTCGTTTGTGATCTTAACACAATGCTTGAATACATATGTTTTTTGATAATATTAAACATTCTAAGTGTATTAATTTTTAGATGAGTCTAAATAGTTGTGAGTTAACCAAATAAAACTAAATTGATAACAAACAAAAGTATAATTGTACAATCACCGAATATAACAAATTAAAAAAACGACACGAATACAGGCATAAAAAAAAAAAATACAACTATCGCCGCCGATGTTTGCGGAATCGCATCGCCTGTGAGTGTAATGGATGGTGGTCGACGCGTCGATCACGCATGATGCCGCCGACCTCCTCCACTGCCACGGGTTGTTGCGAACATCCCAAGTCCGTAATACGGTATCTCGCCGAAGCGAGATGGCAACAAGTACCCGTGGTACATGATATGGCGGCCGCGGAATGAGGAGCATATGTAAGGATCGGCTGCATGCCATGGGTTCATCTCGAGACCACATCAGATCCGATCCGGGTGGTGTGTGAATGGATGGTAGATCGCCCCACCACGATATGATCCCCACATCCATCGACGGTGCCTGCTCCGATGCAAGCGTTCTAATGTCATATCCTCAGATCTCCGAGATACGATGTTCGCTTCAGCCCACACATACCGCTCATAATCGTCGATGGATTTTGAAATTTATGTCACCATCTTCACAAATATATCCTCGATTCAATGCTCACGCCGCAAAGAAAGTAAATTTATATCGGTTTCACCGTAATGCGGAAAACAAATTATAATTCCACATAGACTTACCATCGACGACGAGCGCACGAGAGTAGATGTCGCAAACGTTTCAAAGATATAAAGTGAAGCCCAAGATCGCATACCTCATGTAACGCTGATCGCCGACTCATCATCGTCAATAATCCACACAACCAACTCACGCCGCCGCCCCATCGTAATGTATGAGTGGAACACACCCAATCAACGCCGGCCTTTCCTCGCCCATCAACACGAACAAACGATGGATCTATCGTCAACATCAATCATGGAGGTATGCAAACCGTCGATCACACGACGGTACCACTCTACACTCTTCCAACAAATCCGGTACTGGCTAGCCATATCTCCTCTCCCTCGAAACATATGTTCTGATGCGATGCGATCGATGTTCATTGTCATATGGCTCCTGATGACTGCATGTATCATAAGTTACTCAAAAAATTTTAATCCCATGACGGTAAACAAGTAAAATGATGTATTCGACTGACTGCAGTAAGTCCATCCAACTCATCTCTCAGATACTCGATGTTGGTCGGCATTTAACAAATCCTTCATTCCAACGACATCCAAGCTAAGATCATCGATGTTCAGGATAGAACACGTAGTAGTTCGCCAACATGAATGTGCTCCAGCCCATACCGCAGAAATGAATACATCCCTATGTTGGTGCGCTTCACGGTTGCTCATGCAACTTTCTATAGATATAGCACAAAGAGCCCACGAGAAACCCCGAAAGAATGAATATCCTCTAAGAATGGTAGATACTGCGGGACCTCGAGCTCAAGTGTCGGAAGAAGAAAAGACCCAATGGCAAACAGATATGCTGAGCATGCATAATAAACCTGAGCTCTAGATCTAAGTATGAATCTGTAAAAGTCCACCTTAGCCAACGAATCGGAAGACGCGCGCGCCACCCATATGAAACTCCGATGTGATATGTGGATGGATCGGATCACGATACACGGTGTCTGGCTCGGGATGCGCTCCGATCAACTCATCACAGCAGTCTGGCCACATAACCCACCGTCTCCTTCCACCAACGACAACACTGCCAATAAGAGGAGGGCCATCTATCCAACGCCTGATCATCGCAAATATCCTCAGAAGTGATCGCCATCTCACCAATAAGAAAAGTGGAATGTGTTCGTCGGCACCGCCCACTAATGATGTCAAGAGTGATGATCCAGCAATATATCAGACTGTGACATCAAAGCCGACATCTCGCAATGCACCCATGAATCTGACAATTACCATTCAACATCGCAGCGCAGCCTCAAGCAATCAAACTGCAATCGAATGGAGCATGCATGACTACGTTAGTATAACAAACACATACATGCGTAAATGACTTCAAATAATAATCAATCGATGCGCTACTATGTCTACCACGTAACATAGCTATGGTGCACCTCACGGGTGGACCGTAGTCCTCAATGTCCGATCCGCCTCCTCCTACGTGGGGGCTTCCACCCAGACATCTTAACTGGTATCATTGAAGCAAACAACATAGTCGAAGATTTCAAAAGTATTACATTGCATTGTAATTCAAAATTAGTTGTAAGAGGACTAAAATAAATAATTAGGAAGACATACATAAAAATAGCAAGGCATAAAATAATTATAAAATAAATGCTATTAATTGAGAGATTTTAGATTTAAATTTTAGATTTATAATTTTATTTTCCACCATGTGTACTATGAACACTAAGCAAAGAAATATACACTTTCAACAAGTATAATATAAAACTAATCAAAACATGCACCGCTTGAAAGTGTAATAATATGACATTAAACATGGGACTACTACAAGTAGACAATATGACATAAATCACTAGTCAAAATAGATGACAAGTACACAAGTAGACTAATACAACAAAGACAAAACACACAACATGACATCAAACAACTAACTTAGAAAACATCACACTCTACGGCGCGAACCAAGAACACACCCTATTATGCCCTTACAAATAGTACACGCTCAAACTTTAGAATGTTCTCATCCATGGTATTTTAAATCTGCTTGGCCTTCCGTGACTTTCGCTTAATATTATAAGTTTCATAACCGTTTCGTGGATGTGATCCGCCCACTCCTCCCGACGTATTACATGGAACTCTCCCGGTAGTGCTAATATAATTCGCAAGCAGTACGAGACATACTGCACGTGGTTTAGGTGGCGATGGCTCAAAACTGCAATCACGTGTGGACAAGGTAGTGATAAGACTGGTGGTTGTCTACACGCACACCCATAGTTCTCATAAACTTCTACTTTGTAGGTTCGATTGTCGACATCAAACACTGATACTCGTGACATGCTAATCCTAACAAGTTCGTAATCTTCGTACCGCTCATTAGCAATTAAGTGTAGCTTTAATGCGAGGGGAAAACAAGTTTTCTTGTTGCCTTTCTAGAGCGCTTCAAGACGTTTCATGAAAAAGAAACTATATTATAGTACATCGCCGTAATCGAGCTTGAATAGCCACTGCACGCTTAAGCACTGCTGAAGCACTCGCTGATTTGTCGCCATAAGCATCGCACTGCACTGCTATCATGAGTTTGAGTCCACGCTGAACATCCCTTGAAACTAGCCGGGCCGAGGCCTCCCGCTTAATATTCTTTAATGTGTACCTTTGAAAATTCGGATGTCATTTGTTTCTAACGACATTTTCTCGACACGAATTCTACATCGTGCGTTGTCGATCGCTCTTGAAGTTCTCCTCAAATGGCGTAATGTAAGGCACCCATGGGAAGATTTCTCGAATACAGACCATGTCCAGAGATGAAGTATGATCACCCTCAGACACAAATGGGATCAAGTCCAAGAGTGCAAAACCAAATCCAAGACTCGATGCACTCGATTCAACAACCGCGAGGGAACAACCCATTGTTTGGCCGATCCAACAAGATAAGGAGTGCCTCTATACTTACTCGAGAAAAGTCCCATCAAGACAGTAACCGCGACAATACCGCCAACCTCAGATTGACTCAAACGACTGAAATGGCCGAATCTATTCGATTCCGCGGACGCATGCAGATATTGAATATGAGCAAAACAGCAAGCTTTTTCCCAAATGATCTATAAGATTCCTCCCTGCCAAAAATAGCCTTTAATCGCTTGCATCCCAAGCCTTCATATAAGACACTCTTATATCAACTGACTCTATACCTATAATCTCCTTGAGATCCAACCGACGCCTGACTGTGGATGAAATAACTTATAAATTGTGATGTTGTGTCAAAGATTAAGAATTGAGTGACTACACAGGAGAGCTCATCAACTAATTCTCCAAGTTTCACCCAACCTCTTAACTGAAAGGGCATGTAAATGCCACATATGGTCTCACCGGGTCAATGGCGCACAAAGACAAGAAATCTTGATGATTGAGATATATTATATTCAACATTGTTTATAATCACCACCAATAAGAAATTGAATCGCTTTATCATGAAAGCACATACCTTCCACTAATTCATCTGGGATGCAATTCTCCTCTTCGAATGTTGAATCATCTAATGGGCCATCAAATGCAAGGTCTTCATCCCATTCTCTAGTTTTGAGCACTACGCATATAATCATTATTATGTATCAAATGCTTCAAGATGACTCGCTCTCCTTGAGTAATCGACAATCAAATCTCGACCATATGGGATGGTTGCCGCTCTTAAATTAGCTCCAGTCAATATAATCGCCATCCTCATCACTTATCTCCACTAGGCATAGTTTCATATTCAACATTTATATCGATGGTGATCATTACCTGAGGTCACCTCACAGGTATGAGCCAGCAAGAAATAATCATTTTCTCGCATTATATTTCGAGTATTTATCCGAGGAGGTGGTGTTATGTAATCGCGTGATTCCACCTTGACCGACTATGTTGTTAACCTCCTATCTCCACATGAGAGTTCCTCAAATTCGACATACACCACAATGATGCCGCATTAATAAAATTTCACAAACTTCATCATCGTTAATGTGTTGCAATAAATCCAGCCCAATAGAAAACGACCCACCGATAATGAGAATTTTGATGATCTAACTTCAACGACCTCATAACTCTTTTCTCGTAATTCTCAAATTTAATCCGTCGTGAAATTTGGATTGAACGATTTCTCCCACCAATATATGTTGGAATGAACAATACATACAGTATCTGAACTCATCACTAGTTAGTAATAACGGAACACCGGTATTCGAACTGCTACCTATTACGCATAAAAAAAATCTTGCATTAATATATAGACAAAGATGATCAAATACTTACGCATTCAAGCAATCACTGATCCTAATATTTCAAAGATAACAAACAAAATCCAACAATGTGATAAATAAAATCCAAATATCGTAATGTGACAACAACCAATTTATGCAACGCCACACTTATAAAAGCCAATCATTCTCTTTTGCATTAATCGAGAAGATATTCAACAAAACAAATCTTTATAACACCAATGTACCTCCTTTGCCAAAAAAAAAATATCACACAAAAATATTCAAAGAAAATAGATCAAACACGATTTAACTTTTTCAACATGAATCACCACATACGCTACAATTAAAGAAAGATCTTCATAACACCAAATTAAACACACATACACACTTCCTAAAAAAAAAAAAAATTGCGCAAAAATGAAGCTTTCCTAAAAAAATGACAAAATGAGATCGATCACAAATCTCCTATGAATATCCTCGATAATTAGCTTAAACAAACCAAATAAACTCATACATTATTTTTTTTCGCTTTAGGGTTAGAAATACCTAAATCCAAGTTACCACCATACCTTTCCCCCGCCGGCGAGCCCCTCGTCTAAGCCGTTCGGCTGGCACGGCTGAGATCGGGCGAAAGGAACGGCGGATCGAGAGAAAGAGGAAACCCGAGAGCTTGCGCGGCGACGCAGCTCTCGGGTTTTCGGCCCTAAATTAGGGAAGAGTCAACGCCTGGCCAATGGTGACGACGACGATCCTTAGCCACGTCCGACCTGCAGCCTATTTTGTTAATTTTTTTTTTTATGCTGTCTAATTACCTAATTAACTCACTAATCAAGCTTAATTTGAAAATTTGGCCTGATAACACTTACCCTTAAGTTGGAGCATATATGTCGACAAGTTTTAGCTTGTTGCAAAGGTTGAAAAACAAAGAGCTTTGGCATAAATTTCAGCTAATTGTTTTCATTGAAGAAGACTAGTAGTGTGTTTTGTGTCTTTGACATGCTTGCGTTACTCATGAAGTGACAGCTCACTTTAATACGTTTATCTCTTTCATGGAAGATAGGATTGCTTGCAATATAGACATCTGTCTGATTATCAGATTTAATTCACATTACTTTGCAAGAAGAATGAGAGACATGGTTCCATATTCATCTTTGACTATATTTGGCAAAAATAGTATGCCTTTTTTTTCCAGGATACAAGATTTTCCTTCTGCAAAGATGCATAATCCTGAAGTATGTTCAATCTTCAATAGATCCAACATAATTAATAATGGAGAAATCTTTAATCTTTAAATGATTATATTTATGATAGACTAGTTATTTTCGTAGAGGCCTTTGAGATTTCCAAATTTTTTAGAATAGAATACCGATATTTCGTATAGAAATTTTGTATATGTTGACTAATAACATCAATAATAAAATGATATATCATCGAAGTTATAAATATGAATATGCATTCTAGCTGATCAGTGATAACTAGACATATCTTTAAAACTGTCATCACTCTCAAATGATTGCTGAATTTTCGTGAGAGAATTAGCAGGCTTGCACCAAGAAGATCTGTCTTTCAACAGATCTATACCTATGAAAACAGAAACACTGTATTATCATATTGCATTCTCTAGATCTATATGTATCATATTATATAACATATTTCATAGAATACATCCTCGGAGGGAATGAGGACTCCCTTGAGCCAACTATCTAGCATACAAGTACAGTTATAATGTGTATGCCTTGACGCCAACGTGTATTGTGGTTCCTTGACAAACGAAGGAAAAGAAAAGTGAAGCTTATGCTACTAAAAAATATTCAAAATATTGATATAAAATTTAATAATTTATTATTTTTTAAAGGTTTGGGATTATTGATAGAATATTACGTTATGAGAATTTTGATTATTGCTAATAAACCCAATTTAAGGCATGAGTTTATAATTGTTGAGACTTAAAAATTATAGAATTTAAATGATTGCCTACATACAAAAGAAATATTAATGATTTTTTAATTTATTTATGGAATCATAATTAAAAAATGAAAAGATTTTAAATGGAATAGTTGTCAAGATTATAGTAGGGAGCGAGTGGGTAGACTAGAGAGAGAGAGAGAGAGAGAGAGTTCATATAAGGGAGTGAGTCGGAGAGCAGCTTGGGGTTGATAATATTACAATGGGAAAGCTGGGAGTAAGGATTGTCTCCCATCATGGGCCATTGAGTTCTTCTACCTCTCTTCCTTCTTGATATGCCTTGTCTTTTTTCATGAGGTATGAAGAACTTTTAGGAGGGAGGTTTTCTCCGGAGTTTTGCGCTGTTGCTGTTGGTTAGCAAGCGGGTGTTGAAAGCATTGCGAAGTCGATAGCAAAGCTCGCTAGTCACCATTTATCTCTTTATCTTCTAAACGTAAATCTTGGACGTCTCATTCCTTCTAAATGTAAATCTTAGATATTCTATATTTATTTCACTAGGCATGTGTGCTTTTAACTTTAGCATTAACCATTAAGTGGAGTCTGGGCTCGCTGAGAATAGAATTTAAAGGAGATTAAGAGTTAATTTTTATTTGGAGGATTTTGTTACGATAGCAAATGGTTCATTTATAATGAATATATTTACGAATATCTTGTTTTAATTGTTAGGCTTATCATTATAATCATTAGCTTAGTTAATTACAAGTTTATTCTCGTTACAAATGTGAACATATTGTTACTTAAAATAATAAATCCTAATTTGGAGACAAGAAATGGATTTTACATTTAGTTCAAAAGTGATTAGGTGATTACAACAACAACAAGTCTTAATCCCACTAGGTGGGGTTGGCTAAATGAATCCTACGTCTCCATTGTGTCCTATGTGTCAAATTCTCATTTAATTCAAGATACTAAGATCATTTTTTTTACATCTTGTAGTCTTATTAGGTCTACCTACCTTTCTTAACATAAGGCAAATCTAATGCATCTACTCTCTAATCATCTGACGGCGATCTTTATGTTTGCCAAACCATCTAAGGCATTCTCCCTAATCTTATCTACCACTAGTGCTACTCCAACTTTTTCCCAACATACTCATTTTGCATTCTATCTCTAAGAGTAAAGCCACTCATCCACCAGCATCTCATCTCCGTAACACTTAACTTAGTCTTATGCTTCTCTTTTTCTCGCACCATAAGTCATTGCAGGTGATTAATAAAGATAAAATGTTGAATCATAGTTTTGCCTAGCAAAGCTTTAAGTTATTTATTTTCATAACTTAATAGGACACAATGGAGAAGAAGGATTCATGTTGCCGACTGCATATAGTGAGATAATAGCTTGTTGTTGTTGTTGCCATAAAGTTTTTGATTCGGAGTTGCTATCATTGAAGAGTAGTTTTTTAGGATATTGAGAGAGACCTCTTAATTATTTGAAGGTAGTTTCAGACTACATGGTATGGGTGAGTTCCTTGCATTCTTTATTGTTTGAGGATGGGCATCATGTAGTTGGTCATATGCTATTCCTGCACAGAATTATCCATATTATTTTTCACCTTCTTTGAAATATGGTGCCTATCATTGGGCATTTTGTAAATATTCATGATTTATATGCTGCATATATACACTGTTCATAGGATTGAAATCTTACTGAAGTGTAGCTGAAGGTATTTACTGTCATTTGCATAACTGTATGTGCAGATTTGTTATTGTTATTATGTTTAACTCACGAGCTTTGGCCGATGGGTCCATTTACTCGCCACTATTAGTGAGTCTTTAGAGGTGACGACCTCACCATATGTTGGTTTTGGCAGGGAATGCCTGTTGATTGTTACATAGGTTAATGTATCTATGATTTGTAGTATAGAAATATTAACAGTTCTATTCACATAATTTTTAAATTATAATTATTTAGAATCAATACAAGAATATATAATAGACATTAAAGTCATCATTAGATGAGGATATATATATATATATATATATATATATATATCACTATCTTAAAATCTTGAACTCAAACAAGCACATGCTCAGCACGGCTCGATTCGTTTGTAACCTTAAAATTCATAAATTTAAATAAGCAAGATAGTGTTCTAGTTGTTATTGAATAATAAATGTTATTTATGAATATAACATGTAGATTATGCTTAAATATTGTCCACTGAAATTCAAAGTTAAAAAAAAAACATTCTTATTTATTAAATTAAAATTAAACTAACTTTAATAAGTCTCAATAGAGTTAGAATTCGAGTTATTCATTGAGTATATTAGCTTACTTCTAAACTAAGTATATGATAAAAATAAAAAATAAAAACATTCAATTGTTTGCATTCTTTTGTGAAGCATTTTTTTCATAAAAGTTAGAAGAAAACGAACCTGGACTGTATTTGTACTTATGGACTATTTGGCTCAGTATATATATATTAGAATTCTTAGAATAGTAAGTGCTACGTGGTCTCCTCTATTTTGGTTAGCGAGTCTTAATCATAACTTACAAGACTTGTCACTATGAAATCATGCGATGGATTGATTGATCTGAAGATTTATATTCGTTGAATGGGGACTTTCCAGAATTCCTTTCAATGAGAGCCCCAAATCTTAAGATGGTAGAATCTATCAGCTCAGGTCTATTTCTTACCTAACTAAACAACACCTTAGCTGTCCTTTTAGGTAGAACCTTTATATATTATATGTATATATTGAAATAGAAATAGTAGAGCTTCAAGAGATAATGGTTTAAGCATATTTTAGTATAGTGTCTGCATTTTTTTTTTTAAAAAAATCTTAGAAGATCGTTGAGGATCTAGGGTGTAAATCAATGATTTATGAACAAATTAAGCTCTTTTTGAGTTTACTTTGTTATTATTTTTGTCATTGATATTTGATATTTTTTTAAATTTTTTTTATGTGTGTTTAGCTTATTATTTATTTTGTTGATTTGTGATTAATTTGGTATTGTTTGTTAAAGTTTTTTTAAACAATATTGCAGATTTTTATTTAGTGTAACAAGTAAAAATGATAAAAAGTTAATAATAGATATTGAAAGGATATAAGTGCCGAAGAAGAAGAAGAAAGAAAGTAATAACAAAAATCATAAAGTTAAAGAGGTAGAATACTAAGGGAAATGATTCAAAATCAAATTTTCACTCAAGGAATAGTATCTATCATAATATTTTAAGTATGATATAGTTTAGGTTTGCACATTTTTAGTGTTGTTTGGAAGGTGGGAAAGAAAAAAAAAATCTAAATTCTAAAGAGAATTGTTTTCCTTAAATCTAGTTTAGTTGGAAATAGTAGCTTTAACAGTTGTGGGATTAGCACCAAGTAAGAGTGTCATTGGGTAAATTAGTATGGTTCGATCTATTTCGAATTAGTTTTGGTTCGAATATGTATGATTCAAATTTGACCTATTTATTAAATGAGTCGAAACATTTTGACCTAGATTTAGCCTAGCTTCAACTCGCCAGTCCAAATATAACTTGAATGACTCATTTGGATATTCATTTTAGGCCAAAATTATAGCAATTTTAAGTTGGTGGTCTAAACTTAGTCAAATTTATATTGATGTGTCAAAATTGATTCAATTTTGAGTTAGTGAGTCAATTTGAATCTAAACTAAAATTCAACTGGTCAAACTCTTAGACTAAAATCAGACTCAAAAATTAATTGGGTCAACCCGAACTCATATTATTCTTTTGGATTGAGTCATTGTTAGATAAATTGATGACACCCTAACACCAAGCATCGCAAGAGGGGGTAATTGTATGTTTGAGGAGAGGATATAATCAATACTACTATTTGAATGATTGCTATTCAAAATTTGACTATATTGAAATGCAATGGCTAGTGGCATTAAACTATCAACTACAACAATGGTGTCAATATAGATAATTTTAGAACTAGTAGCATTTGTTATAATGGTAGGCTAAGTTTCAAGCTTCATATAAAGGATAAAAAATTTGATCCTCATTTAGCTGAATTGAACCAACTAGGTTAATATTCTAATGATCTTAGCTTGATCGTTTGAGTTATATTAATAATCAAAATATTATTCTCTATTTGTGAAGTGAAGGAAGCTCTTTTGAATCGACTTGCATAGATAGGAAGTCATATCCATAAAAGTGACATTCTTGTAAGAGGTCAAATTATCGCTAAATAAATGATAATGAGAATAGTAGAATTGAACAAAATCAAAAATCACTTTTCATGATGGTCCTCATTATCAATTCAAATGCTCTTCACAAAATTTCAATCTCTGCAAAAACCTCAGCTATGAGGTATGGTAGAAGAAGCTACTAGAATATATATTTGTTTAGATGTTGATTCATGGAATAAATATCACACTCGTAACTAATATTTTTATTATGATGTTTCATATATATATATATATATATATATATATATATATATATATATATAAAATTACTTACAGAGATATAGCTCTGCAGGCTGATTCCAATATCATAGTATCATATGATGCTCAACTAATATACAATTATTGTGTATTATTATATATTAATATAATATTAATTGAATGATAATACACAATGTGTATATACACAGTACTTCACAGTTAATATACAACAGTTGTGTTTTTGCCATACAGCAGGACTCTAATATCATAACACTATAACTCAATTAATATACAACTGTTGTGTATTGTTGTGCATTAATATAATATTAAATGTAATAAAACTTGCGATATTTATATATACAATATTTTATAAATAATATATAACATCTGTGTATTTGCTAAGCATCATATGATACTATATTATTAAAGTTTGGATGTATAAGTTATTCCATACTCAGTACATAATAATTATATATATATGTTGCTAGAAAACCGATTCTTTGTAGAGTAAGAGTTTTAAAACTTTCGTTGTGAAATCCAAACACATGTATTTAAAGAGTGAACAAGAAAACTCTAGAATTTTTCTAAATCTCAAAAAGAGGGAAAAATCAGGCTAGCCTAAAGCTTCCACTATGTATGTTTTGAGTACAAGATCTTGCAGATTACAAAATGTATATAGAAAGGGATTGATTCTTAAAATACGATGTTCATATTGTATGATGATCATATGGTCTGATGATAATGATGGTCCAACAGGATCAGAGGTGGCTACTACATTTGCGATGGTTTGAGTCAGTGGCGACTTGCTTGGAGGATCTTTGAGCTCTCCTCTCTCTTGCTTGGCCTCCTCTCATATGAGAATGAGGCTATTTATAGATTGGGGTGGCATCTCTAAATACATGCAAAATCAACCACTCCTCTCTCCATGGACATGATGATTATCATATCTTTGTATTTTGTGTATTTGAATGCTCAAATGAAATTGAATTATAAGATCTTTGGCTTGTTGGAATGGGATAGAGGCTTCGATTTGACTATAAACTCATATTTGAGCTTTTGAATTTAAGCGATGTAGAATCATGAGGATCAACAAATTAGAGCTGCCCATTTACAAGATCTCAAGCTAAAAGAAAATTCAAAGAAGAAGACTTAGCTTAGCTGCTAAGGCCCATTTTATGATTTCATCTTTTTTATTTATGTAATTTTAATTTTCTTCTAGAAACTCCATGTTTGAAATTTTGCATTTAAATATTCAAAGCATGACATGTGAGTGGTTGAATCCATAAAATAATAAATGTGAAATGGGTGGATGATAAAATAATGAGGCAATTTATTGCTTCACATTAATGTGGCCACCCACCTTTCCTCCATGTTTTGAATTCTTTTCTTTTGAAAGATGCTTGTAATGGCTATAAATAGCCCCTCTTATTAGAATGAAGGAGAACTTTTGGCAATTGCAAAATTTTGAGTTATTCTTGTGGTTTGAGAGCTTGGTGGCCAAACCTTGGCAATCCTGGTGGGGTAGTTATCCAACATATCTTCTTCCTTCTCCCCAATACCACGTTCTCTCAATCTCATCAAAGAAAGAAGCCCACCCATCAAATTTGGTGGATCTGAGCACGGAAGGAGCAAATTTGGTCAAAGTTGCTTCAACAAAGGGAGCAACTCAAGTGTTGGACTTGTCTTCAAACTTGTGAGTTTTTCTTGGACTTGTGAGGTTAATTAATTTTCTTTTATGTGATAGTTTAAAAGCATATTAGTAGCTTGGAAAGATATATATTGCTTGCAAGTTTATGGTGATAGCATAAAATTTAAATTAGTAAGCTATTATATATTTTAGCCATTTTCTAATTGTATTACCCTCCCCCTCCCTCAAAAAAAAAAAGAAAAAAATTAAGAGAGTACCTTGGGTGGTAGTTCATCACCTAAAAAACCCATTAGTGCAAATCAAAATCTAATTACTTGCTTTATTATCTTTGTTATTGTTTATGGTTAATTTTAGAAGTTTCTTTGATTAACTTATGATAACTTGCTTTCTTAAAAGAAAAAAAGCGATAAATTTGAGCATTTTATTTCATTGCATTTAAAAAATATATATATATATGCATGCATAATAATATAAGTGTTAAACTTGGTGATTTTGGAAGCTAAATAGAACTTTGTCAAAAGACCTAAACTGTAGGAGAGCTTGGGATTTAAGTGGTCTTGTACCCCCCAAGTTCTCTTAGCTTAAAATTTTTCTTTGATTGCACAATTATATTATACTTATTTATTATTTTTTTTCATTTTTTCATTGGTCCCTTTTCATATATCTTTTTTCTTCCTTAAAAAAAAAATCTCATGGCACCAAAATCTATCTCTCAAGATCAAGCTGAAAATTTGACTAGATTAGTTGATGCCTTAGATCTTAGGATCCAAACAATGAACTAAAACTCAACAAATATTAGAAGAAAGTAAGAATCAAATGCAAGAACTTAAACAACAAATACAAACTCTTTTAGTGCATCTACAAAATAATAGAGTATCAACTCCTCCTCCAATACCTACTCAAACTATAGGGATAGATGAAGAAGATTCATATCCAAATCATAGAGAAAATCAACCACTTAGAAGACAATCAATTGCTAGAAATGGTGGAAGGGGAGAAAATTATTTTAAGACTATAGAAGACTCTAATGATCCATCTCGAAGAGTTAAAGTAAACCCCAACTTATGATGGTATACATGATCCAAATAAATTTCTCGATTGGTTAGTTCAAATGGATGACTTCTTTGATTGGTATAAAATGGATGATTACCAAAGGGTTACTTTTGCTAAAATGAAATTGATAGGACATGCTAAAATTTATTGGACAAATACTTTAGCTAAAGAACAAAGATTAGGAAGGACAAACCTCACTTGGATAGAAATGAAAGAAATGTTAAGAGCAAGTATCTTGTCTAGGCATCATGATAAGAAGCTACATAGCAATTATTAACTTTGAGACAAGGTAATTATCTTATCAATACTTGAACACTTTTGAAGATCTAGTTTCTAGAAGCGGTTGTCGATAATGATTGGCAATTAGCCAATAAATTTGTTATTGGACTTAGGGCTGAAATTAAAATGAAGTTGAATTATTTGACCCACAATCTTTAGAGGAAGCATTTCATTATGCATTATTGGTTGAACAATAAAAGAAATCGCCTCCTCTAAAATTAAAAGTCAAGTACCTTCCATTTCATCCAATAGATCTATTGTTAGACCCATCCAAATGGCCCATCCCACTTTAAAACTTCAATTGAAGGGAGCTCTAAGAACATTAGGAAGTAATATGTTTTAAATGTCATAAAAAAGGTCATATGCAAAATCAATGTAAAGCTCAAATCTTATTTTTAGAAGAAGTTGAAAATCCAATAGATGATAATCTAGAAGAAGTTTATGATGACACCCCATTATCGATGAAGAATTGGAATTAACATGACCCTCATGTTAATGTGATGAGATGTCTTCGTAATAAAAAATGAAGATTGGAGGAGAAAGAACATTTTAGCATGTATGTTTTGTGTAATGAAAAGAGATGTAGGTTAGTTATAGATGGAGGGAGTGCTATGAATGTCATTTCAACACATACCTTAACTCGAACCAACCTAAAATCAACCCCACCCGAACCATTTCATGTTAGTTGGGTAAATCATACATCTCTTCCCATCATCGGTGTTTAGTTCCTATTAAAATAAGCTATGAGGATCAAATTTGGTGTGATGTTCTCCTATGGACATTGCTCATATTCTTAGACTTGGCTATATGATATGAATGTTATTCACTATGGTAGGAAAATACTTATGTTTTTAAACATAATAATAAGACTATTAAACTCTACCAATAAAGCTAGTAGAAAAACACCCTCCATAACACCACACAAAACAACTTCGACTTGCAACCTAAGCCTCTATTGAAGAAAAATGCCAAACTTCAATTAATTATCATAGAAAATCCTCGTTAGCCTAACACTATCATTTAATCCTTATTTTAAAACACCTACTCTTTCTCCTTTGACCCCAAAGATAGAAATAATAGGTTTTGGACTTCTGAAAAGAATTTTGATCCATTTTTCTTCACATATTACATGTAAAGAAGTCATACCGACTCTAATGAGACTCACATACCTGTGTGGTCTCTTCTCTTCTTTTGATTTTAACGATGCACGATGAGCTTCACGATGAGCTACCTCCTCTAAGAGACATTCAACATGCTATTGAGTTCTTACGGTTCTCAACTTCCTAATCTTCCACATTATAGGATGAACCCTACCGAGCATGTTGAGATTAAAAGACAAGTTCAGGAATTATTAAGAAAGGGTTTTATTCAAGAGAGTCTTAGCCCTTCATGCGGTCCGTTATTAACTCCAAAGAAAGATGGAACATGGCGAATGTGTTGATAGTCGAGCAATAAATAAAATTACTATCAAATATAGGTTTCTATTCTTGATTAGATGATATGTTAGATTTAATCTCGAGCAAATTTTTTTCAAAGATTGATCTAAAAGTGGATATCATCAAATTGGATTAGATCAGAGATGAGTGGAAGACGGCTTTTAAGACGATGGACTTTATGAATGGCTTGTCATGCCCTTTGGACTTTCAAATGCTCTAGCACATTTATGAGATTAATGAATACTTCTTAAACCATATATAGGTAAATTTTGGTGGTGTATTTTGATGATATTCGATTTTAGTCCAAGTGAAAATGAACATCTACAACACCTACAAAAGAAATACTTTGAACAAGAGAAATTATACATTAATTTAAAAAAGTGTTTCTTTTGCAAGTGAGGTAATCTTTTAGGCTTTTATATCCACTATTGGGCTTAAACGATCCTTCTAAAGTGAAAGCAATCTTAGATTGGCCACCACCTAAAAGTTTTCTTGAAGTTAGAAGCTTCCATGGTTTAGCCACTTTTATGAGATTTATTAAGAATTTTAGTACCATTGTTGCTCAATAATATATACTAAAATTAGATAAATTTTGTTGGACTCTAATGCAAAGGCCTTAGAGCAAATTAAAGTTCTTATCACTTGCACCAATCCTTAGGCTTCCTAATTTTTCTAAAGCCTTTGAAGTGACATATGATGCTTGAGAATTGGGATAGGTGGAATTTTAAGTCAAGAGAATCATCCATAGCATTCTTTAGTGAAAAGTTAAATGAAGCTAAACAACGATATTCCACTTATGATAGAGTTTTATCTTTGTAATTCAATCCTTAAGGCATTGGCGACCTATCTCTTACATAGAGAATTTATACTTAATTCGATCACCATGCCTTAAAATTCATTAATACTCAACGAAAATTAAGTCATAGGCATGCAAAATGGGTTGAATTTTTTACAAGACTACTCTTTTGTTCTAAAGCATAAGCACGGAATTGAGAATAAGCTGCGATGCTTTATCCGGGTAAACCTAATGATTTCCTCTTTAGAATTGAGAATCCAGATTTGATAGAATTAAAGATGATTATATTGTGTACGACTTTCACCTAATTTATCTTGAACACCTAGATAAACCAATAACTTTACAAGGGACATTCTTGATAACAAATGGATATTTATATAAAGGAAAACAATTATGCATTCCTCGATCTTCTCTTAGAATTCCTTATCATTGAAGCTACATCTTTGGGGGGTATAGTGGTCATTTTGGAAAGGATAAGACCATATGTTTATTAGAAAATAGATTTTATTGGCCTTCATTAAAAGAGATGTTCAAAAAGTGGCTAATGTGCTTAATTTGTAACAGCTAAAACTATCAAACAAAGGTCCAACAATACTTGCACTTACTTTCCTTATAGGCCTTGGGAAGACCTATCAATGGATTTTATTCTAGGATTACCTAGGACCGAGGACATGATAGTATTTTGTTGTAGTGGATAGGTTCTCAAAATGGCTCATTTCTTACCTTGTTCAAAAACAAATGATGCTTCTTATATAGCCAAATTATTTTTTAAGGAAATAGTGACTCCATGGTCTCCTTAACCATTGTTTTCGTGAGATGTTAAGTTTGTCTCATATTTTTGGAAAACATTATGGAAATTATTAGGTACCAAATTAAAATTCTCTTACGCCTTTCACAAACTGATGGACAAACAGTAGTTAATCGTTAGGAAATTTGCTTAGATGTTTGGTAGGTAAAAGTTTAGAAATTGGGATTTACATTTACCGAATTTGCCTATAATAGTATTATATCTAGAACTACAAAAAATCACCATTTGAGATAGTCTATGGTCAAAACCCACAACCAATAGATGTAGCAAACCTACCATCTCATATATTTTCGATGCGATTCTCATTTGCTAAAGATTTTGAAAGCCTCCATGAAGATATAAGAAAGCAAATTACTATAAGTAATGATAATTATGCTTAAGGCAAATCATAATCGCTCAACGAAGAATATAAAGAAGGTGATTATGTATTGATTCGCAGCGTTATCAAACTACTAAATATAAGAAATTACATGCAGCTTGTGGTCCATTTAAAATTCTCAAGAAAATTGGAACTAATGCTTATCACCTTGATTTCTGTGATATGTTCATTCATCCAGGTTATTAATATTGAAGATATTCTATCATATGAAGGAATTAGAAAACCTCCACTTGTTCTCTAACTCTTTAGCAGAGATATAGCACCGTACTTGCGAAGCCCTCTTCCGAAGTTGACTATATTATCACCGAGGAAGCACCCATTAATCCAAACATTTTTCTAGTTCGTTGGAAGAATAAGCCACCGTGAAGACACATGGTTGACGTAGTGATTTGGAGACTTTAGCCCCACAATTAGTAGAAGACTTCTTAGATTTCAACTATGGAGCAGTTCAATTGAGCCCGGGGAGTTGATGTAGAACATCATGAGGATCAATTAGACAAGGCCCATTTACAAGATCTCAAGCTAAAGCCCAAGAAAATTCAAGAAGAAGAACAGCCCATTAGCTAAGGCCCATTTATGATTTCATCTTTTTTTTATGTAATTTTAATTTTCTTCTAGAAACTCCATGTTTGAAATTTTGCATTTAAAATTCAAAGCATGACATGTGAGGTGGTTGAATCCACATAAAATAATAGCATGTGAAATGGGTGGATGGCATAAAATAATGAGGCAATTTATTGCTTCACATTAATGTGGCCACCCACTTTTCCCTCCATGTTTTGAATTCTTTTCTTTTGAAAGATGCTTGTAATGGCTATAAATAGCCTCTTATTAGAATGAAGGAGATCTTTTGATTTGCAAAATTTTGAGTTATTCTTGTGGTTTGAGAGCTTGGTGGCCAAACCTTGACAATCCGTGGGGCTAGTTATCAACATATCTTCTTCCTTCTCCCCATACCCACGTTCTCAATCTCATCAAAAGAAAGAAGCCCACCTCCATCATTAACTAATGTCCCAAAGTTTCCAATGATATTTTAAGTGTTTGATCTCGACCAGTTTCAATTTCTGATCAGCTTGCTTTTGGCATCAAGATTAGTGTTTTTATTAGAGGAATTTTTGGTCATATCGGTTGTCCATTTTTGGATGAAATTATCTCAATCATCAAAAAAATATATGTGCAAATACTTCAAAATAGCAAATTCTTCAAAAATCTGCGGGTTCATTAACCACACATTTTAGAGAACATATCTTCATATAAGATTATACTAGCGGATGCGACCACAAATATGTGTAGTTATATCACAACAATTTTTTGGGTTCTGAATCCATCAAGACCTCTACGAGGCTTGTGGGCGCCACCGAGCAGCGCTCCATGGCCCAGCGGTAGCCTGCGATTGCTGCGAGCGCCACCAGGCGTGCCACAGTAATGGCCTTGGCTGGGTCGTTGGCGGGCGGCGTAAAACCACGCGTCAGCGGTTGAAGCAGGCGAGTGGAGCCTTGTGAGTCATGCAGCCTTCAGCTTATGGCGAAGCGGGGAAGCTGGAGTGTATGGAATTCGCGTGGAATGTGAAGCGGCGGAAGCGAGCTCAGCATGTGGCGGCGACCAGCACATGCGCCGCAGCGTCTTAGTCAGCCAGAGGGTTTGTCCGTTTGACCCATTTTCGCCGTTTTGATGGTTTTGAGCAATTTTTTGGTTTTAGGTTTTGGGCGGTTTCTCTTTGATTTTTATCTTTTTGTCCTATGGTCTATAAAACCCCATAGAGTCGAGGAGAAGGCACCTTCTTCTTCTTGAGAGAAGGTCGTTTGGGCGATCGAGCGTACTTCGTCGTTGTTCGATTTTCCTCGAAAGCGTCACCGGCCTCGTCGGACCGTCCGGGTTTGGAAGCGATCAAGGCCCGATACTACGTCGTTGTTCGGTTTTCCCTCGAAGGCGTCACCGACCGTCGGCCGTCCGGGTTTGGAAGCGATCAAGGCGCGGTACACGTCGTTATTCCGATTTTCCCTCGAAAGCGTCAGCCGGACCGTCGGTTTGGAGGAGATCAAGGCCGCCGGTACATCGTCGTGTCTGTTTTCCTCGAAGAGCGTTCGTACTCGTCGGACCGTCCGGGTATGGAAGCGATCAAGCCCGTGTACATACGTCGTCTCAATTTTTCCTCGAAAAGGCATCAACTACTCGTCGGACCATTGGTATAAGCGTCAGAGCGATACATCGTCGTGTCTGATCCCTCAAGCGTGCTACTCGTCGGACCGTCGGGTTTGGAAGCGATCATCGGCGATGCCGAGATTGGCAGCGATACGAGATGATGGCCGCCAGTGGTGTGGCGGTGACTCTGACGGTGGTTGGCGAGATAAGCAGCGATAGTGGTAGCCGGCGTGCGGCGATAATTGGCGATGGCCAAACGAAAAGGTCGCGGCATTAATCGGCAGTAGTCAGTAAGCGATAAGACTGATGGTTGCGGCAAGCGAAGTGTCAGCGATAAAGCTAGCGGCGGTAAAATGGTCATGCTTGGCGTCGGTAGTTGAGGATAGCCGGATGGTGGTAGCCGGCGAAATTGAGCGATAATTCAGCGGCAGTAGTCAGCAGCGGTAAAGCGACGATAGTGCAGCGTACGGTGATAGTCGGCGGCGATGGCCGATTCTGATGTTAGCGGCAGCCGAGGTGGTCGGGATTTTGACTATCCGAGGTTGTTTGTCGAGTGTGACTCATGGCGTTAACGTATGGAAGAGGTTGAATTGAATCCGCTAAGGATTTTGACCTATCAAAGGTTGTTTGTTAGAGTGTGACTTCGATGGCGATGCTGTATGGAAGAGGATGAATCCGGAGATTTTGACCTATCGAGGTTGTTTGTCGAGTGTGACTCGATGGCGTTAACATATGGAAGAGGTCGAATTGAATCCTTTGAGGATTTTGACCTATCCAGGTTGTTTGTCGAGTGTTCGATGGCGTTAACTGTATGGAAGAGATCGTTGGATGTCCACCAAGGATCTTTTGACTATCTAGGTATCGACCAAAGTGTTATTGACTTCTATATGGAAGAGGTCCGATCAAGTCCCCTGATTGATCATGTCAGATTGAATACAACGTGAGTTGTATATTTCTCAAGTGGGAGGATTAAATGAAGAAGAAATAAGCTTGTAAGAAAAAGCCATAAACTCATTACTTTGATAATGTTGATGATACAATATTGTCACAAGATAACTTAACAAAAAGGACGAGATATATTTTTAGAGAAAGTTAACAAAAGACAAGAGGTGGAGAGGAAAAGATAAACGGGATAAATTAAGGACTATAATATTTATACACCAAGGATTACATATAACAATTTTAGAGACCCTCCATGTTCCAAGTTCTAGGGATGATTTTTCCTCACGGACCTTTAGTTATAGCTTGGTTGGTCATCGATAGCAAAGTGGGGAGTAGGTCTTTTATAGGCAAAACCCTCTGAGGTACTTCTTTATCTTGAAGATTAAAATTCTCGATGTTGAAGGTCACCGAAGGGCGTGGTTGAGCTTGTTTGAGGTAACATGATTGTGCTATTTGTTGATTTCCACAGACCACTCCAACCCCAATGGGAGTTTGAAATTTTATCTTAAGATGAGGTATGAAATGACAAGATTGATTGGAGGGTCTTCCAAATATAGCATTGTATCTTTGACTTGACCACTATGAATTGAAAGTGAGTGACTTGTTGAGGAAATTCTCAGAGAACAACGGAAGGGTGATTCTCCCCCTCCACTCGTGCGATTATCAAACCCATATAATTGTCAACGTGGTTGAAGTTTTTCCTTAACCGGACATGCTAAGAAAGGTGGAGTAAAATAAAACATCAAGGAACTCCCATTATCAATCAAAATTCTCTTAACAATATAAGGTCACCAATCCCATGACAAGAGGATCTTGATGTGGAACTTGGACTCCTTCCAAGTCTGAGTTATTAAAAGTGATGTGATGATTAATACAAGCTTTTTTTAACTCGTACAGGGCGGTTATCAAACCCATATAATGGTCCTGCAGCGGGTTGAAGTTTTTCCTTAACCAGACCCATGCTAAGAAAGGTGGAGTAAAATAAAACATCAACGAAACTCTCATTATCAATCAAAATTCTCTTAACATAACGCAGGGGTCACCAAACCCATGCGATGACAAGAGGATCTTGATGTGGAACTTGGACTCCTTTTAATACCTTTTTAACTTGCTCTTCAAAGTGATGAAGACTTGATTAGATAGTAGTGGCCCACTTGATAGTTTCAATTTTCCAACTATTTGGCGTATTATGTTGTTTATGTGATGATTATTTGCCCCCCAGTTGGAGCTATGTTTACTTGAGTTGATTGGTTTTGCACAAATTGATGTATATATCCATGTTGAATAAGCCTCTCAATCTCTTCTTTAAGTTATTTGCTATAGTATGTCTTGATGGAAGTGAAATATTGCTCGATTTCACGAAGTTGATTTGTGGATGTTAATGGTCTCTTCATCTCGAATAGCCATCAAGAGCGTTAACACGAGATGTGTTGATGGCGTGTATTCCAATGTCGTTGATGTGGGCGTGGAGGAAATCCGCATTTGCTTTCTTCGATGGGATTGTTGATCGTGTTTCTAGAGCACTCTTACGTTTTTGTGGATTGTTCAAAATTGTTTGATGGGCATTAATAGCCTCATCGCATTTGTGCTTCCACATGAACAAGTCGCATATGAAGCGGACCGTGTCTCGTTAGTAGAAAGGCCAGGGCGGAGTCCTCAGGAAAACTCCTCTTAATAGTTGAGGTCTACTCCGGGTATTTGGCGAGCTTAAGGAGAACCTGGAAGTATTCTTAAGTGATTCACCCTCATTTTGAGAATCGAGAGAGATGAGGAATCTTTAATGATCCTCCGCAATGAAGCGTTCCACAAAATCTTGGCGAGTTCGTCAAAGGTATGGATGGATTCCCTTGGAAGGAGTAGAACCAAGTCAGCTTGTCCTTGAGGGTAGCGAAAGACGACAAAGCGGTGTGTGAGGGCTCGTTGGATATGCATGATAGTCTGTAATGGTCGATGTGTTCATGGGTGTCGCCCATCATAGGAATCAATGTTCGGAAGCTTGAAACCACGAATAGGATGTTGAAGAATAGCTTATAAAGGTGAGATTCCTCATAGCTGCGGTGAGGAAGATGATTTATCTTGAAGGTGAAATTCATCTTGCATTAAGCGTCGTAATTACGCACGTATAACATGAGTGGGTCCAGGGGCGAGAATGTGTCAAGCTACCAATAATTAATTGGATTAGCGGTCGGTTGGGCACGTGATGGATGAGTAGAACTAGCGGTGTCGAGGAGATCGACATCACGGTCTCTGGAGCGGCGTCAGGAGATTAGCATTTTGACCTCCCATAACGATCGATCTTGGGGAGATGTGTTTTTCAGCGGTAGTGGTTGTGTTCCTAAAGTTGGATCATCTCATTTTGAGACTCTTCCATTGGCGCACGATCTTCTAAAGAGATTTGCGCAGCCTTCACGAGTCACGCTATCGAGAAGTGAGTAGAAGGTTGGCGTCCTTGGTTGATTGGTTTGAGTGGCGGAGTTGGGCGGGAGGCTCCGTTATTTATGAGTGTTGCTTTATTAGCCATAAGTGTTCACAGAATTGTGATTGAGGGTTCTTTTCCATGAGCGGCAAGCTGTTGCGTCTTTGAAAACCATTCGGTAGAGTAAAATTTTCACTTAGTTGTGAAATCCACACAGGTATTTAAAGAGTGAAAGAAAACTCAGAATTTTACGTGAAAAATCTCGAAAGAGGGAAAAATCAGGGCTAGCTTGTAAAAGCTTCCATATGTATCTGTTTGGTACAAGATCTTCCGTCTGGGATTACAAAATTGTATATGAAAGGGACAACGATTCTTAGTAATAGGCGATGTTGGATGATGTTGGCGGCTTGATGACCGGCAGTGATGATGATGATGGCCGACGGTGGTGATGGCAAACAGCGATGGTCGGCGGCAGTGAGGCGGCGGTGGCGTGCGGTGGTTGGCGATCCTCAGTGGCACGGTGTGCTTGGAGGATCTTTAGAGCTCTCTCCTCTCTCTTGGCCTCCTCATATGAGGAATGAGGAATTTATAGATTGGAGGAGTGGCGTCTACATAAATACGCAAAATCCGAACCTCTCCTCATTGGACGGCTCATGATGATTCCCTTGATCATATGATGTATTTTGTGTATTTGAATGCTCAAATGAAGTCGAATTATAAGATCTTTGGCTTGTTGGGCAGGCTCGTCGAGGCAGCTCGATTTGACTATAAACACTCCATATTTGAGAGCTTTTAAGAATTTAGCGATGTCCCAAAGTTTAGATGATATTTTAAATGTGACTCGATCAACTGCTTTCGCATCAAGAGACTGGAATTTTAGATATATATATATATATATATATATATATATATATATATATATATATATATATATATATATATATATATATATATATATATATATATATATATATATAATCTAATGAGTACAACAAACTAACACTACCTCCACCAACTCTACATGAATGGCTGATTAGTTGCCGTGTTGGCTCTTATGTAAAATAAATAACAAAATTTAGATTTATTATTATCTTTATAGGTGCCAAACTGTCAAGTATTTCAACTTGATTTAAGAGTTAGATGAGCTGATCACTGATTTGACTGACATTAAATTATTCAAGCATCGGTTTCTTTCATTAAATTTGATTTTTTTTAAAAAAAAAAATTGATCCCTAATAATAACTATATTAAAGGTTGACAAATTTTGAACATGAGTTTAAAAAAAAAAAATTAAAGAGAAAGATTTCTCCCAACGGACTCTAAAGCAATTTTGATGCTTTACACATCAAAAAGGTTGAATTATGATCTCAAGTTAGGTAATATAATAGAATTTAATTCAAATTATGAAAAATGAATAGTTTTATAGTATATATTAGAGATATAATTTAAGAGTAAAATTTTTTATTATATATAATTACATAAACTATTTTTCTCAATTCTAAGGGGCCATTTGGATTATTTTTTTTTATTTCTTGTTTTTATTTTATTTTATTTATGTTTCGTTTAAATAAAAATATATTTAGTAGTAATAGTAGTTTTAAAAATACTCAAAATATCTAAAATTATTTTATATATTTAGAAAATAATATTATTTATTTTGAAATTAAATATTTAAAGACATTAATAAATATATTTTATATAAAAATAAAGATAAAAAACTCAAAATAAAGTTGATCTCAAATAGCCTCCAAAACTAATGTTTTAACCAACATTTTTCAAAGATTGGAACTCTACACTGACACTGTTTTTAGCTAATCCATTTAATTGTAGTGATAGATGATCAGTTTAATATTATTAATTAAAAGAAGGTACTTACATTTAACACATAATTATTATATATTTATATATCTAAAATTTAAACTTTTAAATTTACATAAATAATACAAATTTTTAATATTACATTAAAATTTAGCACAATCATTAACTTTATAAAATTTAAAAAAAAAAACCTTTTTTTATGTATAGCAAAATATTATATTTATAAATAGTAAATTTTACATATTAGGTATATAAATACATACAAGTTGTGATATATGATGTCTCTTTGTATTTTAAAATTATTGATTAATTATATCATTATTAATTTTATATATTATATCTTTTTTTAATATTAGTGACTGAAAGATCATTTATAAATCAATCTTCAATTTTATTTTGCAGTCAATTTTTCATAATATTCATAAAAAAGTACTTTCAATATTTATTATATCATCTGCAAGGTTAATGTTAATTTTAATAATTTTTTTTAAAAAAAGAACATCTAGTATCTTTGCTTCTTTCAACTAATTTTTAGCCAACTTTCTAATGCTTTCATGGTAATGCATATAGGTAAACGTTTATTTTGTTGAAATTTTTTGTGCGTTAAGGTCAATATCGGCTCGTTAATCGCTTAACGTTGTTCGTGTTCGTTCGAGAATTTATTCTGTGTTAGTGTTCAAATTGAATTGACTCGTTAATTATTATTTATTTATTTATTAATATTTTAAAAATATTAAATTTAAAAAAACAAAATTTTACTACAAAAATGCAGTTTTGTAGTTATTTATAAATTTTGGAGTGTAGACTAACAATAAAAATAATCTTTTAAAAAGTAAATTTTATTACAAACAAAATTACATAATGCAAAATTACAATTGAATATGATTTAGTAACATAATTTATTAACTACAAAAATTACATTACTACAAATATGATTTAATATATTTGAATATATGATTTAGTATACAATAAATTTTAAAACTACAAATAAATTAACAAATGAGTATAATTCAATTATACACTTATAACAAACAAAATGAAATTTAACATCTTTCAAACTCGAAATAATCTAGACTTTGATTATTCATCTAAAATCATCATTTGTCATAAGATCTTTATACTTTGATATTTCTTGTTGTACTATATAAACTAAACTAAAAAAAATTTTATGTTATATAAATTATTGAATAGACTAAGTTAGAAATTTTATATCAGATAATCAATGATGCTGTCATAGCTTGATGATTGCTTAAATTCTTAAAAAACCCATAAATCCAACATATTCAACACTAAACCAAGTGTAGTATTGCGGAAGTAAATACCAAAATATAGTAAAATAGCAAATAAAATAAAAACTATAGTCCAAAATAAATGAAACTATGAAACAAGATATATAACAATTTTATCAAGCTAAGTTGTATCTCATATTAAAAAAAGTTTAACATCACAGCCCTTTAAAAATTATAAATCTAAGCAATCCACTAAATCCAGCATAAAACCAAATGTAGTATTGATAAACTAAGGATCAAAATACAATAAAATAATAAATAAAATGAAAACTATAGTCAAAAAATAATTGAAATATATTCAACTAAATAAGATATATAAGTCATTTTATCGTTTAAGTCAGATCTCATTAAAAAATATTTAACAACATTCTTTAAAATCATAAACAGGCAATTCAAAGATAAAACCAAGTGTAGTATTGATAAACTAAAGACCAAAAATACAATAAAAACAATAAAATGAAAAAAGAAAAATAAGAAATAATCTAAATAAATAAGATATATAGTTTTTATCAAGCTAAGTTGCATCGTATTAAAAAAGATTTAACATCACTTTAAAATCATAAATCTAAGCAATTCAACATAAAACCAAGTGTAATATTGATAAACAAATGACCAAAATATAATAAACAACAAATAAAATGAAAGCTGTAGTAAGAAAATAATTGAAATATACTCAACTAAAAGATATATAAGCAGTCATTTTATCAAACTATGTTGCATCTCATATTAAAAAAGATTTAATATCACAGCTCTTTAAAAACTATAAATCTAAGCAATTCAGCATAAAATCAAGTGTAGTATTGATAAACTAAGGACCAAAATACAATAAAACAACAAATAAAATGAAAGGTGCATCAATCAAAAATTCTTTTTTGGCTTATTTTACTGCTTAATACTTTTTTGGTTGTCTTTGTTATTATTTTGAGAAATCAAAATTCTCTTTGATACAACCTAATAATTACTTATTTTTGAGATATGACCATTTGTTGTCTCTCAATCTTCATTCATGATGACCATTTGATATTATTTATACAAATTAAATACACACCATTATATATATTATATCTTTCCATTTTTGAATAATGCGTTTTTATTATTTGTTATTTTATTGTATTTTTGTCCTTAGTTTATCAATATTACACTTAATTTTATGCTAAATTGCTTAGATTTCTAAAAGGTTATGATGCTAAACCATTTTAATATGAGATGCAACTTTAATAAAATGACCTTAGTTTATCAATACTACATTTGGTCTTTACTCAATAATACTACACTTGATTTTGTGTTGAATATTTTGATTTATAAGTTTTTTAATAATTTAAGCAGCCATAAAGTCAAGCTATGATGACCTCATTGATTAGTTGATATTTTGTAATGTTAAACCTTTTTTAATATGAGATGCAAATTAGTGGTCAATAAGTTGGATTTATCATTTATGGGTGTTTAAAAAATTTAAGCAGTCATCAAGCTATGAAGGCATCATTGATTAGATGATAAAAAATTTCAAACTAAGCCCAGTTAATAATTAAAGCAGCCATCAATATTAGTGAGCTGTGAGCTTGTTTTACTGTGTTATACTTTTTGACAGTCTTTGCTGTTATTTTGAGATTAATCTGTTTGTTATTTTCTCTTATTTTCTTAGCCGTGAGAGAGAAACTTCACATGAAATATATACACACCACGCCTTCAAATTTCAGTCACTTTATAAACTGGCAAGTTATTACTTCATTAGAAAGAAATTAAATTCTCCATGATACAACCTAAAAACTACTTGCAGTTATTTTGAGATATGACTACTTGCAATTATTTTGAGATATGACTACTTGCTGTTCTCTCCAGATTCTTCATTCATGAGGACCATTTGACACTATTTATATAACAACCGGGCTATACCATTAAGATTACATTAAGACTTAAGAGTTATGTTTTTTAAAGAGCTGTGATGTTAAATCTTTTTTAATATGAGATGCAACTTAGCTTGATAAAATGACTGATTATATATCTTGTTTAGTTGGGTCTGTTTCAATTATTTTTTTACTGCAATTTTCATTTTATTTGCTATTTAATTTATCAATACTACACTTAGTTATAGAACCTAACATGCATATCAGAAATGAATCAAATGATCTGCATACTACAGTGCAGTCCCCTCATCACTAAACATAACAGATATATGTATATAATCAACCCTAAATACCAAATTTTCATCCTCCTTGAAACAAAGCTTTCAAATACTAAGTAATAAAATAGCTACATATAGATAGTAAATTCTAAACACCAAAATATGCACGACATAACAAAATCAAACAGATAAGAGACACTTCAACATTTGAATGCACATTCTAACCAGAAACCGAACACCGAAAATCAGAAATCCGAGAAATTTCAAGAATATTTTTGAGTCATCTAAAACCCATAATATTCTCCATATCTTAATCACTTCACAAATTAAACAAAGAAATTGCATAGCAAAGACTTATTTAATGAATCTATTATTAGAGAAGAGAAATAAGAGGCAAGCAAGTCTCAGTAACTCAAGAAGTTAGCAAAAGATGGAAAAGTAATAATCAATACCGGCAGGTAAAGCAAATCTCAATCGGACTTACTAAATAATCTCTTCCCAGATTACTGTGAAAATATCAAATCAAAACTCTTGCTCTCGTAGAGACGTAGAGGAGGCACAAGAGGGAAGGAGATTGGGATTTGGGAACTCGCTATCACAGAAATAGGGCAACAGTCGACGAGTCAAAGAGAATTTTAAAAAATATAGTCAGGGTTTAGGATATAGGTTAATAGGAAATCTCCTGAAATCTGAACCGCTGATTTAAAAAATAGAGAATTTTAATGATTCTAATTTCATCCAAATTAATTTTATTTTTTATAATATATCTAAATTTATTTAATTTAAACATCATTAATTAAATTAATTATTCATATAAATATAAACTAATTAATAAATAATTTAATGATATAATATATATATTATATAATATTTATATAATTATTTATAAATATTTATTTATTTCGAGCTAAATTGAGCCGAACATGAACGAACAAAGGATTGTTCGTGTTCAACTCGTTTATATATCGAGCATAAAATATTTGTTTATGTTGATTCATCTTTCTGAGCAGTTGAGCAAATACTTAACACACGAGCTTTTTTTTTGACAACCCTAATTGCATATTGGAAATATAAGTTTCTAATAGATTATTTATAATCATTAAATCTATTGAAACAAAATTATTTAAATAAACTTATTAGATTTATAATATATATAAGAATTAAATTTATACCATTTTCATTTCAATAATCATGTGTATCTACTATCTTATTTATTATATAGATAAAATTAACTTAAAATTTTAATAAAAATAAAATATTTTTAACTATTTATTATGCATAAAAAAATATAAAGTACAAATAAAATAATAAATATATATCTTTTATTTTTTTTAATAATTTTAATTAATAAATTCTAAACTTTTGAAGAAGGATAATATAAAATGTTATATATATAAAAAACTAATATTAAAATTAATAATAAAATATATCAAATTTTTGACGGGGCACGTGCCCCTGGCCTCTACACTGTTTCATATAAAGAGAAATGAATCAGCACAAAATTTCTGTTCTTTCTCTCCCTCTCTACAACTATAAAAAATTACTTTAATCAGCATTATGTTCCTCGACGTAAGTGTGGCTCAACATGGAGGATCGGGACCAACCGGCCCACTACTCTCCACGCTCCGTCAATGATCAGGTCCGGTTCCGCGGCGTCCGGCGGCGGCCGTGGGGCAAATTCGCGGCGGAGATACGCGATTCAACTCGCGGCGGCGTTCGGCTCTGGCTTGGGACCTTCGATACCGCCGAGGAGGCCGCAAGAGCCTACGATAGAGCCGCCGTCGCTATGCGTGGTCACCTTGCGGTCCTCAATTTTCCCGGCGAAGAGCCGATATCTGCCACCGCCGGAAGCACAGCAAGCACGGCTTTGAGCTCGCCGGAGACATCGGTGGTTGGGGGAGGGAAGCAAGTAATAGAGTTCGAGTGTTTGGATGATAAGCTATTAGAGGATCTTCTTTATTTAGGAGAGAAAGAGGGTTCTTAATTATAGAAATTAATTGGAGTTATTGGAGTGGAGTATCTCTTTAATTTGTACTATTTTTTTTAATTTGTGATTTGTTTGGATTTTGTTTAAAAGGTATGATTATTACGATGCTTATTTTTCTTATTGAAAAAAAAATTAAAATTTGCATCACTTAAATCAATGATGAAATTATAGAGAGAGAGAGAGAGAGAGAGAGAGTTAAGGGATGATTAATATTTTTAGATTTTAGAAAAAACTTATGTAGTTATATATATAATATAATATATATATATATATATATATATATATATATATATATATATATATATATATATATATTGCACTAGCTCATGTATACATAAGTATGTGTACATAATTTGTGTTCTGTATAGATGCTATATATTATGTACACATGCTATCAGGGGCGGAAGCAATTTTTATTTTTTTGAGGGACAAATTTATATATTAGGATAAAAGTAGATGCCAAAAATAAATTTTAAGAGGGGCAAAAGATTAATTTGATCACCTTGTATAAAGAATATTATAAAGTTATGGAGGAGCAATTGCCCCAACTCAATCCTTCCTAGTTCTGCCCCTATATGGTGTGCATAAGATCAGATGGTGTAATGCTATTAGAATTTGGACGTAGAGCTACACTCAAACTCTGCATGTAATATTTTCGAGATCGAGATGGAGAGAGAGAGAGAGAGAGAGAGAGAGAGAGAGAGAGGGAGTTCTCTTTTCTATTTGAAATAAGAAAAATTTTACTAAAATTTATTTTTATTAATATTATTCAAAAAAATTAATTTAAAATTTTAAAAATGAATACAATAGTTTATCTTACAAATGTTAACATCTCTAAACCCTTAATATGCTATTATGATTTGACATAATTTTTGAAATTATTACTTAAAATTAATAATCAAATCCCAATATTAATACCAAAATTATGCTAAATTTATTTCCTTAAAAAATGATATCACTACTATGAATCGTAACAAATCATCAAAAGTGAGTGATTAAAAAAATTTAAATAAAGGGTGAAAACTACTTCTATAAAGAAGGATCGTTTATTTTCATCGTAGTAAGCTTAGCGTAATTAAGAAGATGTGTGTGGCTATGAGCATAGATGCTTTGACTAATGGAGTAATACTTTTTAGGTGATGAGGTGCTGAGTTTCATTGCTTCACGTACTTGAATTGGTTCCAAAGGTAGGCTTTGTAGAGAGAGAGAGAGAGAGAGAGAGAGAATAAGAGCCTAAAAAATTGATGTTAGCCTATATATTTTATAACGGTGTGCACATAATGTATATATTTATATACATATTATTAAGTGATTGAAAGTTTGTTATTAGAATTTTTTTGACCTTGTGTATTTATAATGATTATATTGTTTCTTTTGGGAGGTTGAAACTCAATTTAGCGTAAACAAGTCGATCGACAAATATAAATTTAAACAGAGCGTTGATTGAATGAAATGCATATAAAGTATCGGTTGAATAAAATGTATGGACTCCATATCAATAAAATAGGTTGTCCCCCAATCCTAAGGCATCGATGTGGAAGATGACATAAGTCACATGTGAAGAATTGAAGAGATCAAGCGATGACTATCTTATGATGGATTGATTTACGCTAGATTGATTATTAAAGACCTGAGAGTGACATTAAGATACATAGTCAGGGAGGATAATTACTATGGCTTAAAGCGCCACTATTTAGGAGTCATCTACTACATTAACATTTCTTAAAATTCAACCAACTTCCTCTCTTGTTATTGAAAATTTGTTTTAGTTACTATGTCTTTGTTGCCTTTTGCTCCAACGTGCCTTAATCTCAACTCTAGTGTATATCTTCTTTCTCTATATGATGTTTAATATTTTTGTTTTTTAAAGCTTCTTAATTTAGTTAGTTTTGAGCTTTTTTTATGGCTTTATCTTATTAATTACATTACATCTTCCCTAGTTTTTTAATAGAGTTTTCTTAAAGTCTGTTTAAAATATTACTTTTAAAATATTGTAAAATAAATATTTTTTAAAAACTATATTCTGAATATTTTTCTTTTTGAAAAACTCAAAAAAATAGCTTTATGATAATATAATCACTTTGATTCTCAAAATAGATTTTCACTCAAAAACAGAAAATATTAAAGCTTTTTTCTTACTAATTTTTTTGAAAAAGCGGTAATTAAAACTGTTAACATAAATAAAATGAACAAAGCAACTATTAATATGCTCAATAGGTTGGAGCCTTGTATCAACTATGCCAATGTTTCCTTTGGCTCTAATCAATTTCTTTCTTTTCATGTTAAAAGTTATAAATATTTTAATTTTCTAGCAAATCTATTTTTATTTATAATCTTTTGATAATTATATATATTATGTCTTCTACAACAAATTTCAAATTATAATTTATTGTTTATGAAAAGTCATTATTCTGGGGCTCATAATATATTATTTATTACAAATTTTTAAAATCTTTTATTTATATTATAGCAGTTTTAACCGCTACCACTGCTGCTATATAATAACAGTTAAAACTGCTATAAATTATATTGTCATGATAAGATTTTTCAAAAAATAATAAAATTGTTGTCAAAGGGGATTCAAGCATATATCATTCACCTTAAAATTGTAGCATTTTAAAACTACTATGAGTATTATTACAACGATTGAAATTATTGTAAAAAAACTCTTTCTTATCATTGTGAAATTTATTTTTTCATACATTGAACTTAGAATGTCTAAATAAATCATACTTCTTAGTAATCACTCTATAATGGTCTTAATCTCATCTAGATTATAAATTTATAATTTATCGGTGGATTCATGCATTGCCCCCAAAAAATGTCCTTCTCCTATATATATTATAAAATGGCTATAAAAAGGCTCTATGGTTTAAAGAAAGGTAATTAGGCATACTTAATTATTATTTAAATTCCACTCATGCATGCATTTTCTTTATCACTTGCATCAATACATAAAAGGTCCTTTAAAATATATTAATTTAATTAAAAATAATACTTTAAATATCTGCTATTTTATTAATACTTTTATCGACTCATATCATGTATATATATATTAATAATTCTGAGATGATTTTACTGAAAATTTAAATAATGACAAAATCAATTCTTTTTAAGTTAATTCCACAATTCTAATTTCTAAATATAATTAATTTAACTTTTAGTCAAGATGATTAATTATGTTTAAAAAAAAAAACAGCGAAGAGACATTAATTAAAAGCAATGAGAAATAGGAAGCTTCCTAGGCTTGTTCCATTTCTAGAAATATCTGAGCTTCTCGAAGGTCAAAAATCTAAGGCTAGCCGAGCTTTACCATAGGTCCATAGCCAAATCGAATAAGGCCTTTCTGTTTAACAAACTTGAAAGCTTATTGACCAACGAAGAAGAAAACCTTATCCATGTTGTGATTATTATTTTATGGATTATTTAAAAGTTTGAGAGATTATGCAGTTTGTGGCCATATGCTCTGAATCTGTCTTAATCAATGGGAGAGGGTAGGATTGGCCTGCCCTTGCCTGGCTGTTTTTAAATAATTTATTTTGTGTTTAGTCTAAAAGGCAAAATTCTATGAACTTTAATGCTTAATTTGATGATGATGATGATGATGAGAGATATATATAGAGAGAGAGAGAGAGAGAGAGAGAGAGAGAGAATATAGTTTTCTCTGCTCATGGTTTTAAAAATTAACAAATGCACGTTTTTAATTGGCGATTTTGATATTTCTTTAATAATTTGGAAGTTATATGATTTGTTTCTTTAATAAATTATTGTTATTATTTCTTAAAACTTTAGGCCATTTAAGCTTCAATGCAGTACATTCGACAAAGTGGCAAATTATTACTTGTTAGAAGAAAAATAGTTTAATGTAATAAGGTGGCATATTATCTTCATTTTTAACCTTTCAAATTTGATGCAATAATCATTCAAAAATTGTTCTCTTATTTTGGGTTTTGAAAGTGTATGCTGCATCATTATTAGATTCTTAACATAAAGATCTATAATATTCAATATTTTGTTCATTAATCATAGAATGTGTTCGAAATAGATGACGACAAACCCTAGTTTAAATTTATCTCGAAGATCAAATCATACTTCCTTCGACTTAAAGACGATTTAAGCGTTCATTTTCATTCACCTCCTCGAATCTTATTGAGCCACCAATATCAATAATATTATCATCTTAATTTTATACGCACTTCGATATGGCATTATTTTTTTTTCTTTGAAAAAATTTAATATAAAAAACTATGTTTCTAATATTTATTATTATCATTTTAATTATGTAAGTGCCAATCATTCATAATTAAATTTATCAATATTTATTTCTACTAAACCGCTTTCTTTCATTCAAATCCCACACATCATTCTCTGAATTGATCCTTTACAAAATACAACCAATACGTTGATATTACCCACCATCTCTTTATTTGGTGGCGGCTGAACCTCCGGGAGAGTTAATCTCTCAGGCGGGCTATATCTAGGTGGGGAAAGTAAAGTGGGGACATTAATGGGTGATGAATATGGCCTTAGGCATGGGATTAGTCCCTATCATGATGGGTGGATGTTGATACATTGCCAAAAAAAAAA
Source organism: Cymbidium sinense (assembly GCA_021442155.1). Classification (NCBI taxonomy): domain Eukaryota; kingdom Viridiplantae; phylum Streptophyta; class Magnoliopsida; order Asparagales; family Orchidaceae; genus Cymbidium; species Cymbidium sinense. The sequence continues at coordinate 250,547,236 of CM038214.1, forward strand.
AAAAAACACGTTGATATTTGTTGCATGCGATTCAAATGAGGCTTCCATTATACACAATTTGTCAAGCCTTAATTTCCCCTTTTTAATTAAATCATATAAAATAGTATACTTTTATAAAATAGATTTTCATTAAAACTTCAGTCAAATATTAAAAATAAATTACTCTTCAAAGAAAATAATTTATTTATTTTAACCAATTTCCTATTTATAAAGTAAAGATCTAATTGGAAATAGATTCATAACTAGTGATTTTTTTTGGGCAAATTTTTAAAATAGCAATCTGTCGTAATTAGCGGTTTAGGCAAATTTTTTATGAGAAAATAGGCCGTCGTCCAACGAATAGCGCCACGTGAACGCGTCAATCAGGTCGTTCATCAAGCGGACGTTAGCTCTACCGTCGATGGTCAGACGGACGGATTTTATTTTTAAAAAAAATTATGTAGCAGTTATCATATTTTGCGCGTATCAGAGTCACACGGTGTCGGAATTGAGCGAACTTTGTATCGTTGGAATTGTAACAAAATTGTCTACAACTTTTATATTATTTGAAATTTATGATTGCGGCTTGATGCGCAGCAGATTTTGCAAATAAGCGCGCTACGTGAATGAAAATTGAGCGTATTTTATGTGTATCAAAGTCATACGGTGTGATAATGGAGCAAAATTTGTATCGTTGGAATTATAACAAAATTCTCTACAAGTTTTATGTTGGTGAGAATTTACGATTCTGCGTACATACAGATTTTGCAATTCTTGTGGCTTGGTATGAGTTCGTGAAAGTCGTATTTCTTGGCGTATGAGTCATCTGATTGTCATAATTGAGAAAATTTTATAAGCAACAATCTCACAAGTATTTTTATAAATGACATATAGAAGCTTTGATAAGTGGATTCACCAAAAAAATTCTTAAGAGATTCATTTCCTCTTAAACCAATAATTATAATATTTAATATCACCTCACTATTTCTACATTATTCAACTCCTTTTGTCATGAGAAACATTTTAGGATAAACAACATACAAATTAACGAAATTTGCGTGGCACAATAAGGCTTGAATTCTCTTCAATCTAATTGAAATATATGCTAACAACTACATGCCCATATAACTAGAGTCCATAATGCATGCTACTCATAATGAGGTGATATTTGAGATTAGTTGATTTTCCTCTCAATTTCTTATAAAAATAGTCATTTATAACCTTAAATATCATGTACAAATCCCATCAACAAGTTGCAGTGAAATCCTAATGATATGTATCACGACATCTTATAAAAGCGATCACTTTCAGTAAGTAAACATACAACAATTGTAATCCGTATAGGCGAAGATAATACATACTATCTCCAAATGATACTACGATCGGTATCGCATCACTATCGACGGGTGTGTAATGGGCAGGTGGTCATCGTGGCCGGTCTCGAAGTTGATGCTCCATTTGTGCAGGTTAGGCTTTCGATGGTTGTTTTGCGAGTAATGAGGGTGTAGCACTAGGTACATCGGTGAAGGCGTCGGAGCGAAACCATGATCTGATCGTGTCATATGGAATGAGGAGACCCATACGTTGGAAGCGGTTGTTGGCAAGGGTGAATCACCACATAGCTCCACAAATACGAATATTGTGGGTGTAAATGTATATGTAGATGGTCAGACCCTGGAGATGATGGAGCAATATCCATCGCCGCCCATCCATTTGCCGACGATGAAGTACACGGAATGCTAGTGTCCCCGTCTTGCTCGAAATATACATGTTTAGGTGCAGTCCACGCAACCCCTCATACTCGTTGATTGATTCTGAATCCTGTGTCCTCCTCCCTCCCAAAATAGCATCGAAATATATCTTCGGTATTCTATATGTGCTCACGCTGCGTTGATAGAACTCAAATTATGATGTAATTAGTAAAAAAATTATTACTACAGTTAAGAAATGCTGGCTTACCATAAGTAGATCTCCAAGAGCTCGGGGATAATACTTATGCAGAGTCGAGTGCGCTTTAGCATATATAGTAAGCCCAAGACCGATACCATCTCATGTATCGATTAATGCGCACCCAGGCCTGGGAAGAGTCTACCACCACAACTAACTTGCGCCTGCTCTCCCACTGCGCACTATATGTCTGATGGTAATCGATCCAGTCCACATCAGCTTTCCCTCGACCATCCACTCGCACGAAAGAAGAATCTAACGGTGCAACCTCAATCGTAGGTGGAAGGCCGAACTGCCTGAGCACACGATCGGGAAGGTGTCACTCAACTCGTTTCTAACTAATTAGGGGTACTCTAGCCAGTCATATGTGATCCCCATATAAGCATATATCTATGACACGTTCACGGATCTGAACTTTGTATGGCTCCCAGATCACCTGTGTTGTTTGAGATGAATATTAGGGTTGCTATCTACATACAAAAGTTGGCCCAAAAAATGCACTTACAAAAAAATATACATTTCTGCGGTACGTCCCAGCTCGTCTGGTAAAACTCCCCAATATGGGTACCACTCTCGGACAAACCCTTCATTCCATGACAACCCACACCGAGCCCATCTATTTTACGTGGGTATGGAATATGTAACGTTGTGCACATGAACATGCTCCCCCTGCGATGTAAGCAACCATATTCGTCGCCCGTTGCCTCATGGAGCTCCCTGTACAAATGAGCAAGCACAGCTGCTCCTAATGAGAACTCCACGAATCAAAATCCTCCGGTGCGGAATCGTAGGTGAATCTCGAACACGATGTGTCGGCATAAAGAAATCATCGCAAAGTATGTAAGCTTTGACATGCTGCTAAACTCGGATCTAAGTAAGAATCCTATATAAACGCGGTAGTAAACAAGCAGTGCGTCGCTTGCCCCATTCTGAACTCTGATGTGATATGAGGCTGGATCGGATCGTGGTAGATAGTGTGCGGCTCAGGATGTGCTCCTATCAACTCATCACAACAATCTGGCCAAGATGCCCACCGTCTGCCCCCTCCAACAACATTCGGCCCAATAATAGGTGGGCTGTCTATTTGAACATCGAGGATCATAGCAACATCCTGCAGTGTGACCGTCATCTTGCCAATGGGAAAATGGAATGAATTTTTCTGAGAAGACCACCGTTCCACGAATGCTGTGAGAAGGTGGTGATCTATATGAATGTCATCGTGACACACAATCCAAGTCATAAGGCTCATGAATCTAGGTTCAGCCTCTTTGAACATAAGCACATGAGATGACATATCCAGAACAGAAACCTACACAGTATGAAATTATAGTTCAGTAAACAAACAATATAAGAAAAATTCATACACACAGCTTGACTTACAAATTCTTACCAGGTCAGGATGTGCTGCTCTGTGCCGACCACGTAGTGCCGCTATACTAGGGTGAACTTCGGCAGTCAGAGTCCACTACAGTCTTGCACTTCTTCACCTCTTACGTGCGGCGAGCACCTTCTTAGACATCCTACCACAACAAAGATAAATCAATTAAATTCTAATTAACATGAAAGCTTGGCTAATATAAAGATAGATTGGGTAGCTTTGACATAATCGCATGACTTAAGATGTTCCATAGCCTAAACATGGAGAACAAATTATATAAACACTCTTGCTTTCAATATTAACTAAGTTGTCGATATAGCTTCTTTTATGTTCTTCCTGACACTCTTTTATTTATGTAGCAGTTTATTAGTTGGCTTTGATTTTGAGGTAGGTTTCATGCGTGAAGTTGACTCATCTGAAGGCTCATCAAATGTTAGCTCTTCATCCCATTCTCTGACTGTTTGAGCATGATGCATATACTCACTATTAGACAGTAAATGCTCCTCTGTTTGGCTTGTTCTAACTGAGTAGTCCCTAATAAGCTCTCTAGCACTGTTAGATGGATATTTGTCCCTTAAAAAAGGCCCATCTGCATCACTATCACCCCCCTCATCATCATCGGTACTTGTTGCATAAGGCATAGTTTCATACCCATCACCTACGTCACCCTCAGCATCACCCCCTAAAGCGGTACTTGTACCGGTACATTAAACCACGTAGGCCGCAGTATATGCTTCTGGCGGCGGTTTCATGCAAATCAAGTATGATGAATTCAGTATTGATTGAAGCCCTGTGATGCTCCTTATTAATGGCAACATCTCTTTCCTCACAATTTAACTCCTGAACTTCAACATAAATTACTACGGGTTGCATCGACGCGTTGAGTCAGATTCACATACTTATTTCGTAATATAGCGATAAATCTAGCACCAATAGAAAACCGACCTATAAGATTAACACATGACTTTGCATGGTCCAACTTTAATGATCTCATGATTCGCTTTTGTAACCCCAGCAAGTTAGTCCTTCGTAGGATCTGAATTGGTCGATTTTTTTCACCAATATAGGTTGGAAAGAAATTATCAACAACATTCAGTTCCCCATCATAATAAAGAACTATGCAGACAGTTTCTGAACTCATATTCAACTAACAACAACTCCAACCAGCAAGAATCCTTTCTCTCCCTTGTTCACAAGAGAAAAAACATTTCAAGATATAATACAATTGTGCATTGTAATTGGAGATATTTCGCAAACTCATAAAGGACAATGAGAGAGTAGATTCTAATCATAGCTTTCATAAAGATGAATACTATCATACAGGAATTGCACCAAAATCATATTGAGACATGGCTATCTCTGACTCCCAAATCACCAAATGAGTTACACCAAAATCACTAAGAAGAATCGCATCTCATTAATCTATGGCTAGATGAATGAACACTTACAAACAATAAATAAATAATTTCATAGCTAGATGAATGTTTTATAGCCTACACACTACAAAAGTCAAAAATAAGTGATAGAATTATATCCTTCAAAAATGCCTAAATACTACAAAAGTCAAATGCCAACAGTTAAGTAAGCTAATATATTTTCAAAATTTACGAATATTAAAACTGAATGTGAGTTTAATTCAATTCAATGAACAACACCAATAACTTCCAAAGACCTAGAATAATTGATTCATAAAATGAAAGGATTTAGTCATATATACAACGCATGTAATGCATCCTTATATCATATGACCAAAATATATGATAAAACACTAGAAATAGTGTTACTTCTCATTGCGTAGAGGATAACGCATACAACAAATAAGTAGCATATAAGGTATATACAACCAAAGACAAGCATGACAATTTAAATAAACTAAGTCCCACTGATGCCTCGTGGAGTATTACTTTTATGAACTAGAGTGTTCTTGACTTATATCATTTATATACATATATTATGTGCATGTAATTATCATTTAATCAGTCAAATTTAAATCACATTAGGTATTAATTTGACATCAAGATTCATACTTCGACTAGTGATATTTTAAATGTCATATCACCTATGATGGAAAAACCTAAACATGGTGTCTAAACACCAACTCTATAACTAACATAATGCTCACGTTCCTCTCAATAATATTGATTTTCTAGTTGTCTTTTACTATGAGATTTAACTATCAAAATTTATAGAAGTTACTTATCAACGTCTCTTGATATAGTACATTCAAATTCATAAATTTTTCTTTGCTAAATTTAAACATTGTTGAAGGTCTCGCTTCTTTTTTTTTTAAAAAACATGTTTATTTTGATTAATTTTCATAATGATGGCTAACATGGATGTTTGTCTAAGATATTTTAGCCCACTTTTAGCAAGATCATGAGTAGGTTCAAATTTTTGAAATTTTGCCTTATCTCTTATTCTTACCATAAAGCATATGTTATGTGAAAACCTTTAGAAGCCACACCAAGTAGAATAGTTTTGTTGAACTTACAATTAGCAATGAATTGCATTACTTGTGAAACTGAAACAAATAAAGTTTTGGTGAAATCATACAAATTAATGTTAGGAGTATTAAAATCTAGAGCTCGAGTCATTGCTAATTTAAATTTGAACTTAAGCTTGATTATTTTATAAAATATGAGGTGAAGCTTAATTTAATGAGTTTGAGTGAACTTGAACCAGCTTATTTATTATGAAAGAGATAATATTTTCTAATTCAAATGCCTATTATAATAAAATAATAAAAATAATGATAAATTAAAGAAGAAATAATAATAAAATAACTAAGATAAGTAAGATAATTTTTAATTACTTTGTATTTAAATGTTTGAATCTTAATATATTCTTAAGCGATGTTAAATGTGAATTTTTTTAAAATTAATTTGTTCTTGAGTTAATGAGTTGAATCAAAGTTAGTTTAAATTTGACTCAATAGCTCATTAAATTAGACTCAAAAGTCATTTATCGAGTCAAATTTGAGCAACTTAAAAATCTATTTCACCATTTGAAAGCAAAAAAAAAAAAGAGATCACATATATAAATATTTAAGTGATGGAAATAAGAAAAATCAGACACCACAAAGCAAGATCTATTATAAATTAAGCATTCAGGAAAAAAATTATCTTAATCGGCGCACGAACGAAGAAATAATCCGTTTCTGGCAATGGCGCACTCGATGGACGGCGGGGAGCTCTCCCTGGCACTTCCCCCTCAAATGGGCCGCTTTGTAAATCCTGGTGGAGCTGGAGGAGGCCGACGGTTGGGAGGAAAAGACAAAGAAAATCGCGATCTCGCTATTTGTTTCAAATAGGAAGGTGGCGAAGCTTTCCTTGGTCGGCGGCAATTCTCCTCGTCGGCGTGCCGGTCTCAAATCCCACCTACCAACGAAGGAATGGGCAACTGAAAGAAGAACGAGAAGAGGAAAAGGAGATCACGCCACGTTGCTTTTTTTGCCCGATATAGCAGCCGCCGTCTGCTGACTGGACGATCACAGCCACGTATACGAGCCGACTCAACTGGTTCCGTGCGACGACCAACTCTATTTTCTTAAAAAAAAAATTTTATGCCTAAATTACTAATTACGATTAGGATTGTGCTATTTTAAAAATTTGCCTATTTTTTTTAGAGCTAAATTGTCAATAAGCATTTATTAATATATATATTTTTTATTTTCTGCTGTTCAGCTGACAGACAGGTTGGTTTTTGGTCAAACTAATTGACCGGTCAATCTTCACTTGTGCCGTCCTGTGCTTTTAAAATAATAATAATAATAATAATAATAAAAGTTTAATTTATCATTTCATCCCTTTCCTCTGAAGCAAGAACAGTACCCAAGGAATTTTTTTTAAAAATTTTTGGAAATGATGAGGAAAAAGCATGATATTTACTATACAAAAAATAATTAAAATATCGACTATGCAGAGAAATTATTATTATTATTATTATTATTTTATATATCATAATACAATTACATATGAGCTGATATCACATACATATTTAAATATCATATGGGTAAAATTTATAATTCAGGCATGATGTAGTATGATCTACATCAAATCTTTCTACAAGAATAAAAAAAAAAAAAGATAAAAATAGCTATAGGAAGAGGAGATTTTTTTTTTTTTGCATAATCATCATTCTTAAATGAGAGAGATTAATATCAATAAATTTAGCATAGTCTTAATGTCGATGTCAAGCATCAATATTAATGATGATGACATATATTAATTTTATTTGTAATGAATTTTGTCTATATTTTTATTGACAACGTACATTGACTATCGACATTAATGTCAACAATGTATATTAGCTAATATATTATTGGTGGTGAGTGTGTGGATGTTATGTCCATAACACACATTAGCCTTCTTGATAATATCATGCATCAACATTAATATTGATGGTACGCATTATCTTTATTCTTGATGACATGCATCGATATTGATGTCGACGGTGTGCATTGTTTTGTTAGTGATGACATGCATTGATATTATTATTTAAGGTTTGCATTGATTTTGTTGGTGATAATATGTATTAACATTATTATTTAGAGAGTGGAACAGTCTTTTGGCGATGACATGAGTCAACCTTGTTGCTGATCAAATGCATCTGTCTTCTTAGCAATGACACATGTCGGTTTTGATATTGCTGATATACATCAATGTCATTAGCAATGACTTACTTCAATGGCATATATCGATCTAATCAGCATTGGTAAACATCAGCATCATTCAATGAAGTTAATCGTATGAAAGTTATTGACATCGATGATTGTTAGGTAGAGCTCTGTCAAAATTCTATTGTATATAATTTTTTTTTTCAAAAGTTAAATTATAAAAAAAATCATAAATTAAATATAGTTTATAAAAATTCTATTTTTCATATAGATCGATTATTTATTATTTTAATACTTAAATGCTTTTATTGCGTACTCTCTTACGAGTTACTTAGGAATTTTTGTAATTTCCTCTCCAGTATTTAATTTGAGGTCATCTATATGACCTCACCGCCGCCATGGCCCGCCAAAAATTGACCCACGTGCTCATTTCATTCCTCTCGGTGAGCTCCTCCGCCTCCTCAGTCTTCCGAACTATAAATCTGAACAAACTAAGCTGAAGTCCTCAAACTTCTCCCTCTTCCCCCTCAAAATAAGAACAAGAAAACAGAGCTACAGAGCAAAGAGCTCTGTTTTCTCTCTCTGTCTCCTCTTTAATGGATTCTTCTATTTTCTCCCACTCTCCATTAATGTCAGAACTATCTTCCGACTCCTCAGTCGACTCGTCATCCACATCGAACTCCTTTCTCCCCTTCAATGTCGACGACTCTGAGGATATGCTGCTCTTCAACATGATGCTCGCCGCCACCGCCGCCACATCGGTCGGAACCAATACATCAAACTCCAACTCGGACTCCGACGCCACCGCCGCTCCGTCTAAAGAGGAGGAGGTGAATTCCGCGTCGCCGGAGAAGTGGGAGCAGAGGAAAAGCTACCGAGGGGTTCGCAGGCGCCCGTGGGGGAAATTCGCTGCCGAGATCAGGGACTCAACGAGGAACGGGGTGAGGGTGTGGTTGGGGACGTTCGACACGCCGGAGGCAGCGGCCATGGCCTATGACCAAGCCGCCTTCTCGATGCGTGGGGCCATGGCGGTGCTCAACTTTCCCGTCGAAAAGGTCCGAGAGTCGCTCAGGGGGGTCAGGTACGTCGAAGAAGGGTGCTCGCCTGTGGTGGCTCTCAAACGACGGCACTCCATCCGTCGAAAGTCGGCGGCGGCGGCCTCCAGGGAGAAGGAGGCTGCGAGGAGGGGAGAGAATGTGGTGGAGCTGGAGGATTTGGGCGTTGAGTACTTAGAGGAGCTACTCAGAGTCTCTGACGTGGCGAGTTACTGCTGAATTAATCTGATACTTCTCACCACACTCAACAGATTTATCTCATCAGTCAGATGACTCCAATAAGTTCGGAAAAAAATCGTTTTATTTTTATTTTTATTTTTTATTGTTGGAGTTTGTAAGCTGTATGGATTGTAGAGAGTACGAAGCAAATGGTTATAAGAACTTGTCTGATCAACATTTCTTTGTTTGCCGATGAAATGGCAGCGATTAAAGAGGTTTTAGAATCTTAATTCTTCCAAGTTAATATTTTAATGGGATATTTACAAATCAATCATCTAAAATATATGCATTTACAATTTGACAATTTTAATCATTTTTTTAACTATGAGATCATGTATTTGCGCATGTCACCATCAAATCGTTATGAATTTTATGAAAATGAAAAATATGAGATTGAACTTTTGTTATGAATTTTAATATTTGAATGTCAATTTAAATTTTTGATGTAAAAGATTGGTTAATTTGTAAATATATAAGAATAGGATGATAGTGTATGTAAAACCTCTATTTTAATTTATTTGTATATTATTATTATTATTATTATTATTATTATTGGCCAATGATTAAGAAAATAGAGTTGTAAGTAAAATTGAAGTTTGCCTTCTAAAAAAGAATGACAGTAGTCAACATCTATGTATTTAAAGAAAAAAAATGCTGAGAAGACTATTAAGATTTTATTGCTTAATTGTTCCCAAATCATCAGACAAGTCTCTCCATTTAATTTACAAGAAATTATGAGAATTTAAAGTACTAATTGACATAAATAAAGAGAAATCATGAGACAAAAAGAAGTACACGTCTTGTATACCTTCTGTCTAGAAATTGATAGAGAGTTTTTTTTCAATAAAAAACTTAAATTTCAAGCATACATTAATCACTGATTTTTAATTTGCTAATTAAGAGGACTCAACTTTAAAAAAAATCAAAAAAAAAAAAAATAAAATAAAACAAAAAAAAATCTTAATACCATAACATACAAATTATAAATAATTATATATAACAACAATTATGATTGCAATGATTTTATTGTTGTTAAAGCCATTTTTTATATACATTTTTTCTTAAATCTGTATGATTAAAATTTTTATGATATATCTCTTTAAAATTTATAAATCAAGCACGATTCTCAAGGTAAGCGTGTATACAATCAAATTAAAAGACTCCACGAGATGAGTTCAACGACACTAAAATCAGGTTAAATAGAGCCCAAATTAGCTCGAATCAACTCAAAAGCTATACATGAAAATTTATTGACAACAGATGAATGGAATGAATACTTCCAAATTTGGCGTATAATAATTAAATCAGCTGGTCGAGTAATCCAGCCTAGGATCACTCAAATTGAAAGTTGTTTGAATAATCAAATCACCAAAAAAATTATCTACGATCAAATGAATTGATATGAATGGACATTAGGTGTTTTGGGATTTTGGCTATAATGACCAAAATGCCCCTTTCAGAATTCTATAAACAAGACCTCATTCTTGTCATAGGGGAGAGGGGGTGTTCAAGAGGCTAGAAGTGAACTTTAGAAAATGCAGAGAGAGAGAGAGAGAGAGAGAGAGAGAGAGAGAGAGAGAGAGAGAGAGAGAGAGAGAGAGAGTAAAAGCTTGAAATATCACCACAAATGTCGACGATCTATCATCGTCGATCATCCTTTTTGATAATCATTCTGACAAAGCATAATGGTTTGTGATTCTAAAATTTTTATTATTAGGATTTCTCACATACTTTCTTGTAATCATGTTATCATGAAGATTTAAATTTTGTACTCCAACACAATTTTAGTAGGCTAGGCCCCTTGGTTTTTTTCTCTTTTTCTAGGAATTTTTCACGTAAAATTTTTGGAATTTCTTATTCTCTTTTCAACTATCTATATGGGTGCTGGATTTTCATACAAAGCTAAGATGTGAAATTTTGCTCTACCGCTATAAGTTTTCTAGCACGCAACATTATTATGATTAATTATTTTAAAATTGGTTCACAAATTAATAAATTAAGTTGGAATTTATTTAAATTGAATTTATTAATTCGTCCCATAATGAGCTTGAATATCTATCAACTTTTGAGTGTTACCTCTAGTGTCAATTTTCTTCTTTTCATTTTTTAAAATACATTAATGATATCTACACTTATGATTAAAATGTTATCTGATTAGATCAACATTTAAATAATAATCGTTCTTAATGATATATTAAAACCTTAATATATCGATCAAATTGCAATCATGAAACTAAGGTAGATCGAAGTGAACTTTAGAGAAAGCTGAGAGAGAGAGAAAGAGAGAGCGCACTAAAAGCTTGAAGTCCATCACCACGACAAACATCGGCGATCGCCATCTACTGTTATCGCCGATCACTGCCGATAATCATTACAGACCAACTTCTATCGCATATTATTGTAACATGATTCTCGAATTTTTATTGTCAGGATTTTTTACATACTATCTTGTAATACTGTTATTGAAAAGATTCAAACTTTGTACTTCAAAGCATTTTTACTGGGTTAGGCCCCTTAGTTTTTTCCTTTTTTATGCAATTTTTTCACGTAAAAATTTTAGAATTTCTTATTCTCTTTTCAACTATCTGTATGCGTGATAAATTTCCATACAAAGCTAAAATATAAAATTTTACTCTACCGCTATAAGTTTTCTGACATGCAATAATTTATATTTTTGTTATGATTAATTATTTTAAAATTGATTCACAAATTAATAAATTAAGTTGGAATTTATTTAAATTGAACTTATTGATTCGTCTCATAATGTGCTTGAATATCTATCAACTTTTGAGTGTTACCTCTAGTGTCAATATCTTTCTTTTCTTCTATTTTTTTAATACATTAAAGATATCAATACCTATTATTAAAATGTTATCTGATTAGATCAACATTTAAACAATAATTATTCTTAATGATATATTAAAACCTTAATATATCGAGCAAATTGCAATCATGAAACTAAGGTATAGTAAATCAAGCAACATTATGCTATAATTTACCTATTCATAACTTGAAATATTCATGCAATTATTTTTAAACAGCTAATGTTATATTCAAATGTTGTAATAATTAAAGATTTTGTCATCTAAACAAATGTTATATTATGGAGCCTAATTTTTATCTTACTCAAAATTTTGATACATTTGCATAACATGCACAATTTTTAGTGTATTTGCATGGAGCACCTCCACACTTTACAAGATATTTATATGATGCATTTATGTGCTTCATAATGCATTTGCATATTTTCAAAATACTTGTATGATATATTTGCACGAATTATAATGTGCCTATATTATACATTTACAAAATTTTAGGTGCATTTTAAAATATTGAAGCATTCATTTGAGACAACAACACTTGTATGCAAAAATAATTATAGAATTATTATGTGGAAATGCTCAAAAGTGTAACCGAGTGATTGAAAATAATATGAAAAATCAATACTATAACAACAACAACAAGCCTTTATCCCACTATGTGGGGTTGGCTACATGAATCCTTCTTCTCCATTGTGTCATATTATGTGTCAAATTCTCATTTAATTCAAGTATGCTAAGGTCATTTTTTATACATCTTAACCAAATTTTTTTAGGTCTACCTCTAGAATTTTTAACATAAGGAAAATCTAATGTATCTACTCTCCAGTCATCAACGAAGCGTTTTATGTGGCCAAACTATCTAAGGCGACGCTCTCTAATATTATTTGCCACTTGAGCTACTCCAACTTTTTCCCGAACATACTCATTTCACATTTTATCTCTAAGAGTAAAGCCACTCATCCACTTGAGCATCCTCATCTCTGCAATAACATTCCTGGTATCAAAGCCATGATGGGGTAAACCCCATTAGGGGGGATTCTGCATATCTTAAGTTTGATAAATAAATTAAATGATTTGTTATGTTGAAATTCTATAAAAGTTGGGTTAGAGTTGCTCAAACTCTTATAAATCCTTGACTAGATATTTCTTCACCATGATAAATCCTTTTGCAATTTATAATCAAACTATTTTCACAATCCTTCAGTATAATCCTTGGTTCATCGCATATATGTAATTCCCTAGTGATTGGGTTGTAAGTCCTATTTATGTTAACTGTTTTGGATGTATTGAAGATTATGAATCTATTTTATTATAACTCAAAACTGTTTGATTTATTTATTAAGCTTAAATTGTTAAATTATTCCCCTACTTTTCTTATGGCATCGTCTTCTGGCTCGAATTCTAATCTTATGATTTTAAGAAATAATAGTTTAATAAAAAAAAGTCTAAATTAATGGAGTTTCCTCTAAATGAAGAAGACCCAAATAAATGGTCTTTACTCAAAGTCGATAAATCTCTAATTTATCGAATTGGTATCTTTGATTTCAAAGGAAAAACCTCCGTTAAAATGGTAGAACAATCAATCACTATAGGTCAAATAGATAAAACTATTTATCTATTAACACCATAAGATTTGTATAGATATATGCAAGATTATAAATATATTCATATTGGGATGATCCAAATAACATTCAAACGTTTGACTTTAAAAGAATTAAATGCTTCCATCCTTGCCTGTTTAAGAGATGGTCGATGTCTTAACATGGCTCAATCACTCAAGAGTGTTATTGAAACCAGTCTATGTCACAGACCATTTTATTTTAATGCTTTTCTAAATTTAATTTTTTCACAATCCTTCAGTATAATCCTTGCTTCGTCGCATATGGATGTAATTCTCTAGTGATTGGGTGGTAAGTCCTATTTATGTTGACTGTTTTGAATGTATTGAAGATTATGAATCTATTTTATTATAACTCAAAACTGTTTGATTTATTTATTAAGCTTAAATTGTTGAATTCTTCCCCTACTTTTCTTAGGGCATCCTCTTCTCGCTCGAATTCTAATCTTATGATTAGAAGAAATAATAGTTTAATAAAAAAATGCTGAATTAACGAAGTTTCCTCTAAATGAAGAAGGCCCAAATAAATGGTCTTTACCCAAAGTCGATAAATCTCTAATTTATCGAATTGGTATCTTTGATTTCAAAGGAAAAACCTCCTTTAAAATGGTAGAACAATCAATCACTATAGGTCAAATAAATAAAACTATTTATCTATTAGCACCATAAGATTTGTATAGATATATGCAAGATTATAAATATATTCATATTGGGATGATCCAAATAACATTCAAACCTTTGACTTTAAAAGAATTAAATGCTTCCATCTTTGCCTATTTAAGAGATGGTTGATGTCTTAACAGGGCTCAATCGCTTAAGAGTGTTATTGAAACCAGTCTATGTCATAGACCAGTTTATTTTAATGCTTTTCTAAATTTAAGTTTATCTTTAACTGATGTAAACCTTTTCGAAGCCATCAAGTTGCAATTATGGATATGATTTTCTTCCTGGATTTGAAACTATTGCACTAATTTTCAAATTACACTTTAGGGTTCTTAATACTTTAAATCATTATATTAAAAAGCACTGTTCAACCACTAGAATGAACAACCTTAATAGAAATAAATCTATTAGCTTCATATACAACTAACTGAGTTATCAAATGAAATGAAGTGATATTTCTTGAATCTTGGACAATACCATCTGTGGTCACACCTAGATCCTCCATTAACCAAGACATCAATCAGATAATCTAAACATCTGATGGCGATGTAGAGGTTAGATTTAATCCTCGAAGATCTGTAACTCCTCCCAGAGTTTCTTTTCCTTTAGAAACTTAGGTAAGAACAAGATCTACAAGTTCTCCTACGGATATTGAAGAACCTCCAATCGAAGTAATTCAATTAAATCAAAATAATCTTTATCATCCAGTGAGAGAAAATAAATCTTCCACTCCTTCTAAAATAAAATTTAGTATTAATGAATTATCAAATAGGTTCCAAGTCTAGAGGCACTATTCTTAGAGAATATAGATAGCCTGTATGATAATTTCTGAAAATGGTACATAAGTATCACAATGAATCGAAATATTTGATATATATTTCGAGAAAATGACTAAAGAAAACAAGAAAAGAAATGCCAACAATTCTTTTTGTTGCTTGGTTCTTTCGAAATTACATGCAATCAGCCCAGTTGCTGTTTTAAGCAACATAAAATGGCTAAATGAGCAAGACAAAGAGGTGGTAGCCCAATATCATCCACCGTTTCCTGAATGGTTGATGATAAACCCCTTGATATTGCAACTTTTGAAAAAATTAACATAGATCCTCAAGCTGTAAAAGAATTTATTATTATAATTAAACAACTTAATTATAGCAGTGAATCTTGTTCTGATGGAAAAGTCAACAAAGCAAGTCCAGAATAAAATCTAAAATTGATCAGTTAATCAAAGCAAAATCTTATATTCAAGATATAAATACAAGAAGAATTACAAGGAACATCTTCAGCAAATTCATCTTCAACTATGTTATAATCCTCTTTTCAACCTCCTCCTAAACTAACTATTAAGTTAAGACCTTATAATGAAGATATTCAAGATTTCATTCTTAAATTTAAAAATCATTCTCTAGGAACCTTAGAAGATGAATCATCTAATGAGTCCCAAGAATTACAAGATGATTTGATAAATGATCAAGTCGAAGGAATACAAGAAGTATTTCAAAATCTTCAAATTCAATCTTTGCTTAAGATAGATAAAATATCTTATCCGAGAAAGAATTTAGATAAACACTATTATAAAGAACCTACACCTCAAGATTTACTCTTTGAAGAACCTATTGATTTCTTTTGTAACTCTTACGATGGTGATTCTATTTGTGAATGGAATATTGATGGACTTATCGAACATCAGATCCATCAAGCTTTACATCGTATGCTCATATTTGCATCTGCGTCTGCCTTTGAAGCCAAATGTAATTCCACTTCATCCGAGCAAACAACTCATGCTATCATTTCTGGATTCTTCAATGTTAAAAGGCTAGTGGGATCATTACCTTACTCAACAATAAAAAGATGATTTACTTAGTACAATTGATCTTAATACAAAACATCTGCCCAATGAACATTAGAAGTCAAATGAAAATAATGTTTACAATTTGATCCAAGCCATTCTGGATCATTTTGCTTGTACAATTGGAGACCAAGGAGAAAAGACTCGTTCCTTACTCCAAAAATTAAGATGTCCATCTCTTACACATTTTAGATGGTACAAGGATATTTTTCTTGCTAAGGTTATGATATTACATGATGCAAATAGCCTACATTGGTAGCAAAAATTCATTGAAAGACTTTCCAACCTTTTCGTCGATAAGGTTAAGTCTCACCTTCGCTTATCTAATGGTTCAATTCCATATGACGTATATACTTATGGAAATCTTATATCTACTTGTATTAACACGAGACTAACTCTTTGTTTAGATATAAGATTAAATAATCAATCAAAAGAAAATGCCTTCTCGAGAAACAACAACTAGGTGAATTCTACGAGCAATTTGCCTGTGATCCTCCTCTGGTAAGATATTCCTCACGGAAGAAAGGTAAGAAAAAAGAATATTTTAAAAATAAATGTATAAAGAAGTTTTCTAAAACCACAAAAACTTCTAAATCTAAACCTTCAAATAAAAAAAATTCAAAAAGGATGTTAAATGTTATAAATGTAGCTGTATGGGTCATTATGCTAACATATGTACTATTAAAAAGAAGTTAAATGAATTAAAATGATGATGGGTTAAAACAAACCTCATAAAGATTCTTTTAACTTCCTTGAATCTGAAAAAGAATTATCATAAGAAGAAAAAGATAATTAACTCTTATCATCCTCTTTCGATGATGAAAAATCTGAGTGTTGCGACTCTTACCAACAAACATAATATTATAAAATATTATAGAAATGTCTTATCTTTTTACCCTTACTTCTGATCAAAAGGATCAACTTATTAAAGTCTTAGGTTAAGTAGATAATTCATCTACTTGAAATAAGATTATAAATATTTTACATGAAAAAGAGTTTAACAAAACCTTTTCTAGTTTTTCTATATACTCCATAAAAGAAGTATATAAGAGAAGAGCATAAAAGAATATTCCTCCAGCTGAAGTATCTCTAAATGATTTGAAAAAATAAATAAAAATTTACAACAAGAAATTAGAGATATTAAAGCTGAACAAGACCAGATGAATAGCTGAATAATGATTTAGAAATAAATCAATATCCGTCTTATTTACAACTTGATCCACAACCTGAAAATCCTGACGATAATCCTGAAACTTCTACAAATCAAGAAAATGAATTGCTGCAGAGTATTTAGAAAGTAATATATCAAAAATGATATATTTTCATAAAATTAATTATAAATAAAGAATTTATTTCATCAAATCTGATAACTTTTATTGATAGTGGTGCAGATTTAAATTGTAATCAAAGACTTATTCCTTCTAAATATTTTGGAAAAACTACTCAAAATCTTAAAGCTGCTGATGGAGAAATCCTATAGATTGACTACAAATTATCTTATGTAGCAATCTATCAAGATGACATTTGCTATATGTCATTTTTATTAGTTAAAAATTTAACTCAACATATTATTTTGAGAACACCATTCCTTCTCAAAATAATGTCTATAACTAGAATTGATGATCTCAGAATTCATTATGAAATGTGGGATGAAAATGTTATATTCCAATTTATCATCAATCATAGAGAAATAATTATAAATGAAATGAATAGACTTCATAGTAAGTCTATGTATAAATTACTTAAAAGAAGAAAATTTTGATTTAACCATTAAACAAAAAATCTCTTCTCCATCTATTCAAAATAAAATTCAACCTTACCTTTAGGATATCCAAAAATTTATTTATGGTGACAACACAATAGCTTTTTGGAATCATAAAGTTCACTCTGTGGAACTCCCGTATATTAATACTTTTAATGAATGTGACATTCCCATTAATGCCCATCCTTGTCAGATGAACGAGCATTATCTTACTTTATGCAAAAAAGAGATTGCTAAATTATTATTATTATCTAATCTCACCATGGAGCTACACTACTTTTATCATGAATACAACCGAAAAGGAAAGGGGAAGGCCGAGACAAGCCTCTTAATAAAGTCCTTAAGTGGATTAGATACCCTCTTCCCAATAAAAGACATTTGTTTAACAGACTCTACAAAACAAAAATCTTTTCTAAGTTTGATTTGAAATCTGGTTACTAGCAGATTCAAATTAAAGAAGCAGATAGATATAAGACTACTTTTACCATTCCATTCAGATATTATGAATGGAATGTTATGTCATTTGAGCTTAAAAATGTCCCATATGAATTTCAACATATTATGAATAATATATTTGAAAATTATTTTCAATATATTCTTATTTATATTGACGATATTCTTATATTTTCTAATTCTATAGATAAACATTTTAACCATTTAAAAATATTTAAATGGTTTATATGGAAAATGACTTAGTGGTCTCTGCTCCAAAATTAAATTATTTCAAACCAAAATAATATTTTTGGAACATAACATTTCTAATGCATATAATATTCTTATTAATAGAAGCATAGAATTTGTTGATAAATTTTGAGATATTATCCTTGAGAAAAATCAGTTACAAAGATTTTTAAGCGCTTTAAATTATGTTGCTGATTTTTATCAAAATTTGATATAAGATGCCTCTCCTCTTTTTGATTGTTTAAAGAAAAAGCCACCACCTTGGATAGATCTACACACCACGGCAATCCAAAAAATTAATAAACGTGTCAATCTACCTTGCCTTAACCTTGTCGATCCTGACAGCATCAAAATCGTTGAAATAGATGCATCAAATCTAGGTTATGGTGGTATCTTAAAACAATGATACAATTCTAAAGAAGAATTAGTCCGCTTCACTTCAGATCGATGGAATATGACTCGGACTAAATATTCCATCATTAAAAAGGAAATATTTTTTATTGTAAAATGCATTTCCAAATTTCAAGATGATCTTCTCAATCAATGCTTTCTCTTATGCATTGATGTTTCATCTCTTAAATATATTATTGAAAAAGACATCAAAAATTTAGTTTTTAAGCAAATTTTTGTTACTTGGCAAGCTCAATTTTCTGTCTTTGATTTCGATATTGAATTCATTAAAAGTTTTGCTAACACACTTCCTGATTTTTTAACTCATGAATTTTTGTAGGGATAATCAGGGGTGGATCACCCCTCACTGGAGGATGACCTCTCTAATCGAGGTGATCCCTCATTTTGAGGGGGAAGAGGTAGAGAGAAAGATCCGACCAACTCTACCGTTGGCATGATTGATCTCAACTTGCATTTATGGTCCTTCTTCTCAAACGAATGTTGAGAAAGGTGAACCATCAAAATCAAAAGGAGCACCATCCCTTAAAGATGTTGTTGCTCAATAACTTATTTATTTCACCAAAGAAATAAAAAAGAATATTATTGAAATCAATCATTCATATTATTCTATCAATAATCAGTGGACATTATTTAAATGATATTTGAGAAACAATCCTTTCCCTTATGACAGAAATTTGTCAAAAAAAAATTATGGAAAAATCCTAACACAATTAAACTGTGTTGAGATTTCATATCGAGATCAAAGCAATGATTATTATGCAAATGTGTTATACATAAAATCATTTATCAAAGTGAATGGGGTCTGACTCTATTTCAAAAAAAAATTATATTTTTTCTACCAATTTACAAAATAAAATTGGTGTGAATTACTGGTGTTATGTGCAAGCTATGATGAAAGTATTTTTTTTTCTTATCAACGATAAGAAGAGGCACTCTTAGATGTTCATTATGAACAAAGACGTTATTACTAAAGATTCTCTAGCTTGGTTCTATTACTAGTGGAATTACTTTGGTGCTGAACTTAATATTCTCCTTGAACAAATCAAGAAAATCTTCAATGAATGGATGGAAGCTGCACCAAAAATTGCAACCTAAGAAGAAAGATTCAAGGGCAAAACCTACCCTACTTTTCATTGATTGTCAAATCCCATGAATTTGGTCTTGGAATGTAACCCTCGGAAAGGACCCTATCAATCAATTGGTCCTCCAAAGGCAATTCTTACTAAAATGGTGGAATCAGATTAATGTTGAGGACAAGCTTAAACAAATCCAAACCATCATCAAATTGTATGTGAAACTAACTATTCCACCAAAGCCTTTTGATTTTGAGTTATAAGTCAAGAAGTTTTTGATAGCATCAAACGAAGATATCCACTTGAAAATGAAATCCAACACAAGGATCGTTTGAGAAAAATGTACGGCAATTTATAAAAGTATTTAAACATCCTATCTACATTTGTGATAGTGGCGAATCATCTGAGGATGTTGATGTGAAACCTACTAGCAAAAATCAGTGGATTCAATTATTCCCCTCATTTCTACTCAATTATTGCAGGCACTCAATTATTGATTTGACATAATTCAGTTTTATGAAAAAATAAAGCTATTTTTGTACTGTCTGAATTTACAACTGTAAAGAGTTTTTGGCTGAATAACTTTAGCTAAAGCTATTCTCTTTTTTTTTACAATCATCTCAATTATTGTACCTTTGCTTAAAAATTAAGCAAAGTTATTGTATTATGTTTATTATTTTCATGTATGCCTCCCCCTATATAAGGAGGCCTCGTCTGTCTTCTTGAAGGTGCTTAGACTTTATTTTCTCCTCTCTTCTTTAGTGTGCTTTTCTAGTCTTCTCTTAGTGTATTGAAGTTTGTAATAATTAAGTTAATAAACTAGAAAGTTTTTATATCTTTGTTTGTTTCTCATTTGTTAAAAAGTTTCCTAGTATCAGATCCATGATTGGGTAAATGTACTTGGAATTGGAATTGATGTTTCATTTGGTTGAATTATTTTGTCATATTAATTTAAAGTTCTATCTAAATTCTTATACAAAAGCATAAGAAAAGAACTCCAAATCATATGACTAATCAATCCAAATTTATTCTTATGAGGGGAGGTAGGAACCTCGTTGGGGATACTTAAAGCCAATCCTAACCCGACTAATATACCCGCTATTCTTAAATCCATATGAATGTATAAACAACTATAAAAATAAAAAACCATGCAAAAGTATAATTTGATTTATCTAATTTATTTGTGTATGTGAACTAAAGCTCTATCCCAATTCTAATATCAAAATGCATAATAATGAAATCAAACAAGTATGTTGCCATTGTTCTGCACCAGGGGACTGAGATAGGAACCTCTAAAGGCTACTTAATGATGTGCGTCCTTGGGATGTCCAGACTAATATACCCATTAACATTCAAAGTCATGCAAATCAACATATGAATGCAAGAGAGAGACTTCACTTCATACACTAAGCTTATATTCACATGTACCTCCTATATATACATAACTAATGTCATAATATATATTATCATTCATTAATAAGCTTTTGAAAATATATTTGAGATTTAATAGTGATAATAGCCACACATATTTCTAATTAAGTCAACACATGAAAATTTTACATAAAGGAATTCATTTTATTTAATTAATTTTTGAAAGAAATGAATGCATGACTACAAGTGGAATACAACATTTTAACATGATTAGAAAGAAGTAAAGCAACACAAGCATGTAATTTCATTCTGTCCAACTAATTCCTAAGGACAATCACATTAAACAAGCTTATTTAAAATAAACCAAAGTTTCTTAAAACCGTTTTAATTTCATGTTTGATTTGATTTAAGAGATGTGAAAGAGGTTTGCTAATCCTAAACCCATTCCAATATGTGTGAGTTAATTTGATTAAATTGAAAGTAATTAAATGATTTTATGGCTTAATTAGGTTGAGGTATGAATTAAATCAATTAATTAAACCATTACTTACATCACCTTAAATTAATTAACTAAATAATGATGAGCCAACATGATATGAAACCACATGAAATGTAAATTAGCAATACTTAATGAAATATGCAATTGGCTCATATTAATAGTTAATTAAGCTTAAGGATTTAATTAGTTACTTTTATAATTTCTCACATGTAAGCTAATCATAATTTCATTAGACTTCTTTAAACTATTAAACATCTAAAGAGCTACCTAAGATTGATTAATCAAAATTATGAATGAATGGATTTTAAATTAATTTAATTAAGCTCTTAATTGGTTAATTAAATCTTTTGATTATGCCTTTAGTTAGGATGATGAAATTAACTTAGGGAAACAGATCAAAGAAGAGGCCTCAATCCCATTTCCTAAGTCATTTCAATTATTTAATTAGGCTCTAAAATAATTATATATCATTTCTCTTTTAATTAATTAATTAAGTGGCTAATTAATTACTTAAGCTTTAATTAATTTGAAATAAATGAAGAGATTAATGATCATAAGGAATAAACCCAAAATAACACTTTTAATAGATAGTAATAAAATCAATTACTTAATTCATTTGCTTAATTATCATTAATTAAGATAGGAAATTAATCAATTGATTTCTTAATTAACTATCCAATAAATTCTAAGAAAAAATGAAACAAATTCTAAACATTTCTAGAAATTAAATTGGACAATTAAGTAATAATTACTAAAATTTTAGTTAAATCTTAATTAAATAAAAATTATTATTAAAAATTAATTAATAATAATTTAAATGGATTCCACTCTGAAATACCTTTAAAATGAGCTCTCATTTATATTTTTTAAACTTTTCTAGGATTAGTTATGAATTTTAGTAGTTTCAACCTAAAAAAATGGATTAATTAAGCTAATTAAAGCCCTAATCTTGTCAGCGCCACATGGCTGTTGACGCGGTTGTTGACCTCACTTTTGGACTAACCTCTTAATCTCGTCTCCTTAGACTTAGGACTCTTCTACACCAACCTAGTCATAAGACACTTCTAGTGATTAGTGAACACTTAACCCTGAGACTGTTAATCATAAGATTAGGTTATGCCTTTGGGCTTAAATAAATCACCTATCCTATAGCCTAAACCCAATCTAGATACACTTCCTCAAATAAAACCCAGATTAAATTTTCAAACCAAATCTCAAATTCAAATTCAAATTCCAAATCTAATTTCAAATTTGACTCCAAATGATTGAAACCCAAAATCAAATTCAAATCCTAAAACCCTTCCTAAGCCATATGAACCACATTCATAAGCTTAGCCAAAACTCCCTTTAGATCAAATAAAACTCAATTAATTTCTTTATAAATCAATTATTCTTTTATTTATATTCAAAAATATAAATGAAATCCAAATTCAAATGACCACAACTATATCGAAAATCAAATCCAAACTCAATTTAAGCCCTTTAAGCAAATTCTGGACTTAACTAAATTCAAATCAAATCAATAGATTTTCTCAATCAATCATTCAATAATTTATCCAAATATAAATAAAATCTATCAAACCAATTCAAGTCAACCCAAGTCAATCTTTTGACTTAAAACTTTCAATTGAGCCAAAACCTAGGACTCCAAATTGATTGTTGAATTTATATTTCAATATTGGCTCATATATAAGTTCAACTAAACTTGAATCAAACCAAAACAAAACCACCCACTTAGGTCCACTTGACCCAAAGTGACCTAAAGGACCATTTGAGCCAACTTCCAATCCAACCCAAATTGGATTGAACCAAGCTCAAAACCTTCCACCATGATTGATCACTAGGATGATTATCACAATCAATTGGGCCAAACCCCAATTGGCCATTTTGATCCAAGTTGACCCAAATTGTCTAAAGGATCAAATTGGGTCAAATCAAGATTTAACCCAAATTGATTAACCAATGGCTCATTCAAATTGATTTGAACTTGACCAAAGCCACTAAACTCATTTGATCAATCGAGCCCAATTGAGCCATTAAGCCCAAATATGTCTAAAGGGTCAATTTGGCCTAAATCCAAATTAAATCTAAATTATTTCAAACCAAAGATCACATTCATATTCAATTAGCCAATTGAACATGAATCAACCAATGACCCAAGCTAATTTGGCCAATTTTGGTCAAATTAGTCAATTTGACCCAATATGACCCATATGACCCAAATTGGGTCAAATCCCTTGAAAGCAAGCCAAGACCCATTGGGGGCTGATCAAACCAAACCCAAACCCATTTGGGATCAACCCAAAATTAACCCAACCTAATTAAACCACTCATGGAGCCTCCCCCACACAGGATTCCACCCAACCTCATTTAATTCTCCCCCATCACATGCAGTTAACTCCTCCCCAATATTTGCATTTAATAGAGCTGATCATATGACAGCAAGAGAGAACTTTGGAGCAAAAATTCAAAGTCTTCAATCAATATATCATCCATCCCAACCACCAAGCAAGATGATCAATTTGGAGCCAAAAAAATTCAAAAGAATGGATTTTGCCATTATGGAGGGGAAATGAGGCTTTAGATCTCTTGGTCCCACAACCATTCAGCCCCCAAAAGCTCCCCAAAGAAAAAAGGAACCCATCCCCCACCTCTTTGAGCCATTTTTAGCTCAAAAACATAAATATTTGCTTTTCCGGCGAGGCAACGGTAAACATTGGAGAAGATGATGTTTCGAAGGGAGGCGAAGGTTAAAGATCATTCTAAAGCTTCCTCACATACCTAGGAGTTTGCTCGGATCTTCACCGCCACAAAACCATCCCCGATGAGATAAATTTTGCCAAACTTTCTTAGATTTCTCATTTTGAGTCTTACAATTGTAGAAATTTTCCTAGATAATCCCATTTTACTTTAAATCATCCCAATTAAAAAAATAGAATTTTATCGACATGAAAATGAGTCCATTTGGACAAGTTTTTACTTAAAAAATCCTATTTTTTCTTTAAAAAGCTATTTTATTGTTCACCTTGGATCGCACGATCTTGGCCTTCGGATTGCCTGATGCGATCTGGACCGTCCGATCGCGTGGTTCACGGATCGACTGTGGACACGCAGCCGATCCCATGATCGATTCGACCCTCCGTCTCCAATGCCGCCCGGAAGCGGGTCACTTTTGACGGCCTTCCCGCTAACGACCGACGCCACATCCGTATTTTTTTTTAAATTAATTTAAATCACTTAAAATTTTAACAAATCATAAAAAATAAAATACTTAACCAAAAATTACAAACAAGGGAATATTGGATTCTTCTTTCCAAGTGAAATCCAACAAATTCAAAACCCCAAATTTCACTAAGTATTTTGAGCTTAATTTGAATTTTAGTAAAGATTAAAATTTATTAATTGAACCAAAAATATATGTCAGATTAAGTTGAAATTTTTAGGGATTGAATTAAAGTTAAAACACACCTGCCATAAAAATTTCAAGTGAAAAGGACTTAGGAGAATTAAATTAGATTCAGATTATCCATTTTAATAAAATAAATCAAATAAAAAATCAAAAATTTACAAAATCTTTAAAAAATGGCTTAAATCACTTCAATTGACTCAAAAAAATAATGTGATCTTCTAAATCCTAATGAACCCCAAATAAACACTTAAGATTAAAGTTTAATCAATTAAGGAGTTAATTAAAATATAATCTAAAAAATAATATAAATATCAAATCAAAAAATGAAATAGACTTAAGCAATCATTAATCAAACCTCAAATTAGAAAAATTATCCTGAGGAAATTAAATTAAATATGATTAAACCTATTTAAGTTAATAAAACTCAATTAAATGATTAAATCTAAATCAAACTTAAAATTAAACAAATCTAGAAACTTTAACATGGGTCAAACTAGTATAACTAAACCTACACTAAGCATATAATCTTAATCATATGAAACTCTTTATTGAATATAAATAAACTGAAACTAATTAATCATTAAATAATCTAAAATTCAAATTGATTAATAAACCAATTTAACATAATCATTTAATATTAATCGAATTAAACTAAATAAAGTTAAAATAAACTTAATTAACATATGATTAAATCACATCCATTTGGAATAAGATAATTAATTAACCATTAAATATTTCAACCTAATAACTAAATCAAACATGTTAATGAAATCAAACATAATAAGTGAATCAAATCAATAAAACTCTAATCATAAATAATCAAACTTAATTGAAATGAAATAAATAATTAATTCACTTAATAACAATGATGGTAATAACAATAATCCTTTAATCAAACTTAAGTAAAACACTTAACTAAATCAAATCATTCATGTGGGAAATTAAGTCATTAAATTAAATTAATTTAATCTAATGATTTAATAATTTAATTACCCTTAATCAAACTTAATTAATCAAACATCTAATTAATGCAAACTTAATGAATTAATCCATCATCTTAATTAATCAAATTAATTTAAATAAGTTACATTAAAGCTAATTCTAAAATTAAGCTTAAATCAAACCCTAATTAAATTTAGTAATTAATCACACTCCTCAAGTAAACTAATTAAGTTAATCAAATTAATCATATTAAACCTAAGCTTAATCAAACATAATCAAAATGCAATTAAAATACTAATCAAAACCTAAATTAAACCTAAATCATTAAGTCATTAATTACATCATTAAGAATTAAATGAATTTTTATTTTATTTAATAATTAACTTAAACACACTCTTTAATTAAACTAATTACCCTTAAGCTAATCTAATTGAATAAAACACTTAATTAATGCAAACTTAATAAATTAATCCACCATCTTAATAAACCAAATTAACTTTATAAATCAGATTAAAATTAATTCAAATCAAACACTCAATTAATCTACTAATTAATTTGATCACACATCTTAAGTAAACTAATTAAGTCAATAAAATTAATCATATTAAACTTAAACTTAATCAAATATAAATGCAATTAAATACCAATCAATTCTTAATTTAAACTTAAATCATTAAGTCATTAATTACATCATCAACTAAACAAATATGAAACCAAATTAAAAAATTAAACAAATTTAATTTAATAATAAACTTAAACATACTTCTTAATAAACTAATAATCATTGAACCTAAGCAAACCCATAGACTAAAAAATGATAATCAAATCAAATTAAATCAAATTAAATTAAGAAAGACTCTCGTCAATTTAATATGTAATTAAATCAAATCTCATTGAACTTGCTTAAATAAGATAAACTAATTAACTATCCAATGTACGAAATCAAAATACAAACCAAACTTTGATAAACATGAAAAATGGATGAGATTAAAAATAAAATCCTAATTACAGATATTCAAACTCAATTAAAATTAAAATAAAATCTCAATTAATCTAATCCGATTAAACTACAAATAATTTAACCATAATCAAATCAGATAAACATAAAGTTAAGTCACATAACCATAATAAAAGAAAAGAATTAGATATTAATTTAAAAAGGATATTTAATTATCAAGATTTAATTAAAACAAAATGTCTAATCTAAAATTAATCAATCAAAAATACATGAATTTAAACAAACTTATACTTCATTAGAGAATATGGATATCGAATTATCAAGATTTAATTAAGCCAAAATGTCTAATATAAAATTAATCAATCAAAAATACATGAACTTAAACAAACTTAAACTTCATTAGATATTAAGGATATTGAATTATCAAGATGCAATTAAACTAAAACATCTAATCTAAAATTAATCAATCAAAAATACATGAACTTAAACAATCTTAAACAAACTTAAACTTCATTAGATATTAAGGATATTGAATTATCAAGATGCAATTAAACTAAAACATCTAATCCAAAATCAATCAATCAAATACTTAAATAAACTCAAATTCTAAATTCTAAATCAAATCAAATAAATCAAATCAAAAGAATTACAAATTCAAATTCAAAATTAAGAGATACTTAAGGACCTTAGTTAGATTCTTTATGTAGGATGTAGAATAGTGAGTTCTCTACAAATGGAATTCATTCTATTCTTCATTCTTGAAAACCTAAACATCATTTAACCAAATAAAAGTGAAATAAAAATAAAGTATTAAATCATTTAAATTGAAATCACCTAAAGATAAAATTTAAACGAAATTCAAACTCCAAATTGAAACTTAAACTAAAGAAGCTAGTAAAGTCTCACACACAAGCCTTAAACACACATTAGAATACTAAGTCACCACTTCTAGTGCTAAGTTGTATGTATGTTGTGTTTTATTTTGTGATGTAATATTTTAAACTGGATGTTGGGGTGTATGTAGAGAATGTTAGTCATATTATTAATCATATTTTCTTAGGGGTTGTGCTTAAGGGTTGTAATAAAAAATATAAATGTATTGTATGCGGTTGCTTAGCCCCTAAGCATAACTCAGTTAGGAGTGGGCTTGGTTACCCATGTGTGGGGTGCTAAGTCCAAATTATTCATATAACTACTTGTATGGTGTGTTTAGCTAACATTTGTTTTGCGGTGTATTAGATTTACTTTTTATTTTTGTAATTTTGCATTAGGAATTAGGATTAGTGTTATGGGAGATTAGAAAGGAGAAAGGCTTAGTCCCTGGGTTCCCTATGATGCCTTTGGAGCAAATCAAATCAAAAGAAAGAGAAGGAAGAAATGAAAAGAAGACCCCATAAGCATGTATTATTTTTTTTGTAATCTGGTAGAGCTAGTTACCCATATTTTTTTCTTTGGGTGTATGGAACCCGATCGCACTGGCCTTTTATTCTTTTACAATAGTCTATAAAATTATTTGATGTTGTGTTTAGATTGCGCATCAAAACAACATACTTTTCATAGTTTTTTTATGATTAATGATTGAATGTGTGGTCTGGATGTGGTAGGCTCTTAGGATGAAATTAATTTTTCTACCCCAATTAATAACTCATAACTAAAATTTTAAAATAACTCATAACCTCACATAAAAGCCTAGAATTAAATCAAGATAATAAAATTTTTAGCAACCCTTTGGATGAATGAATGTATAATATCATGCATGTCATATTCTTCCACTTGTTAAGAGGGGTTTCCATCTTTGCTGAGAATGAAGGCTTAACTGAGAGCCTTTGATGGAAGAACACCCTTTCTCTCTTGATTTGGCCCATAATCAAATTTTATGCATTTAGGCATACAAAATCCCATTTGTCAAAACAAAGAGTCCAAAAGATCAAATAATTTTGATAAAATTTGCATTAGATTAAGTCATGGATTCATACCACTCATGCTCTAGTCTCTTAGGAGTGAGTTTAAGGACTTAGTCTCCTTTCTAAATGAACTTAGGCATCTTGCAAAGCATAAGACTTGCCTATAGATTTAAGCATAGGGAGGAGTTAGGGGTTGCCACTGCGTAATAAGTAATCGGGTGGTTTATTTTCCCTTGTGGAAGTAAACCATATACCCATTTTTACCTTAGATTTAGGTTGAGCTTTGGCCCTCGTTAAAGCTCCCTAGCTTAGGATCTGAGGTAGCTATTTTCTTCAGGCTACATGCATAAATCCTCACCTCTTAAGCATTTCCACAATCTTATATTATGGAATTATAAGCTGTAGCAATCTAATAAAATGTCAACTCAAATAGTTAACTCTCTACAATTTCAAAAATATAAAGCCCAATTATATGGTAGATCGAATGCTCACCGCTTCCTAGTATCATGAACATTTCCTACTTTCTCCCTTTGGATTCCAAAAATAAGTCTTCTCCTTGATCTATCTCATTTGATTTTCTAAAATAGTCAATTTGATAGATTAACCTTGAAATCTTTGAAGACCCTAATTGTACTTTAATCGAGATATTCTTAAGAAATTCTCATTTCTTAGATGTAATTAACTATGGGGCTTGCCTCATAGAAAACTTAACGAACTGCTTAAAATAAACCCTACTACTTTACTTTCATGTAAAGTGGGGGAAAGATCTCTGTATATTCAAGACCCATCATGCCTTAGAGTCCTTATTAGGTGATGTTCATTATAGGGTGGTGATTTTTTTCTTTCGAGATAGTACATCATTCCTTAATATCGTACCCAATAACTTCAATAAGTACCCTCTAAGATCTACGTGATGTCCGACATCTCAAAAATAAACACCATAGCAGTGCACTTTCCACATGGCGCAATGAGATATGCCATTTAAGTTGTCAAATCAGGATGCTGACTCGGATTGCGAGGGACGTGCTTTCCCATGGATCATCTAATATAAGATCGGATGACCACGATTATATTTGTGGTTCTGAATGAAAAATCAACAGATTCTATGCAATTTGAACTTGGCCATCCATTGATAAGAAAACCAATCTATCTCCTATAGCAATGAGATGGACACCCATTTTCCGCTCAATCTGAGCTCACCCAAGCTCAGATTGGAATGAAAATGATCCCACACCATCAAGAGGAGGAGACGAACACATCCAATGGCTAAGATCTCATAACATGAACATTCTCTTCACAAAAGACCAACCCATTTTGCATACAAGTATCAATTTTTAGAAATCACCTCATCGGAGCCAATGTCTAATGGTGGGATCAACTGAGGTAGCTTCATTTGATAGAAATGAAGCCTTGTTGAGCCGCACAAGCTCCGATTTGAGGTGGTTTGCTCTATGGACCAAGCTCCTCCTATTTGGCATTCAGTCTTGATCGAGCTCCTATCTCTGATGGCTTGGAAGCTTGGAAAATGATTTAGTTGGCTTCAATTAGGTGTGGAGAGATGGTCAGGTTTGAATCAAAGGAGGTCTCCCCTATTTCAGTTTCACACGCAGAGAGCAATGGACGATCAAGGGAGGTTTGGAGTGCTCTAGGAAGCTCTCTGGGATTTCAAAATCGCTGAAAGAACCCACCTAATGTGAATCATGCTCAATCCCCCTCGAATTGAGGGAGTATACCCCTTAATTGTGTGTGATGGACAAATGGGATCCATCCCTAAATTTCTATTGATTCATCACCGTCGAGGCATCGGAGGGGTCATCGTCAGCTCCACGTGGCACAGGGTTGAAGAAAGTTATGATAGGGAGCTTAAGGTAAGATATGGGGAGATTGGGTTGGCTTGGTCCTTTAGGTGCTCGATTTAGCTTGAGAAGGGAGGAGGTGAACTTCCTTTGGTCCATGGATGATCCTAACCAGGGTGGGCTAGAAGGCTAGACATATTTGGCACTTGGATGGCTCAAGTGATGGGAGAGTGATTTGGCTTTAAAAGAATCCAATATGGGGAGGTTTTTAATGTATAATCTCCATGGATTGGGTCCCAGATTTTCTGTGAGGACTCTTTATAGGGTCCCATGGGTTGGTTTTGGGTGTTTAGGCCTCACTTGGTCAAATGGCTTCAGGTTGGGTTGGGTTGACCAATTGGTCAAATTGGGTCAAACCATGGCTTAGGTTAGGTTTAAATGATGATTTGGAGAGTTTTAATTCAAGTGATTATGATTAATTTGGCTTTGGTTTGATTTTGGCTCATTTGGATTCAAATAGGCTATTGACCTCACATTTGAGAGTGAGCTCTCAACTTCCTCATCATAAATCTAGGACTCTTGTAGACACTAAGAGTTCCTTAGTCTTAGGACACTACTAGTGATTAGAACACTTAACCCAAGCTGAGACTTTTAGTCATTATGAATAGGTTATGCCTTGGGATTTAAGACTTGTCTACTTATAGCCTTAAGCCAGCTTCCTTCTTCCAAACCAACCTCCAATTCAAATCCAAGATCATGAATCGAATCCCAAATCAAATGATTGAAACCTATTATTAAATTCAAATTCCAAGTCCTTTCCTAAGCCCTTTAATTTTATCTTATAGACTTAGCCTTAACCAAATTCAAATCAACCTTAATTCAATTGATTTTATCAAGATCATAAATCCAATCTCAAATCAAATCCCAACCCAAATCATAAATCAAATCTAACTCTATATGATTGAAACTCATGATTGAATTCAAATTCTAAAACCCATTTCTAAGCCATATGAACCATCTTCATATGCTTAGCCAAAACCTCCTTCAAACTAAATCAAATTTGATTGATTTATTTATAAATCAATCATTCCTTCATTTATGTTCACAAATATAAATGAAATCCAAATTCAAATCATTCAAATCAAATCAAACTAAACCAAATCAATTCTACTTAAGCCCTTTTTGACCTACATCCCTCAACTTGGTCAAATTTTTTAAATGACTCCAAACCCAAGTGATTTTCTCTTGAATCATTTATATCTTCATTTATATTCACAAATATAAATGAATTATAAATACAAATAGCCAAAACCATACTCAAATCAAATCAAATTCCCATTTTGACCCTTTTAGCCAAATTCTTAAACTTGGCTAAATGATATCCAAATCAACTCAAAACCCATGAATTTCTTCATGATTCAATCACTCCTTCAATCATTGTTCCAAATATAAACACAAACTATAATTATCAAACCAAACCTAAGTCAACCCAAGTCAAGCTCATGTTGATCCCTTTTGACTTGAAATTGTCATATGAACCAAAATTCATTTGACTTCAAAACACTTGCAATTGGATTTATATTTTCATCCTAAGTCCATATATGAGTTCAATTAAACTTGAATCAAGCCATGATCAAGCCATTTAACCCATTTAGGTCCACTTGACCCAAATCAAAAGACCTTTTGAGCCAAGATTCAACTAAATTGGATTGAACTAAGCCCATCCAAACCACATATCATGATGAACAATCATCTAGTTAATCAATTATCTTGAATTGGGTCAAACCAAGTCAACCTTTTCATTGACCAAACCTTTAGCCCAAATGAAACCCAAACTAGCCAAAACCCCAAAATTGATTAAAACTATTGACACAAACCCACTCATAATCAATGATTGAACATGACCAAAATCATAAGCCCAATTGGGCCATTTGACCTAAATTGACCCAAATTGGCCTAAAGCCAAAATGGGTCAAATCATGATTGATCCAAATGAACCAATGCTCAAGTTCATTTCAAATCACTTATTGAACTTGACCAAAGCTATGATTGAGCCCAATTT
Source organism: Cymbidium sinense (assembly GCA_021442155.1). Lineage (NCBI taxonomy): Eukaryota > Viridiplantae > Streptophyta > Magnoliopsida > Asparagales > Orchidaceae > Cymbidium > Cymbidium sinense. Next base: position 250,580,246 of record CM038214.1, read on the forward strand.
AACCAATTGGTCAACTCGACTCAACCTAGTCCAAATTGACCTAAAAGGTTAAATTGGCCAAAATCCAAATTAATTTCAAATTAACCCAAACCAAAGCCTACAATCATTTTCAATTAACCAATTGAATATGAACCAATACTAATCTCATTCAATTTAATTAATCCCATTTTGACCTATTTGAATCCAAATGAGCCAAAATCAACCTGCCAAATTAATCAAAACCAATTGAACCAAAACATCCCAAATCATCATAGAAACTAACCCAAGTTTGGTTACCAATCTCAACCCAACAACCCAAATGAGCATTTTGACCATATGAAGCCAAATCACCCAAAACCACCTTATGGAACCTTGATGGATGACCTAACCTAACCCAAATAGACCCTAGGTCAGCTCCAAACCATCCCAAGTCCATGTGAGACCCAATCCAAGGGGCTTAACCAATGGACACCCTCTTTTTACATTGGATTCTTGCCTTAAGAGGCAAAGTCCACTCATCTCGATGACCATCAAACTTCCTAATGAAAAACTCATAGCTACCTTCCCAAGACATCAGCCTTGAAGGGAAGCAAGTACCACTCCTTCATGGTCGAACCCCATGGGGGGAAAAGAACCAACAACACACAATCCTCCCATATCAAGCCTTGAGACTCCTGTAACCACTTCCTCCACTCGGCCACAGCTGAAGACCCTCATGATGATGGTGCCAATCAGATTTTCAATGTTGTCCATCAAGTCACACCACACCTATGCCCTTTGTTGACCTCATTTTTAAGCTCTTCAATCATGGGTCTGGACTCTTATAAACACTAAGAGTTTCTTAGTCTTAAGACACTTCTAGATTAGGTGAACACTTAACCTAACCCTGAGACTTAAGGTTAAATAGGAATAGGTTGTGCCTTGGATTTAGGAGAGACTCTTAGCCCAAACCCAATCCTTGCTTTTTTTTCAAACCAAACTCTCAAAATCAAATCAAAATCAAATCCAACTATCTAATGATTAAAACCCATCACTAAATTCAAACTCTAAATCCCTTCCTAAGCCCTTTGATTTTATCTTATGAACTTAGCCTTAACCAAATCCAAATCAGCCCTAATCCAATTGATTTTCTCAATTATCAAATACAACCTGAAATCAAATTCCAAGTCAAAAAAATCAATTCCAAACTCCAAGTGATTGAAACCCATGATTAACTCCAAATTCCAAAACCCCTTCCTAAGCCATGTAAACCACCTTCATATGCTTAGTCAAAACTCCATCAAACCAACTCAAACATGATTGATTTCTTTATAAATCAACCATTCCTTCATTTATATTCACAAATATAAATGAAACCCACCATCCAATGACCAAAAATAAATCAAACCAAATCAAAATCCAAGTTAGCCTGTTTTGAACTATAACCCTTAATTTGGTCAAATTTTCTTCTAAATCACTCCAAACTCAAGTGATTTTCTCATAACCCATTTATATCTTCATTTATATTCACAAATATAAATAAAATATAAATTCAAAGGACAAAAAACCAAACTCAAATCAATCAATTTCCAATTTAGCCTTTTAGCCAAACTTTTGAAAATGAAACTCAAATCAACTTAAAACTTATGATTTCTTCATGATTCAATCACTCCTATAATCATGGATCCAAATATAAACATAAACCACTATTATGAAACCAAAAATAAGTCAACCCAAATCAAGCCCAAGTAAACCCTTATGACTTGAAATTATCATATGAACCAAAACCCATTTGGCTCCAAACCAATTTTAATTGGATTTATATTTCTATCCTAAACTCATATGTGAGTTCAATCAAACTTGAATCAAGCCTTGATCAAACCAATTGACCAATTTAGGCTCACTTGGCCCAAAGTGACCTAAAGGATCTTTTTTGAGCCAAGTTCTAATCCAACCCAAATTAGATTAAACTAAGCTCATTTAAACCTCATGATCACAACCATCAAGAGGTGATCAACCACCTTGAATTGTGTCAAACCAAGTCAAGCCTAGCCTTTGACCAAGTCAACACTTAGCCCAAATAAAACCCAAACTAGCCAAAATCCACCATATGCCAAATTGATTGAAACCATTGACCCAAACCCATTCATAATCAATGATTGAACATGACTAAGTCATCAATTGAGCCAAATCAAGCTTAATTGGCCACTTGACCTAAGTTGACCCAAATTAGCCTAAAAAGCTAGAATGGTCAAATCATATTTAATCCAAATTGATTTAACCATGGATCCATTCATAATCACTTGTTGAACTTGACCAAAAATTTAAGTTGACCAATTGCTCAACTTGACCCAACCTAACCCAAATTGACCTAAAAGGTCAAATTGACTAAAATTAAATTAATTCTAAAGTAAATCAAACCAAAGCCCACAATCATTTTTAATTAACCAATTGGACTTGACTCAACACCTAACCCAACCTAATTTTGATCAAATTGGTCAAATTGGCCAACTTGACCAATCTGTCTCTTTTGAATCCAAATCCGTTAAATTCAAACTTAAGCTAAACCAATCCAAATTAATTAAACCAAAATATCTCAAATCATCATATGAATCAACTATTAGTTTGGCCCAATTTGACCAATTGGTCAACCCAACCAACTAACCTAAATGAACCCATTTTGACCAAAAGAAGCCAAATCCTCCAAACCAACTTATGGGACCCTGGGCTTAGTCAAAAACCCAAGCATGCCCTACTTCACTCCCAAATTTAAAACCGTTGGATCCCACAAGGGATTAGCCATCAAACCATAGGATTTAAACCTTAAACCCAATGGATCAGGCTAAAGTCAACTTGCCCATCCCATAGTAGCTTTTACTACATGAAACCTTCCCCTGACCCACCTAGTGCACCTAACTCACTCTAGGGTGGCTAAAAACCTTTGGGAGGTGAGTTGACTCACCTCCAAGCCAAACCGAGCACCCCATGGACAAAGGAAAAAGAACCTTTGCACACCAGCCCTTGAGGCTCCTCCCATGAATCTCCCCATCCCTAGCATGAGGCCTGACTTTGATGGAGACAACCTCGGTGGCCGGACGGCAGTGAACCAGCGCAAAGCATGTGCACAATCCCGTCATTCAATGATGGCAAATTGAGGGGTATACCCTTTGTCGACCTTATTTTTATAGGATGAGCTCTCAACCCCTCCATCTTAGACTTAGGACTTCTCTTAGACTTTAAGAGTTCCTTAGTTAAGATACTTCTAGAATTAGTGAACACTCAACTTCCCTAGAGACTTAGAAGAGTTACCATGGAATAGGTCATGCCTTGGGGTGTTTGGAAAATTTGCCTACCCTATAGCGAACCAAAATCCTCACTTCTTTTAAAGTCAAAACTCAAACTCCATTCGCTTGATTGATTGTCTCCAAACTCCTATCAACTCCAACTCTAACTCAAACCTCAAACCAGTTCAATGGATTTACTCAAATCATGAATCAATTTCAAATGATTAAAGCTCATGATTGAATTCCAAATTTCAAAATATTTCCTAAGTCCTTTGATCCCCTCTCATGGACTTAGTTCAAATCAAATCTAAATCAATTCAAAAATCAAATCCAAATTCAACCAAAATTCAACCTAAGCCTTTCAAGTCAAAATCTTGAACTTAGCCAAATCAAATTCAAATCAAGTCAAACCCTTAATTTTTATTCATGATTCAATTAATCCTTCAATCATGAATCCAAATATAAATATAAACTTTAAACATCAATCCAAAAATAAATCCAAAAAATTAAACTCAAATTCAATCAAAATTCAACTTAAGCCTTTGAAGTCAAACTCTTGAACTTAGCCAAATCAAACCTAAATCAAGCCAAACCCTTGATTTTTCTTCATGATTCAATCAATCCTACAATCATGAATCTAAATATAAACATAAATTTCAAACACTATACCAAAACCAAATTCAAAAAAAATCAAACCCAAGTTAAACTCATGTTTACCCTTTGAACTTAAAATTATCAAATGAATAAAAATTCATTTGACTTTAAATCTCTTGCAAATGGATTTATATTTCGACCATAAGTCCATATGTGAGTTCAATCAAACTCAAATCAAGCTTTGACCAAGCTATTTGACCCACTTAGGCTCACTTGACCCAAAGTGACCTAATGTACCCCGTATGAGCCAAATTCTAATCCTAACCAAATTGGATTGAACTAAGCCCACCTAAGCCTCACATTATGAGCAGAAATCATCATAAGATGATCAATCGCTCAAATTGGGTCAAACCAAATCAAACCTAAGAGTTGACCAAGTCAACACTTAGCTAAAATGAAACCTAAACTAGCCAAAATCCACCATAGGCCAAATTGATTGAAACCATTGATCAAAACTCATTCATGATCAATGTTTAAACTTAACCAAGTAATAATTTAAGCCTAACCTAGCCCAATTAGCCACTTGACCTAAAAAGTCAAAATGCGTCAAAACTTGATCTAAGCCAAATTGATTGAAACCAATGAGTCAAGTTCATTCCAAATCTCTTGTTGAACTTGACCAAAGCCTCAATTCGCCAACTAGTCTCAACTTAGCCCAATTAACCTTGAACCCAACTTGATCTAATAAGTCAAATTGAGCCAAATCAAATATAGACCAAATTGATTGGATAAAAAGATACCAATCCATTTCAAATGATCAACCAAATACAAACCAACTATTGACCTCTTTTTTAGAATGAGCTCTCAACCCCTCCATCTTAGACATAGGACTTCTTTTAGACTTTAAGAGTTCCTTAGTCTTAAGACACATCTAGTGATTAAGTGGACGCTCAACCTAGCCCTAGAGACTTAAAAGAGTTAGCCATAGGAATAGGTCATGCCTTAGGGGTGTTAAGAAAATTTACCTACCCTTAGCTTGAACCATTCCTCACCTTCCTTCCTTCAAGTCAAACTCCAAATAAATCTTATTTGATTTTCTCCAAACTCAAGTCAACTCCATGTAATTGAAATCCATGATTGATAGCCATGAATGAAATTCCTAAGTCCAAATCTTTCTTAAGTCCTTAATCTTCTCTTAAGGACATAGCTTAGATCATGATCAAATCATTTCAAACTCATGAGATTTTCTCATAATCCATTTATATTCTCATTTATATTCTCATATATAAATGAAATATAAATTCAAGCCAATCAAACTAAACTCAAAATTCAAAATCAATTCATAAAATTTCTTAAGTCCTTTATAATTCCTTTTAAAAGACTTAGCTTAAATCATAACCAAATTAATTCAAATTCATGGAATTTTCTCACAACTCATTTATATTAGCATATAAATGAAATATAAATACAAATTAATCAAATCAAATCCAAAAATTAAATTTTGAATTTAAAATCCTTCTAATGTCCTTAATTTCCCACTTAAGGACTTAGCCTAAATCATGATCAAATCAAACCGAATTCATGGGATTTTCTCATAACTCATTTATATTCTCATTTATATTCACATGTATAAATAAAATATAAATATAAATCAATCAAACCAAATCCAAAAATTCAAATCCCTACTCCAAAATTTCTTAAGTCCTTAATTTCTCTCTTTAGGACTTAACTTAGATCATGATCAAATCATTCCAAGTTCATGAATTTTTCTCATGATACATTTATATTCTCATTTATATTCACATATATATAAATGAAATATAAATTCAAACAATCAAAACTAATTCCAAAAATCAAACTCAAACCCACTCAAAATCCAACCTAAGCCTTTCAAGCCAAAATCTTGAACTTAGCCAAATCAACTTCAAATCAAGCCAAACTCTTGATTTTCCTTATGATTCAATCAACCCTACAATCATGAATCCAATCATAAATACTAACTTCAATCACTTACCAAAATCCAATTCAAAAATTAAACACCAAATCCATTCATGTTCTTCCTTTGAATATGAAATTGTCAAATGAATCAAAACCCATTTGACTTCAAACCACTTGTAAATGAATTTATATTTCAATCATAAGTCCATATACAAGTTCAATCAAACTCAAATCAAGCTTTGACCAAGCCATTTGACCCACTTAGGCTCACTTGACCCAAAGTACACTTATGAGCCAAATTCTAATCCTAACCAAATTGGATTGAATCAAACTCACCTATGCCTCTCATCATGATCAACAATCATCATGAGATGATCAATCAACCAAATTAGGTCAAACCAAGTCAAACCTAAGGGTTGACCAAGTCAACACTTAGCCAAAATGAAACGTAACATAGCCAAAATCCATCATAGGCCAATTGATTGAAACCATTGATCTAAGTTCATTCATGAACTATGTTTGAACTTGTCCCAACATTTGAGCCTAACCTAGCCCAATTGGTCACTTGACCCAAGTTGACCCAACTTGACCTAAAAGTCAAAATGTGTCAAAACTTGATCTAAGCCAAATTGATTGGAACCAATGGTTCAAGTTCATTCCAAATCACTTGTTGAACTTGACCAAAGCCTCAATTGGCTAACTAGACCTAACCTTGCCCAATTGACCTTGAACCCAACTTGACCTAAAGGGGTCATGTTGAGCCAAATTCAAACTTAACCAAAATTGATTGAAAACAAAGATACCAATCCACTTCATATGACTAACCAAATCTAAACCTACCCATGACCTAGCTCAAATAGGTCAAATGGGTCAAATTGGTCAACTTGACCCATTTGACCTAAATAAAGTCATATGAGCCAAACTCAAAACTAAACCAAATTGAATCAAACCAAAGCCACCAAAATATTTCAAGTGGTCATATGAACTTGACCTAACCCTTGGTTTGGCCCAATTTGACCAATTGGTCAACTTGACCCAAGTTGACCCATTTTGACCTAAATGGGTCAACATGAGCCAAACCATATCAAATGAATTCCAAATCCAATGAAACTTGGCCAAACCCATTTTCTCAACATACCCAACATATTTAAATTCAAAAATCAGCCAAATGATCATCTACCCTAGGCCATAGAACAAATTTTGGTCAAATCCATGATGAATTTGGTAAAGCCCTCTTCATATCAACTTGATACCTTCCTAATAGGTCAAGTGAACCCTATGGAGGGTGGCGCATCCAACCCAATGGGTGTGGGTCAGCCCAAATGGACCAGGGCCAAAATCGAGCACATGACTCAAATTGGCCATGTGTGAAACCTCTCTCCACTCAATTTGAAGCACATGAGAGGTTACCAATCCACTCCTCAGCTCAAATCGACCATATGACAATGCCTAATAGCTCAAACAGACCTTTCCATATTGGCAATTGGATCAAAATGGCAAAGAGAGCTTCAACCATTTGATTTCCATAGAGGGAGATATATTCCCCCTAATTCACTTCAATTTTGATAGGCTCATTGTCGATTGAGTAAGGGAGAGTGTTAGGAGCCATTCTAGAGTGATCCCAAGCCTCCTAGAGCTTTGGCTATTTTCCCATTCTCGGATTTTGAACAGTGAAAATAGGGGAGGAAAATTGAAATTCAAACTTCCTCTTCACTCAAAACTAGTGCAATTCACTTTGCACATTCCATCAGGGGCTAAGTCAAGTGCACCTAAGCCTTCACATGAGTTCCAAAGGCAAGAGGAGAGCTAGTTTGATCAAGGCCGCAAGCAAGAGCAAGGGGAGTTGGTCCATAAAGCAATCTACTCAACCTCAGGAGCTAATTCTTTCACCACAGCTTCGTTTCAACGCAGAAGCTCCTCAAGGAATCGAGCACGGTGATCACCGATGAGGTATGGAATTTTTCAATCAATAGACTTAAGGTGGGTTGGTCCTTTGTCATAGAAAGTTTAATGACATAAAGTTTCAACCGTTGGATGTGATCTTCTATGCTTTGTGATGGTGTGTGCAAATTTTATATTTGAGACATCGAGCTTAGATCATGGATGGTTCCTATGATTCACAAGCTTTGGCAGGGATAGATCTCTTGCCATCCATCCACGCATTTTGGATGGACGACCAAAATCAAATGCACGCTTAGATCCAATTTAATCCTTTTGGAATGGTGGATTTAATCTCGATCAATCCATGTCTTGCACGTCATGCGTCATGATGGGGCGTTTAAGTGGCGACTTACCACGGCGCGTGGAAAGTGCAGCGGCCCATCGTGCTTGCCTATGGATTAAGGGATTTAATTAGGTTTTAATTAATTCTAACTAATCCTCTAAGATTTAAAAATTCATATCTCCCTAAATAAAAATTAGAAAAATATGAGGTAAAATTTCACTAAAAGATAATTCAATCTAGAATATTCTAAAATTGGTTCTAATGGATTTTGAATTTTATCTTTCTCTGATTTTGCCTTTTAATGGAAATCTTAGTTTGTTAACTACTCCTTAATTAATCCATTGGTTAATCTCAAACTTCTTGGGTATATTTTAGGGGATGACTTACCTCTAATTTTCTTGGGATTTATTGATGACTTATTAATTGTCAAATGCATTTCCTAATTACCCTTTATATAGTTAAGGATAATTAAGAGTTTTATTAGTGTTTTAATCCCTTATTGAAGTTGATTAAGATTTGATCCAGTGAATAGGAGGTTTAGGGAATAATTTTGGGGCATTTTTCCTAAGGTATTCCCTGAACTCCCTTTTCTTTCCTTAATTCTCTCTAAATTAAGGGCTAATTCATTAATTACCCTCTTAATTAATTTCTAAAAATTATAAAATCTTCCAGAACTTAATTAATCTACTTTGGGTATATGCTTAGGTGTTCAAGAGCCTAAGTTCAGGAAATCAAAACTCAACTCATATGTGAGGGGTGTTTTGAAATTACTTAAGTTAAATCCCTTAGCTTAATTAACCATTAATCATGAGCCAATTTGCATTAGGCCCTTTTCTTCCTAGGTGCATTCCAAATTTAATTTCTTTGTGAGATTTTATGTCACCTCATTGGCTCATAATTATTTGGTTAACTATGCTAAGGTGGTGTAGGTAAGGGTTAATTAATATGCTTAATTCACACCTTAACCTAATCAAAATATAAAATAAATCTAATCATCTAAAAATTAAACAAAAATATCAAACACATGTGGGAATGGGTTAGGAATAGCAAACTCAATCGACATTTTAAAATTAAATCAAATTCAAAATCAAACAAAAATCATACTAAATGAACTTTGATTTGCTTTTAGCTTTCTTATTTCATAAGATTATCTTTAGGATTTAATTAAAGTGAATGTGTTTACATGCTTTGATTGCTTTAGTTCTTTCCCCAACATGTTAAATATGTATGTCATGTGGCTTCATGCATCCATGCTTTTCAAAATTAAATTTAAAATGAAAATGTTTACTTTATGTCAAAATTGCATGTGTTGGCTAAAGTAAGAATATGAGTGGCTATTATCACTATTAAATTCAAATTATTTTCAAAAATATATGAATCAATTATCAGAACTGAAAGTATGTTACTTATATTTTAATTATAAGTTTACATATGAGAAAAATATAAGGATGTGCTTAGTGTAGGTTCTTCTTCTCTTTTCTTTTAGTATAGTTTTGAATAGGATTTGGTAAGGTGTGTGGGTCATTTGAAAAGAACCCATCACTTGCCTAATTCCATATCCTATTCATTTCTATACTATTACTTAAGAAGGATACTTATGCTTTCACACATAAATTACATAAGCAAAATAAATCAACTAATACAAAATTTTGCATTCTTTCTTTTCCATTCATTTCTTTTGTACACATATTTGTATTTAAGGAGAGTGGTATATTAGTCTGGACAACCCTGAGGTTACAAAACTTTAAGTAGCCCTAAGTAGCTCTTGTATCTTACACCTCTGCTTAACAATGGCACTGTACTCACTTATGCCTTTCTTACCTTCATATGTGCATGTGAAGATTGGATAAGAAATCCCTTTTCTACTTATTGAAAATCATGCATCATAAACTTTCAAATTTCCTTAAATGAATCACTTAGCATGCATCATAAAATGTGTTAAACATTCTCATTTGTGTGTATAGATATGCTTAAGACTCATTCATTTGCATGTTATAGATGTTGGGAAAGAAATGAAGTGGTGTATGTTTTATGAATTTGGTTCATTTTATTTAATCTTAAAATGCTTTTCTTTTTGGATAGGTTTGTTTAGAGTCCATCTAAACTTAGGATTAATTAAAATATAATCAAACATTCACTAAACAAAACTAAAACATGAACCCACTTTAGAAATTACTTAAGTTAGGGAAGGAAAGAGAAGCTCTCTTCTCTTTCTCTCTCTTCATAACTTAATAATTAATTGCAGGATTCATTTGAAACTAATCAAAGCATGAAATAAAATCAACCTAAAATAACTAAATCACTTAAATGAAACCCTCCTCTAAGTTGAATATACTTCACACTTAGAAAATTCTAATTAAAGCCATAGCTAAGCATACCACACAAATCTCAAAGCACACACATTAGGCTAAGTCACCACTTCTAGCTTTAGGTTAGGGCGGTGCATGGTTTGATGCTTGCATTTATTTTATGATACATATTTTAGTGGATGTTAGGATGTATGTGTGTAGAATGAATGGTAGGGTGATATTAGTCTAACCATTATTTTTTGTAGGGGATTGTACTTAAGAGGCATTGTAATAAATAAAAATATAAATGCTTTTATTGTGCAGGTGCTTATATCCCTAAGCATAATCCAATAGGACAGGTGGACTTAGTCACCCATGTGTGGGGTGATAAGTCCAATATACATGCTTGGGATTTGGTAGTTTATTTGCTAACCTTTATTTTGCAGGTGTTAGCTAGATTCACTTTTCCTTTTCATGTAAATTTTGCAATTAGGATTTTGGAATGATTATTATGGGGATTAGGATGAGCATTGGTCATAAGATCTCATCTTATGCATCATGTGAAGCCTTTGGAGCATCCACCTTCCAACCATCCAAAAGAAGGAACCAAAGAAGAAAGAAGAAAAGAAGAATAAAAAAATGAAGCTTGAAGACCCCCATAACAATGAATTTCTTGCTTAATTTTATTTAATTCATTTGTAATTCAGGTTGTATAAGGGTAGAGCTTGGCTACCCAATTTTTTTTGGGTTTGTGTGGTGGTACCCGACCACAATGGCCTCTTATTCTTTTATGATTAGCTTTATAAATTGATTGATGATTTGTTTGGCTTGTGCATTAAGTGACATCTTTTTTCTAATTTCTTTCTTGCTTTATGTATGGTCTGGATGTGGATTAGGCTCTTAGAGAAAAATAAATCTTTTACCAAATCTAACACCTCAAAACTAAAAATAAAGATCTCATAACCTCACCTAAAGCTTAGACTAAATTTCAAGATAAAAGAATTTGCAACCCTTTAGCTGGATGAGTATTTCTTTTATAACATCATGCACAAATGCATCTTGTTTCACTCTTGATTGGAGGGTTTCCACCTTTGCAGGAGAAACTTGGCTTGTCCTTTGAAATCCATGATGGAAACACATCTCCACCCTTCTCACTAATTTTTTGGCTTTATTTCTCATGCATTAGGCATATAAATCCTATTAGCTTGAGTCAAAATAATTGTCCAAAAATGAAAATAAAAATGAAACATGAATTGCATTAGATTTAGGTCATTTGAAGCATGTTCTTACATGATCTAGTCTCTTTAGGGAGTGAGTTTAAGGACTTAGTCTCTTTCTAAATAAATAACAACCTAACTATCTTGCATAAACATATGACTTGCCTACATGAATTTAAAATCGTAGGAGGAGTTAGTTGGCAGCCACCCCCAGACGGTTGTAAGTCCAAGCAGTCGGGTTGGTTTGTCCTCTCTTGTGGAAGCAAACCAAATACCCATTTTTCACCTTAGATTTAGGTCGTGCTTTCGGCACTCGCCAAAGCTCCCTAGATTTAGGTTCTGAGGTTGCTTCTCCCTTCCATGGGCCATAAGCATAATTCCTCACCTCTTAGGCATTTCCTTAATCTTGTGTTATGGAATCATAAGTCCTAAATTTCTAATGAAAAATTCAACTCAAACAAATTAAATCAATTTCAAAAATGTAAATCCCAATCATAGGATAATTTATGATGGTCACTAGGTTTTCTAGCATCATGGGCATCTCCTACCTATCTTTCTTTTTGGCTTTGATAATACTCCCTCTCTTTGATCAATCCCATTTGATCTTGAAAAATGAACTAATTGATTGATAGTCCTTTCCTATTGAAATCTTTGAAGATAATGATCATTTACCTTAATCGAGAGTATTCATAAGGGATCATGTTTCTTATGATGTAATTAACTTTGTGGGCTTGCCCCTACAGGGAACTTAACGAACCCGATTTAAAGTAAACCCTGCTTTACTTTTACATGTAAAGTAGGAAAAGAATTTTTGGTATATATGGAGACCCATTGTCCTTAAGAGTCCTTATTGAGGTGATTAGGTCGATTAAAGGGTAGTGACTTCTATCTCCTGAGATAGTACACTATTCCTTGATGACGTACCTAATCACTTGAATAAACACATCTGTAAATCTGCGAGACATCCCAAAAAAGATGAATTTTTATATTCTTGCTTTTCACCACAGATGAAGGTGACTATATAGAAATTTTTCACCAACACCAACCCATGACCTAACCCAAATAGGTCAAAATGGGTCAAATTAGTCAACTTGACCCATTTGACCTAAATGAAATCAAATGAACCAAATCCAAATATAAATCAAATTGAACCAAACCAATGATGCCAAAACATTTCAAATGGTCATATGAACTTGACCCAATCCTTGGTTTGACCCAATTTGACCAATTGGTCAACTCGACCCTTGTTGACCCATTTTTGACCTAAATGGGTCAACATGGGCCAAATCATATCAAACCAACTTCGCATTCAATGAAACTTGGCCTAACCCATTTTTCAATCTTACTAAACATATTCAAAATAAAATCCAAGCCAAATGACCATTTTACCCCTAGGCCATAGGGTAACCTAAAATCAAAACCACTTGCAATTTAGTCAATTCCTTTTCATGGACACTTGGCATCCTCTTAGTGGACCAAATGACCACTAATGGACATGGTGCACATGACCCAATGGGTTTGGGCTAGGCCAACCCAACCTAAGGCTAATTGACCACCCCCATGGACATGAGCACATTGGAATCCTTCCTCCACTCATTTCAAGCACATGCGAGCTCCATCACTCCACTCCACACCCAAAACTGAATGACATGACACTCCTAATAGCCTAACAAACTAATCTAATTTGATCAATTGATTAGAAATGACATGAGCATTAGTCGATTCACCTAGGGTAGATATACTCCCCTAATTTCCAATTATCTCTATTTGATTGAAGTATAGGAACTTAGAGGAAGTGATTCCAAGCTCCCCCAAGGTTTCCTAAGCATTTTCCATTTCCCCATTTTTGAATTTCTTCAAACCGAAAATAGGGGAGCTCAAGTGAAATTCCATCTCATCTGATACACAAAATCAAGCCAATTCCTCTTGCAAGCTTCTTCAGAGGACTCAATCAAACTCATTCCAAGCTTCATCCAAGTTCTCAAGGCAAGGGGGAGGGGACTTTGATTAAGGCCGAGCCCAATTGAAGGAGAGCTTTGTCCATAAGAAGATCCACTCAACCAAATCACCTCAAATCTTCAACAGGGCTTCATCTTCACTAGAAGAAGCTACCTCAATGAATTTGAGCACCAGTGTTAACCTCCAGCGAGGTATGCCCTCAACTCAAGCTTAAACTATCCATGGTGTGGTCCTTTATGACAGAAATTCTTACCTCATGAGAATTTGACCATTAGATGTAATCTCCCTTACATGATGATGGTGTGGGTTGATTTTGAGTTCAATTTGAGCTCAATCCAACTTGGGTCATGCCATGGAAGGTGGACAGTTCCCCTTTCCCATAGGAGAACATAGGGATTGATCATGGGTCATCCATCCGCACATTTTGGATGGATGACCATGATCAAGACGCATAGGATCCTTTGATTTCCCCCTTAAGAATCACGAGCTTGATCTCAACCGTCCAATCTTAGATTGGATGGATGGGTAGAAAGTGTGTAGCACCGCCGCTGATGTGGCGCTACAATGTGACAACATAAGTGGCCTCTCCCGTTGCGCCACATAGAAAGCCCGCGCCGCATCAACCAACATGTGGCACCGACGAGATTAGCCAAATAATTAGTGGATTAATTACCTAATAAGTTTGGAAACTTTAAATATTCATAACTAATTGTAGAAAATTAGAAAAATATAAAATAAAAATCATTGGAAAGGTAATTCAAAGAGGAATACTCTAAAATTAATTTCACTTGATTTTGAATAGTGATATTTTTTGAATTTGGGTTTTATTGGGAATCTAATTACATTAATCACTTCCTAATTATCTCACTGATTAATTCCAAACTTCCTAAAGTTGATTAATGGGATGACTTTTGCCTCCCATGATTTTTTGGAATTTATTAATGGCTTAATTAGAGTAATTGCTTGGCTCATTCCTAATTACTCTCTTAATCCATTAAATTATTAACTAACCTTTTAAATAGTGATAAATTCACTAATTAATTTTGCTAATTACCTTAGGACAGTGAGTGGACTTATGGAATGAGATTAGGGGTTCTTTCCCATATCTTTTTCCCTAAGTTTATTTATTTGGATTAAAATCTAATTAAGGTGTAAAATTAATTAAATAATTTAATCATTTAATTTTATGGAATCAAAATTTTAAAATCAAAACATTCCAAAACTTAACTAATTCATCTTGGGTAGATACTTGGGTGTTCAATAACCCAAGTGGGTTAAGAAAATCAAAATCCAACCCACATGTGTGGGAAGAGTTATGAAAGTACTTAAATTAAACTCTTTAATTTAATTAATCACTAATTGTGAGACAATTGCATTAGGCCCTTTATTTTTTAGGTGAATTGCTGATTTAAATTTCTTGTGTGATTTTATGTCATATCATTGGCTCATAATTATGTGATTAAATATGTTAAAGTGGTGTAAGTAAGGGATAATTAACACCTTAATCTACATACCTAACATAATGATCTAATCTAAAATTAAACTAAAATAATACATACGTGGGAATGGGTTAGACCAGTAAACCTTTTCACATTCTCTAAATTCAAATCAAACTCAAACAGAATTCAACTCTCCTTAAAATAAACTTGATTTACTTTAAATAATCTTATTCATAGGATTGTCTTTAGGAATTAATTAGGGTGAATGAATTTACTTACTTTCATCACTTTATTTCTTTCCTAACATGCTAAATGTGTATGTCATATGAAATTCATGCATTCATGCTTTTTTAAAAATCAAATTAAAAATGAAATGTTTTCTTTATATTAAATTGCATGCCTTGGCTAAAGTAAGAATATGAATGGCTATTATCACTATTAAATCTAAAATTATTTTCAAAACTTATAACTCAATTATCAAAACTAAAAGGTATGCTACTTATGATTATTTATGAGCTTGCATGTGAGTAGAAATATAAAGATGTACATAGTGTGGTTTTCCTTCTCTTGCATAGTTTTGAATAGGATTTGACAAAGTGTATAGTTTATTTGAAAAGAACACAACACTTTTTAAAATCCTTTCCTATTCATTCCTATGTTATTACTTAAGAAGGACATCCACACTTATACATATAAATTGTATAAATAAATCACACAAACAAACACAAACTTTTGCATCTTTCTTTTCCATTCATTTCTTTTGTACATGCTTATGTATTTAAGGAAAGTGGTATATTATTATGGACAACCCCGGGATTGCGAGGATTTAAGTAATCCTAAGTAGGTCTTGTACCTTACACTCCTGGTGCTAACAATGGCGTCGTACTCACTTATGCCTTTCATACATATAAATGTGCATGTGAAAAATGGATAAAAGAATCACCATTTTCTACTTAACAAAATCATGCATCATAAAACATCCAAATTTTATTAAGTAACACTACTTAGCATTCATCATTAAGGTGTGCTAAACATTCCCATTTGCATATATAGATATGCTTAAGATTCATCCATATGCATGTTACACATGTTGGGAAATAAATAAAATGATGTGTGTTTTGTGATATTAATTCACTTTACTTAATCTTAAAATACCTTTATTTTTGAATAGGTTTGTTTAGGAAAAATCTAAACTTAAGATTAATTAAAATGCATAATGAAACATTTACTAAACAAAAATCAAATATGATTCTACCTTAGAAATTACTTAAGGTAGGGAGGAAAGAGAAGTTCCCTTCTCTTTTCCTCTCTTTACAACACTTAGTAATTAATCCTAGGTTCATTCAAACCTAATCAAAACACAAAATAAAATTAACCCAAAATAACTAAATAACTTAAATTAAAACCACCCTCTTAGTTGAACTTTTCATACTTAGAAATTTAAACCTTAAAGCCTAGCTAAGCATACCACACAAACCTTAAATAGTACACACATTAGGCTAAGTCACCATTTCTAGCTTTAGGTTAGGGTAGTGCATGGTTTGATATTTTCTTTTTTATTGATGTTATATTTTAGTCGGATGTTAGGGTATATGTGCGTAGATTGAATGGTAGGATGATTTAATCTAATCATTATCTTCTGCAGGAGATTGTGCTTAAGGGGTTGTAATAAAATATAAATTATTTTCTTTGTGTGCTTATACCCTAAGCATAATTGAAATAAAGTGGACTTGGTTACCCATGTGTGGGGTGCTAAGTCCAATTTATACATATACATGCTTGGGATTGTATGGTTTATTTAGTTAATCTCTATTTTGCATGTTTTAGTTAGATTTACTTTTCCCTTTTCATGTAATTTTATAATTAGGATTTTGGAATGATTGTTATGGGGGATTAGGATGAGCATTGGTTATAAGATCATATCTTATGTACCATGTGAAGCCTTTGGAGCAACCACATTCCAACCAACCAAAAGGAGGAGCCAAAAGAAGAAAGAAGAAAGAAGAAATGAAGAATGAAGACCCACATAACATTAATTCCTTGCTTAATTATAATTAATTCATTTGTAACTTGGGTTGTATAAGGGTAGAGCTCGGCTACCCAATTTATTTTCAAGTTTGTGCGATGGAGCCCAACCACAAATGACCTTTTAATCTTTTATGCTATTTTTATAAATTGATTGATGTTGTTTAACTTGTGCATTAAGATGACATATTTTTCTAATTTCTTCCTTGCTTTGATGTGTGGCCTGGATGATGATTAAGCTCTTAAGAAAAAGATAAATTTTCTATAAATTAATCAACTCAAATTAAAAATAAATAACCCATAACCTAACCTAAAGCTTAGGTTATAAGATAAAATAATTAGCAACCCCTTAGCTGGATGTTGTATTACTTTTCTCACATCATTCAAAAATCATATTATTTCACTCTTGATTAGAGGGCTTCCACCTTTAGAGAGCTTGACTGTGAGAGCCATGGTGGAAACACACCTCCTTATCTTATTGATTTTAGCCCATAATCTAATTTCGCATGCATTTGGCATAAAGAATCCTAAAGCCTGCATCAAATTGATGGTCTAAAATAAAAATAAAACATATGAAAAATTTGCATTAGATTTAAGTCATTAAAGCATGCCCTACATGATCTAGTCTCTTAGAGAGTGTGTTTAAGAACTTAGTCTCTTTATAAATAAATAATAACCTTGCTATCTTGCATAAATATATGACTTGCCTACATATTTTAAAGTCATAGGAGGAGTTAGTTGGCGGCCACCCCCAGGCGGTTGTAATCCAACAGTCGGGTGGTTTATCCTCTCTTGTGGAGAAAAACTAAATATTTCATTTCACCTTAGATTTAGGTCGTGCTTTTGGCCCTCAGCAAAGCTCTCTAGATTTAGGTTCTGAGGTTGATACTTCCCTTTGCAAGCTACGAGCATAAATCCTCACCTCTTAGGCATTTCATGACTTTATATCATGGAATTATAAGCCCTAGCATTTTTAATTAAAATTTAACTCAAACAAATTAATTCAATTTCAAAAATGTAAAGCCCAACCATAGGGTAGTTTGGGATGCTTATTAGGCTTCCTAGTATCTTAAGCATCCCCTACTTTTTTTCATTTGGCTTTGATAAGAACTCCCTCCTCTTAGTCAATCCCACTTGACTTTCTAAAAATAAACTAATCGATTGATAGTCTTACCTTTCCAAATCTTTAAAAATAATGATCATTTACCTTAATCGAGAGTATTCCTAAGGAATTTCGTTCCTTAGGATGTAATTAATGTAGGGCTTGCCACTAGAACTTAACAGATTTAAAATAAACCTACTTTACTTTTCCATGTAAAGTAGGGAAGAATCTGTACATTCAAAGACCCATAGTCCTTAGGAGTCCTTATTGAGGTGATTAGGTCCATTATAGGGTGGTGACTTCTATCTCTCGAGATAGTACACCTTTCCTCTATTCCGTACCTGATCACCCTAATAAGAACATATGTGGATATGCATGGCATCCCAACAAGACATAATTTTATATATATTTTTATTTTCATTTATCCTTCTTTTCCTTGAAAAGGGAAGGGGATAGATGAAGGCAGAGATATATGGAAAAATTTTCACCACACCCCTCAATTGTTTCACCTGATTAGCTGTGAGTCCACCACATTCTCCAGAGCAAATCTAAGGATACCCAAGCCCTCTCCGTTTGGCCATCGCCATTCCCATGAGCAAGCCAAAATAGGACACCCTCCCCTCAAGCAATACTCCTTATCTACTAAACCAAATCCAAATTCTTTGCACCCACACCATCCTCATACTCAATTGGAGCCAACCAAACCATTTTTGAGCCTTCTAAAGCGGTTGGTGTGAGATTGATTAAAGTTGAGGCGTGTGTGTGCGTGGATTGGTCAACCGAGCACCCTAGGCTAAATTGAGCTCCTTCAGGGGCCTTTCACGTACACCGGACATTAGCTCTGGCGAGGCAATTTCCCAAAACTGTAGCTTTAAGCCACTATGTGTTAGTCTTTTGTGATAGGAATCTCCATGTTGAGGGATTTTAGTCATTGGATGTGATTGTATGCCCCCTTATATGGTGTAGGATCCATGTGATCCCAATCTAGCTTCAGTGAGCTCAGATCGAACGAGGGAAGATGGATGGTGCTCATCTTCCATCACTCGTGAATGGGATAGATCACGAGCCATCCATGTTGCATGATTGAGATGAATGGTTTTGATCAAATCCCGCAGTAGATGCTTTGATTTCCTCATTAACCCATACGGATTAAACCGTGGCCATCCAATCTTAGATCGGACGATCCATAAAGAAAGTACGTCTGCCGCCGTTGAGTCAATACATGGATGTGACCACTTATGGTGAAATTATATATTATTGTATATAATTTCTTAAAATAAAATTGTATACTTCCATGTTCACTCTATGTAGAATAAAATGAAGATGAAAAATACTTTCTTCTTTTATACATTCTGACACCACATAGATCCGCAGATATTTTTATTGAGAGTGATCGAGTACGATATTGAGGAGAAGTGTACTATCTCGAATGATAGAAGTCACTACCCAACAATAGACCTAATCACCTCAACAAGGACTCATAAAGACAATGGGTTTGCATATGTACCAGAGATTCTTCCCCTACTTTACATAAAAAAGTAAAGTAGGGTTTATTTTAAACTGGGTTCGCTAAGTTCCCTACAGGAGCAAGCCCCCACAGTTAATTACATCTTAAGAAAGGGGATTCCTTAGGAATACTCTCGATTAAAGTAAATGATCATTGTCTCTAAAGATTTCAATAAGTAGGACTATCAATCGATTAGTTTATTTTTGAAAAATTAAGTGGGATCGATCAAGAGAAAAGAGTTCTTATCGAAGCCAAATGAAAATGAGTAGGGGACGCTTAGGATACTAGGAAGCCTAGTAAGCATCCCAAACTATTTTATGGTTGGGCTTTACATTTTTTAAATTGAATTATTTTATTTGAGTTGAATTTTATTAGAAGTTTAGGACTTATGATTCCTGATACAAGGTTATGTGAAAATGCCAAGAGGTGAGAATTATGCTTATGGCCCATAGAAGGGGAAAAAAACTTTAGAACCTAAATCTAGGGAGCTTTGGTAATGAAAGCAACCTAAATCTAAGGTCAAAATGGTATTTGGTTTACCTCCATAAGAGAAGCCACTTGGACTTATAGCCAGTGACTACTCTCCTATGATTTTAAATTGTAGGCAATCTTATATCTATGCAAGATAGCTAGGCTATTATTTATTTAGAAAGAGACTAAGTCTTTAAACTCCTTCCCTAAGAGACTAGATCATTTAAGGGCATGAAAAATGACCTAGATCTAATGCAAAACATATTACATGTTATTTTATTTTTGGACAATCATTTGACTCTATATGATCCTATATGCATGAGAAGTAAGATTATTGGCAAAATAAGAGAGTGTGTTTTCACCATGGCTCTCAAAGTTAAGCCAAGTTTCTCACAAAAGGTGAAAGCCCTCCAATCAAGAGTATAATAATATCGTTTTATCCATGATATTATAAAAGAAATACTCATCTAGCTAAGGGATTGTTAATTCTTCTATCTTGATTTTTTACTTTGGCTTTAAGTGAGGTTATGAGTTATTTATTTTAATTTTGAGTTAATCAATTTTGTAGAAGATTTATTTTCTCTTAAGAGCCTAATTGTCATCCAAGCCATACATCAAGAAATGAAGAAATTAGGAAACATGCCATCTTAATGCGCAAGCTAAACAAAACATCAAACATTTTATAAAGCTAACACAAAAGAATAAAAAGTCATTTGTGGTCGGGCACCATTGCACAACCCGAAAACAAATTGGGTAGCCGAGCTCTACCCTTTTACAACCCGGATTACAAATGAATTAATTTACAATTGAGCAAGAAAATTCATGTTATGGGGGTCATCTTTCTTCTTTTCTTCTTTCTTCTTTCTCCCTTCTTCTTTGGTTCCTTCTTTTGGATGGTTGGAATGTGGATGCTCCAAAGGCTTCACATGGTGCATAAGATGAGATCTTATGACCAATGCTAATCCTAATCCCCCATAACTTTCATTCCAAAATCTTAATTGCAAAGATTACTTGAAAAGGAAAAGTAAATCTAACTAACACCTGCAAAATAGAGATTGGCTAAACAAACCATACAAATCCCAAGCATGTATATTGGACTTAACACCCCACACATGAGTAACCAAATCCAACTGGCCTATTGATTATGCTTAGAGGTATAAGCACTTGCACAACAAAAGTATTTATATTTTTATTTATTACAGCACCCCTTAAGCACAATCTCTTGAAGAAAATAATGGTTAGACTAAGATCACCCTACCATTCATTCTGCACATTCTCCCTAACATCTAGACTAGAAATAATACATCATAAAATAAAAACAAACATCAAGCCATGCACCGCCCTAACCTAAATCTAGATGTGGTGACTTAGCTTAATGTGTGTGCTTTAGAAGGTTTGTGTGGTATGCTTAGCTATGGATTTAAGGTTTAGAATTTCTAAGTGTGAAGATGTTCAACTTAGATGGGTGGTTTTATTTAATTGTTTAGTTGATTTTATTGTATTTTGATTTGGTTTAAATGAATCCTATAATTAATTACTAAGTTTTAAAGAGTGGGAAAAAAAGAGAACTTCTCTTTCCTTCCCTTATCTTAAGTAATTTCTAAAGTGGATTCATTTTTCATTTTGTTTAGTGAAAGTTTTATTATGCATTTAAATTAATCTTAAGTTTAGATTTTCCCTAAACAAACCTATTCAAAAAGAAAGGCATTTTAAGATTAAGTAAAGTGAACTAAATTCACGAAACACACATCACTTCATTTTTTTCCCAACATGTATAACATGCATATGGATGCATCCTAAGCGTATTTATGCATACAAATGAGAATATTTAGCACACTTTATGATGAATGCTAAGAAAGTTACTTAAGAAAATTTGAATGCTTTATGATGCATGATTTTCATTAAGTAGAAAAAAGATTTTCTTATCCATTTTTCACATGCACACATGAATGTATGAAAGGCATAAGTGAGTACGGTGCCATTCTTAGCACCAGGGTGTAAGGTACAAGATACTTGGGGCAACTTAAAGCCCCACAACCAGTTGTCCACTAATATACTTTCCTTAAATACAAACACATGTACAAAAGAAATGAATGAAAAGAAAGATGCAAAAAGTTTGTATTTGTTTATTTATTTTGTTTATGCAATTTATATGTGCAAAAGTAGATGTCCTTCTTAAGTGATAGTATAGGAATGAATATGAAGGGGATTAGGCAACTACTATGTTCTTTTCAAATGAAATATGCACTTTGTCAAGTCCTATTCAAAACCATACTAAAAGAAAGGAGAAGGAAAGCTACATTATGCACATCTTCATAGTTATATCCTCACACAAGCTCATAAATAATTATAAGTAGCACACTTTTAGTTTTGGATATTTGATTTATAGATTTTAAAAATAGTTTTAAATTTAATAGTAATAATAACCATCCATATTTCACTTTAGCCAAAACATGCAAATTGACATAAAGAAAGCATTTCATTTTGAATTTGATTTTTGAAAAGTATGAATGTATGAAACTCATATGACATACACATTTAGCATGTTAGAAAAGAACTAAAATGATGAAATCATGTAAACACATCCACCTTAATTAATTCCTAAATACAATCTTATGAAATAAAGAAGCTTAAAGAAAATCAAATTATTTTTAAAGAAGGTTTGATTTTTGTCTTGAGTTTAATTTAATTTGAGAAATGTGAGGTGAGTTTATTGTTCCTAACCCATTCCCACATATGTTGGTTGTTTTATTTTAATTTTTAGGTGATTAGATGATTTTTATATGTTACTTAGGTTAAGGTATGAATTAAACATGTTAATTACCCCTTACCTATACCATCTTAGCATAGTTAATCAAATAATTTTGAGCCAATGAGATGACATAAAACCACACAAGAAATTTAAATCAGCAATGTACCTAATAAGAAAAGGGCAAAATGCATTTATCTCATGATTAATGATTAATTAAACTAAGAGGTTTAACTTAAGCACGTTCATAACTCCTCTCACACATATGAATTGGGTTTTAATTTTCTTAATTATACTTAGGCTCTTGAACACCTAAGCATCTACCCAAGATAGATTAATTGACTTATGGAACATTTTAAAATTTTTATGAAATTAATTAAGGGGGTAATTAGTGAATTAACTCTTAATTAAGAATGGAATAAAGAAGAAAAGGGGGTTTAGGGAATGTCTGAAGAAAAGAATCCCAAAATTATTCCCTAAATCTCATATTCACTTAATCAATACTTAATTGACTCAATGGGAGGGTAAATACTATATACCCTTAGTAAACCTAATTACATTAAGAGTGATTATGGAATGAGCAATTCCTCTAATTAAGCCACCAATAAATCCAAGAAAATTAGGAGAGGCAGGGGTTATCCCACTAATGAAGCCAGAAGCTTGGAATTAATAAGTGGAGTAATTAGATGATAATTAGCAAAATAACATTCCCAATAAAACCCAAATTCATAGAAAAGTACTATCAAAATCCATTGAAATTAATTTTAGAATATTCTATGTTCAATTATCTATCAAATGCAATTTATTTCATATTTTTTTATTTTTCTAGGCTTAGATATGAATTTAGGAAGTTTCCAAAATTAATTAGAACATTTAATAGCCTAATTAAATACTTAATCCGTCGGTGCGTGGGCTTGATGTATTTTCCATATGGCGATAGGATTGATATTAAAGTAGTCACTAGTAGCAATCGGCAATTACGCTTTCTCCTCGATCCGATCAAGGGGTTAAATGTGAGACCATGTTTTAATCAGGTCATCCATCCAAAATGCATGGATGGATGGCCCATGATCCTTATGTTCTTCTCTGAGAATGGACACCATCATCAAGATTCATTTTCGATTGAGCTCGGATTGGATTGATAATCAATCCACACCACCTAGGCACAATGGCAAGCACATCTAAGTGCTAGAGTTTTATGGGATTAAAATTCCTTTTATAAAGTTCCAAACCACATTTAATTTAAGCTAAGAAAAATGGCTAACCTCAGGTATCACCCCGTTCGGAAGCTTGATCAGTTAGGCGAAGCTTTTGTGATGAGGCTCACGATTGGGTAGATCCTCTTATGGGCCAACTCCTCTTGCACTTGAGCTCAATTTTGATTGAAGTAGAACCTCCATTGCCTCAAGAGCTTAGATGAAGACTTGGGTGAGTTCGATCAAGCTCCCTGAAGGTGCTTGCAAAGGAATTGGGTTAATTTTAAGTGTGTAGTAAGTTTGGTTTTCGGTGGAGCTCCCCTATTTTCAAGGCATCAGAAGATGAGATTTCAAACTCTCTCAGGAATCTTGGGAAGACTAGTTAGGCTTGCTCAGTTCCATATCAATTGGAGAGTGTGGATTGAATTGAATTAAGGGGAGTATATGTCCCCCAAGGGCAATAAGATGACCACAAGCCTCCTTGCTATTTTGATCCAATTGACCACCTTGAGTGGGTTTGTTAGGCCGTTTAGGGTATCGGTTTGGCCAGAGGAGTGGAATGGTGAAGCTCCCATGTGCCTAAATTAAGTGGAGGAGGAATCCCATGTGGCCACTTTCAAGCACATGGTTGATTTTGGGTTTGGGTTGGGTTGGGTTTGGCTGACCCAAACCCATTTGGTCATGTGCACTAAGTCCATTAGTGACCATTTTGTCCACCAAGAGGATGCCAAGTGTCCATGATGACCAAATTCAGTGATTTTGATTTTGACCATTATAAGGTCATTTGACCTTGATTTCAGTTTGGGCATGTTTGGTATGATGAGAAAATAGGTTTGGCTAAGTTTCAATAAATTTGGAGTTAGTTTGATGTTATTTGGCTCATGTTGACCCATTTAGGTCAAGTTGACCAAATGGTCAAATTGGGTCAAACCAAGGGTTGGGTCATGTTCATATGATCATAGTAATTGATTTGATATCTTTGTTTCTAATCAATTTGATTTATATTTGGATTTGGCTCATTTGATTTCATTTAGGTCAAATGGGTCAAGTTGACCAAGTTGACCCATTTGACCTATTTGGGTTAGGTCATTGCTAGGTTTAAGTTTGGTTGATCATATGAAATGGATTGGTATCTTTGTTTCCAATCAATTTTGGTTAAATTCAAATTTGACTAAATTTGGCCCTTTATGTCGTTGGGTTCAAGGTCAATTGGGCTAGGTTAGGCTTAGTTAGCCAATTGAGGCTTTGGTCAAGTTCAACAAGCGATTTGGAATGAACTCGACCAATTGGTTTCAATTAATTTGGCTTAGATCAAGTTTTGACATATTTTGACTTTTAGGTCAAGTTGGGTCAACTTGGGTCAAGTGGTCAATTGGGCTAAGTTAGGCTCAAATATTGACTTGGTCAAGTTCAATCATTGATTATGAATGAATTTAGATCAATGGTTTCAATCAATTTGGCCTATGATGGATTTTGGATATGTTATATTTCATTTTGGCTAAGTGTTGACTTGGTCAACCCTTAGGTTTGACTTGGTTTGCAATTTGAGTGGTTGATCATCTCATGATGATTGTTGATCATGATGAGAGGTATAGATGGGCTTAGTTCAATCCAATTTGGTTAGAATTAGAATTTGGCTCATAAGGGTACTTTAGGTCACTTTGGGTCAAGTGAGCCTAAGTAGGTCAAATGGCTTGGTCCAAGCTTGATTTGAGTTTGATTGAACTCACATATGGACTTATGATTGAAATATAAATCCATTTGCAAGTGGTTTGAAGTCAAATGAGTTTTGATTCATTTGATAATTTCAAGTTCAAAGGGTGAACATTAAATGGATTTTGGCTTAATTTTTGAATTGAGTTTTGGTTAAGTGATTGAAGTTGTATTTATATTTGGATTCATGATTGAAGATTGATTGAATCATGAAGAAAATCAAGAGTTTGCTTTGGATTTGATTTGGCTAAGTTCAAGAATTTGACTTGAAAGACTTAGATTGGATTTTGATTGAATTTGGGTTTGATTTTAGGAGTTAGTTTTGGTTGTTTGAATTTATATTTCATTTATATATGTGAATATAAATGAGAATATAAATGGGTTATGAGAAAATTTCATGAGTTTGAAGTGATTTGAGCTTGATTTGGGCTAAGTCCTCAGAAGAAGGACTTGGGAAAGATTTGGAATGACCATGGATTTTTATTTGATTTTTTGAGTTTTGTTTGATTATTTGGATTTATATATGTGAATATATAATGAGAATATAAGTTATGAAAATTTCATGAGTTTGAATTGATTTGGATTAAATTAAGTCCTGGGAATCAAGGACTTAGGAGAGATTTTGAACTTGAATTTATCTGGGATCATTTCAATCATGGGCTTCAATCATATGAATTGATTTGAGTTTGGAGAAAATCAAATAGGCTGGGTGATTTAAGTTTGATGTTGATTTGATTTAGAGTTTGTCTTGAAGGAAGAAAGTGAATGTGGTTCAGCTATAGGGTAGGAAATTTCTAACATTTCATTTTTAGAATGAGCTCTCAACCCTCCATCTTAGACATAGGACTTCTCTTAGACTTTAAGAGTTCCTTAGTCTTAAGACACATCTAGTGATTGGACACTCAACCTACTAGAGACTTAGAAGAGTTAGCCATAGGAATAGGTCATGCCTTAGGTGAGGAAAACTTGCCTACCTTAGCTTGAACCACTCCTCACCTTCTTCCTTCAAGTCAAACTCCAAATCAATCTTATTTGATTTTCTCCTAACTCAAATCAAATCCATCATTGAAATCCATGATTGAAACCCATGAATGAAATTCTTAAGTCAAATCTTTCTTAAATCCTTAAGCTTCACTTAAGGACTTAGCTTAGATCATGATCAAATTATTCCAAACTCATGAGATTTTCTCATAATTCATTTATATTCTCATTTAATTTTTTATATATAAATGAAATATAGATTCAAGCCAATCAAACTAAACTCAAAATTCAAAATAAATTCATGAAATTTCCTAAGTCCTTCAAATTTTCCTTCATGGACTTAGCCTAAATCATGATCAAATCAAATCAAAGCCTTGAAATTTTCTCATAAAATTATTTATATTCTCATTTGTATTCACATATATAAATGAAATATAAATATAAATCAATCAAACCAAATCCAAAAATTAATTTCCAAACTTAAAATCCTTCATAAGTCCTTAATTTTCCCCTTAAGAACTTATCCAAAATCATGTTCAAATCAATTCAAATTCATGGGATTTTCTCATAACTTATTTATATTCTCATTTATATTCACATATATAAATGAAATATAAATATAAATCAACCAAACAAAATCCAAAGATTCAAATCCTTACTCCAAAATTTCCTGAGTCCTTTAAAATTCTCTCTTAAAAGACTTAGCCTTGATCATGATCAAATCACTTCAAATTCTTGAAATTTTCTCATGACCCATTTATATTCTCATTTATATTCTCATTTATATTCACATATATAAATGAAATATAAATTCAAACAATCAAAACCAATTCCAAAAATCAAACTCAAATCCACTCAAAATCTAACCTAAGCCTTTCAAGTCAAAATCTTGAACTTAGCCAAATTAACTTCAAATCAAGCCAAACTCTTGATTTTTCTTTATGATTCAATCAATCCTTTAATCATGAATTCAAATAGAAATACAAACTTCAATCACCAAATCAAAATCCAATTCAAAAATCAAACCCCAAATTCATGTTCTTCCTTTGAATGAAATTGTCAAATGAATCAAAACTCATTTGACTTCAAAACAAATGGATTTATATTTCTATCATAAGTCCATATATAAATTCAATCAAATTCAAATCAAGCTTTGACCAAGTCATTTGACCCACTTCGGCTCACTTGACCCAAAGTGACCTAAAGTATCCTTATGAGCCAAATTCTAATCCTAACCAAATTAGATTGAATCAAACTCACTTATGCCTTTCATCATGATCAACAATCTTGAAGATGATCAATCATCCAAATTGGGTCAAACCACGTCAAACTTAAGGGTTGACCAAGTCAACACTTAGCCAAAATGAAACCCAACATAGCCAAAATCCACCATATGCCAAATTGATTGAAAGCATTGATCTAAGTTCATTCATGAACTATGTTTGAACTTGACCAAGTCAACATTTGAGCCTAACTAGATTGGCCATTTGACCCAAGTTGACCCAACTTGACCTAAAAGTCAAAATATGTCAAAACTTGATCTAAGCCAAATTGATTGAAACCAATGGTCAAGTTCATTCCAAATCACTTGTTGAACTTGACCAAAGCCTCAATTGGCCAACTAGACCTAACCTAGTCAATTGACCTTGAACCCAACTTGACCTAAAGGGGTCATGTTGAGCCAAATTCAAACTTAACCAAAATTGATTGGAAACAAAGATACCAATCCACTTCATATGACCAACCAAAACTAAACATACCCATGGCTTAGCTCAAATAGGTCAAATGGGTCAAATTGGTCAACTTGACCCATTTGACCTAAATGAAGTCATATGAGCCAAACTCAGAACTAAACCAAATTGAATCACACCAAGGCCACCAAAACATTTCAAATGGTCATATGAACTTGACCCAATCCTTGGTTTGACCCCATTTGACCAATTGGTCAACTTGACCCTAGTTGACCCATTTTGCCTAAATGGGTCAACATGAGCCAAACCATATCAAATGAACTCCAAATCCAATGAAACTTGGCCAAACCTATTTTCTCAACATACCCAATATATTCGAATTCAAAAATCAGCCAAATGTCCATTCTACCCCTAGGCCATAGAACAAATTTTGGTCAAATCCATGGGGAATTTGGTTAAGTCCTCTTCATATCTACTTGATACCTTCCTAATAGGTCAAGTAGACCCTATGGAGGGTGGTGCACCCAACCCAATGGGTTTGGGTTAGACCAAATGGACCCAAGGCCAAAACTGACCACATGGCTCAAATTGGCCATATGGAAAACTTCCCTCACTTAGTTTGAAGCACATGGGAGGTTACCACTCCACTCCTTAGCTGAAATCAACCATATGCCAACTCATAGCTCAAACAACCCTAATGCTTATGGTCAATTGGATCAAAATGGCAAACCATGCTTCGGCCATCTGATTGCCATAGGGGGAGATATACTCCCCCTAATTCACTTTAATTCTCATATGCTCATTGTCGATTGAGTGTTAGAGAGTCATAGATGCATTCTTGAGTGATCCTAAGCTCTATAGAAGGGATTTGAAATTAGCCATTCTCAGTTTTCTTAAAGAGAAAGCAGGAAGCTCCATTGATTTCCAAACTTCCTCCACACTACAATTCAACTCAATTGCCTTTGCATACTCCACCAGAGGATCAAATCAAGCTTTCTTAAGCTCTCTCTCTCAAGTTCCAAAGGCAAGGAAAGGCTCACTTAGATCAAAACTACGAAGGAGCTAAGGAGGGATTGGTCCATAGAGCAAGCTACTCAACCTCAGGAGCTAATTCTTTCACCACAACTTCATCTCAATCAGATGAAGCTCCTCCAAGGGAATCAATCACCGGTGATCACCTCCGGCGAGGTTAAGCAATTTTTTATCATTAAACCCTCGTGTGTTGGTCCTTTATGAAAGAAAGTTTAATGGCATGAAGTTTTAACCATTGGATGTGATCTACATTGCTTGATGATGGTGTGTGCAAGATTTTATCCTAATCTGAGCTCAATCGAGCTGGTATCTTGCTCTTGAACATGGACGGCCTCCATGGTTCATAGAGCTTGGTGGGGGTGAATCTCTGGCCATCCATCCGCACATTTTGGATGGGCGGCTGAGATTAAACACACATTTTAAATCCTATTTAACATTTTAAAACCACGGGTTAATTCACGCATTTGATTCTTGATCGGCGATGAATATAAAAGCTCGTACTGCGTCACCATGCGTGCCTTGATGTGATGTTTAAGCTGTCGCTCATTCGGTGACGCATGTAAAGAGCACTTGACTCAGCCGTTGCGTGTCACACTATGGATTAAAGGATTAATTAGGTTTTAAATAATTTTAATTAACCCTCTAAACTTTAAAAATTCATATCTCTCTAAAGAAAAATCAGAAAAATATGAGGTAAATTGCAACTTAAAGATAATTCAATCTATAATATTTTAAAATTTGTTTTAATTGCTTTTAAATTATATCATTCTCTGATTTTGCCTTTTATTGCAAATCTTAATTTGCTAATTACTCCCTAATTAATCCACTGATTAATCTCAAATTTCTTGGGTACATATTTTAGGGGATGACTTCTATCTCTCCTAATTTTCTTGGGATTTATTAGTAGCTTAATTGGGGTAATTGCTAATTCATTTCCTAATTATCCCCTTATGTAATTAAGGATAATTAAGAGTTTGATTAGTATTTTAATCCTTTATTGAAGTTGATTAAGGTTTGATCCAATGAATAGGAGGTTTAGGGAATAATTTTGGGGCATTTCCCATAAGCATTTCCCTAAACCCAATTTTCTTTCTTAATCCTCTTTTTTAAGGGCTAATTCATTAATTACCCTCTTAATTAATTTTAAAATTCTAAAATCTTCTAGAACTTAATTAATCTACTTTGGATAGATGCTTAGGTGTTCAAGAGCCTAAGTTCAATTAAGAAAATCAAAACTTAACTCATATGTGTGAGGGGTGTTTTGAAATTACTTAAGTTAAACCCCTTAGCTTAATTAACCATTAATCATGAGCCAAATTGCATTAGGCCCTTTACTTCCTAGGTGCATTGAAAATTTAAATTCCTTGTGAGGTTTTATGTCATCCCATTGGTTCATAATTATTTGGTTAATTATGCTATGGTGTGGTAAGGGTTAATTAACATGTTTAATTCATACCTTAACCTAATCAAAATCTAAAATGAATCTAATCATCTAAAAATTAAATAAAAATGTCAAATACATGTGGGAATGGGTTAGTCATAGCAAACTCAATCCACATTTTCAAAATTAAATCAAATTCAAATTCAAACAAAAATCATATTAAATAAACTTTGATTTACTTTAAGCTTTCTTATTTCATAAGATTATCTTTAGGATTTAATTAAAGTGAATGTGTTTACATGCTTTCATTGCTTTAGTTCTTTCCCCAACATGCTAAATATGTCTGTCATATAAAATGAAAATATTTACTTTATGTCAAATTGCATGTGTTGGCTAAAGTAAGAATATGAGTGGCTATTATCACTATTAAATTCAAATTATTTTCAAAACATATGAATTAATTATCAAAATTGAAAGTGTATTACTTATATCTTAATTATAAGTTTGCATGTGAGTAAAATATAAGGATGTGCATAGTGTAGGTTTTCCTTCTCTTCTCTTTTAGTATAGTTTTGAATAGGATTTGACAAGGTGTATGGTTCATTTGAAAAGAACTTAACACTTGCCTAATTTCGTATCCTATTCATTCCTATACTATCACATAAGAAGGATATTTATGCTTGCACATATAAATTGCATAAACAAAATAAATCAACTAATATAAATTTTTGCATTCTTTCTTTTCCATTTATTTCTTTTGTACACATGTTTGTATTTAAGGAAAGTGGTATATTAGTCGGACAACCCAGATTGTGAGGCTTTAAGTAATAAGTAGGTCTTGTACCTTACACCCTGGTTAACAATGGCTATTACTCACTTATGCTTTCTTACTTTCATGTGTGCATGTGAAAATTGGATAAGAAATCCCTTTCTACTTAATGAAAATCATGCATCATAAACATTCAAATTTTTTTAAATGAATTGCTTAGCATGCATCATAAAGTGTCTTAAACATTCTCATTTGTGTGTATAGATATGCTTAGGATTCATTCATATGCATGTTATACATAGGAAAAGAAGTGAAGTGATGTATCTTTTGTGAATTTAGTTCATTTTATTTAATCTTAAAATGCCTTTCTTTTTAAATGGGTTTGTTTAGAGTTCATCTAAACTTAGGATTAATTAAAAGACTTAATTAAAGCATTCACTAAACAAAACTAAAACATGAATCTACCTCTAAACTTACTTAGGTTAGCGAAAAAAATAGAAGTTCTCTTCTCTTTCTCTCTCTTCATAACTTAGTAATTAATTGTAGGATTCACTTGAACCTAATCAAAACATGAAATAAAATCAACCCAAAATAACTAAATCACTTAAATGAAACCCTCTTCTAAGTTGAACATGCTTCACACTTAGAAAATTCTAACTTAAAACCATAGCTAAGCATACCACACAAACCTCCAAAGCACACACATTAGGCTAAGTCACCACTTCTAGCTTTAGGTTAGGGAGAGCAT
This sequence comes from Cymbidium sinense, assembly GCA_021442155.1. Taxonomy (NCBI): domain Eukaryota; kingdom Viridiplantae; phylum Streptophyta; class Magnoliopsida; order Asparagales; family Orchidaceae; genus Cymbidium; species Cymbidium sinense. Next base: position 250,612,512 of record CM038214.1, read on the forward strand.
GGTTTGATGCTTGACTTTTATTTTGTGATATATATTTTTGTCTAGATGGTTGGATGTATGTGCGTAGAATGAATGGTAGGATGATCTTAGTCTAACCATTATTTTTAGTAGGGGATTGTGCTTAAGGGGTGCTATAATAAATAAAAATATAAATATTTTTGTTGTTCAGGTGCTTATACCCCTAAGCATAATCCAATATGCCAGGTGGACTTAGCCACCCATGTGTGGCATGATAAGTCCAATATACATGCTTGGGATTTGGTGATTTGTTTAGGTAACATTTATTTTATAGATTTTAGCTAGATTTACTTTTCCTTTTCATGTAAATTTTACAATTAGGATTTTGGAATGATTGTTATGGGGATTAGGATGAATATTGGTCATAAGATCTTATCTTATGCACCATATGAATCCCTTGGAGCATCCACCTTCCAACCATCCAAAAGAAGGAACCAAAAAAGAAAGAAGAAGAGAAGAATGAAGAAATGAAGCTTAAAGACCCCCATAACAATGAATTCCTTGCTTTATTGTATTTAATTCATTTGTAATCCGGGTTGTATAAGGGTAGAGCTCGGCTACCCAATTTGTTCTTGGGTTTTTGTGGTCGTGCCCGACCACAATGGCCTCTTATCCTTTTGCGATTAGCTTTATAAATTGATTGGTGATTTGTTTAGTTTATGCATTTAAGTGGCATCCTTTTCCTAGTTTCTTCCTTACTTTATGTATGGCCTAGATGTGTATTAGGCTCTTAGGAAAAATAAATCTTTTACCAAATTTAATAATTCAAAACTAAAAATAAAGAACTCATAACCTCATTAAAGCTTAGGCTAAAATCATGACAAAAGAATTAACAACCCCTTAGCTGGATGAGTACTTCTTTTACAACATCATGCACAAATGCATCTTGCCTCACTCTTGATTGAAGGGCTTCCACCTTTGCCATAGAAACTTGGCTTGACCTTTGAGAGCCATAGTGAAAACACACCTCCCCTCTTCTCACTGATTTTGGCCAATAACGTCATTTCTCATGCATTAGGCATATGAATCCTTTTAGCCTTAGTCAAAATGATTGTCCAAAAATAAAATTAAAAATGAAATCTGAATTGCATTAGATTTTGGTCATTTGAAGCATGTCCTTACGTGATCTAGTATCTTTAGAGAGTGAGTTTAAGGATTTAGTCTATTTCTAAATAAATAACAGCCTAGCTATCTTGCATAAAGCATAAGACTTGCCTACATGAATTTAAAATCATTGGAGGAGTTAGTTGGCGGCCACCCCCAGGTGGTTGTAAGTCCAAGTAGTCGGGTGGTTTGTCTTCTCTTGTGGAGGCAAACCAAATAACCATTTTTCCCTTAAATTTAGGTTATACTTTCGACCTTCGCCAAAGCTCCATAAATTTAGGTTGTGAGGTTGCTTCTTCCCTTTGTGGGCCATAAGCATAAATCCTTACCTCTTAGGCATTTTCTTAATCTTATATTATGGAAATATAAGTCCTAAATTTCTAATGAAAATTCAACTCAAACAAACTAAATCAATTTCAAAAATGTAAAGCCCAACCCTAAGATAATTTGAGATGCTCGCTAGGTTTCCTAGCATCATGGACATATCCTACTTATCTTTCTTTTGGTTTCAATAATAACTCTCTCTCTCTTTGATCAATCCCATTTGATTTTATAAAATAGGCTAATCGATTGATAGTCCTACCCTATTAAAATCTTTGAAGATAATGATCAATTACCTTAATCGAGAGTATTCCTAAGGGATCCCATCCCTTAGGATGTAATTAAATATGGGGGCTTGCCCTTGTAGGGAACCTAACGAACCTGATTTAAAATAAACCCTGCTTTACTTTTTCATGTAAAGTAGGGGAAGAATCTTTGGTACATATACAGACCCATTGTCCTTAGGGTCGTTATTCGAGGGATTAGATCCATTATAGGGTGGTGACTTCTATCTCTTGAGATAGTACACCTCTCCTCAATGTCATACTCGATCTCCTCAATAAGAACATCTGTGAATATATGTGGTGTCTTGACAAGGTGTACTTATATTTTTATATATTCCCTATTTTCATTTAACCTCTTTTTCAAAGGGAGATGGGATAGATTTAAGGCAAGAAATGTATAAGAATATAGAATAAATTTTCACCACACACCCCTAAGGCATGACCTATTCCTATGGCTAACTTTTTAAGTCTCTAGGCTAGGTTGAGTGTCCACCTAATCACTAGATGTGTCTTAAGACTAAGGAACTCCTAAAGTCTAAAAGAAGTCCTATGTCTAAGATGGAGGGGTTGAGAGCTCATCCTAAAAATGAGGTCAACAAAGGTCTCCCAATAGGTGTGGTGTGACTGACAAGGAACACCGCACATATTGTTGTTGACGAAATGATCAATAACACCGAACGATCACAAGAACCAACAAAGATGATTTACCTCTAATCTAAGGTGTAGAAAGAATCTAGAGCTTAGTGCAATATGGCTCTACTTATGTCAAGGACATAAGAGAGAAGGAGGAATCCACTAGGATAGAGTATGTGAACCTTCCACTAGGGAAGCAGGTTCAAGTCATCAACAAGGGGATGAGAGGTTTGATTTGATTTGAGTCTCACTATTGAGAGAAATTTGATTTGTTTAATTAAGTTCCACTGGGGAAGGGGGTTGGATTTATTTGAATTTCTTGTTTGTTTAATTATGTTTTTTTTGACTCCACGGGGGATGGAAAAGTGAACTATCCACTAGGGAGGAAAGTTTAAGTCATCCACAAGGGAGGGGTTGTGAAATTTGCTAAGGGATTATAATTCTAGATTTGCAAGGGGGATTAGAAAGATTTCCATCTCATTGAGGAGAAGCAGATGATACGATTTTGCTTTGATTGTTTTAGTTTTGATTGGATTTATTTATTTTGATTAGTTTACTCCACCGATGGAAGAGTGTTGAGTTTGTTTTAGATTTAAAATTTTGGATTTTGATGTTAGTTTATGATGGATCGCACTGAGTAGGGGTCATGTAGGCCTAAGCCTTGCTCAAATTTATCAATCCAAATGGGTAGTCTACCAAACACATAGTAGGACTAGCCAATCAAAGGGATTGCCTTTCAGTGTATAGCAGCTATACTAGGAAGAAAGTGTAGTAAACTTACATCCTCTAAAGTAGGGACCAGTTTTTGGGGTGATCTATTAGCGGGGCAACGGATTGAACCCAACCTAGGGCTGACTATTGAGTGATTGCCACTGGGGGACTTAGATCAACTAAAGGATAGTCAAGATTTGTTTCATTCTTTAACTTATTTTTGATGGATCCTATCGGTTTGTGACGGACTGCACTGAGTAGAGGCCGTGGGCCTTGGTCGAATCCAGATACCAATCTAAAGAGGTAGTCTACCAACCACACAGTAGGACTATCCAACCAAAGTGATTGCCTTTCAGTTTGTAATGGTTAAGTTTAGGAAGAAAGTACGGGGACTCGCATCTTCCAAAATAAGGAACCACTGAGGGTGATCGGTTGCTTTGGGCAATAAATCTAACCTGACCTAGGGCTGACTATTGAGTGAATGTCGGTGGGGGACTTAAATCAACTCAAAGATAGTTAAAGATTGATTTCATTTTTTTAGTTTATTTTGATGGATTTCATTGGTTTGCGATGGATCACTTAGAAGAACTTATATCATCTAAACATATCTCATTTACCAAACCAAAGTAGCTTCGATGGGAGAACTATCGACTAAAGGAGTGCCTTTCGGTTTGCAATGATCAATTGGAGGGAAAGCTACTCACATCTCCCCAAAAGACCCTTTGGGGTGATCGGTTGGCAACAAATTGAACCCGACTTGATCGATTCAACATACTAGAAAAAATCGTCATAGTCTTATATCTTCCAATGTGGAATGATTGTGGTAACTTCATGGCAAAATAAATTGAACTTGACCCAAGGAGACTTCTGGAGTATCGACACGGGATTTATCTTAATTGGTAGTCGCAATTCCTATGAGTTCTGACCCTCACAGATAGGATGCCTGCTTGGAAAAAGGGGCCCTTTAGGGACTTAAATTCTTAATCTACAAGTGAATTAATTTATTTGTTTGGTTAGTTTGTTTATCATGGATCTTGTTGGTTTGTAAGGGATCAAACTTAAAAGGAGCTTATATTAGCCTAGACCTATCTAAGATTCTTGAACCAAGGAGAATTTCATTCCGAACAAATTCTCCAACCATAGGGGTGGCTACTAGGAAAGGGGGGACTTCCAATCCAAAAGTAACTCATGTAGTGTCTAAATGGGGTCCCGAGTAGTGTCTAAATAGGGTCGCAAAGGATGTAATCCAAATAGAGTTCTTGCAAGGAGAGGGGGCGCTAAGGGCTTAATCCAAAATCTTGGAGAAGATAACATTGCTAGTCATATATCAAATAGGTATTCGATGGCCAACTCAAGAAAATGGGGACTTGCCAGAGTGGTATATGGGAGTCATTGTCCATAGCGAACATCAACCAACCTAAGGTGCACGCTTTGTTTGCAACAATCATGAAGAAAGCTCGAGACTCACATCCTCTAGAAATTGATTGGGATAGTTTATCTTATTTCGATAGGTGTCATCCACCTGAATCTAAGTGAATGCCATTGGGGACTTATATCGACTAAAATGTAATCAAGAGGAAAGGAGCCTATAGGGAACTTATCCTAAACCTCATATCTACTCGACCTAGTTAGATCATGATGATTAGTTCAAGAAGAAAGCTCGGTGACTCACATCTTCTTAAACAAGATCAACATGAGGTAGCTTAATAGCTGGGTAGTGAAGTTTACCATACTAATAAGGTGCTCGTTGGTTTGCAATGATCAAGTTAGGAAGAAAGCACAGGGACTCGCATCTTCCAAACAAGTGAACACTAGGGTGACATATTAGTGAAGTAGCATGTAAACCTGACCTAGAGCAGCTAATGAGTGGGTGTCCAATGGACTTGCTCCCACTTCAAAGTAATCCGAGATAAAAGATTTGTGTTTATTTTCGTGCATGTGTTAAAGGGAATAGGATGCCTCAGGGGACTCTTACACCTAACCTAAAACATGCTGAGGATTTTAATGAAATGGTGCCACGGATGGAAATAAGATTTCCCACTAAGAAAGGATGTCGCTTGGGTTCTCTCACACCTAACTTAGTTGTGCTAATCGAAATAGGATGCCTCTTGGGTTCTATCACACCTATTCTAGTAGCACTGGGAAAATTGCGTTTGATTGTGTTTGTGTTGTGAAAAAGGGATAGGATGCCACTGGGGGACTCTTACACCTACCCTAAACACATCACGGCAGATTCGCAAGACAAGCAAACAATGCTTCGAAAGAAGAGAAGATTTTAGTGAAATAGAATCAGATTGTGTTGATTGATAGATTTGTTTTCAAACAAGATTTGTATGGATAATATTTCTTTAAATAGAGCCCATTAATTAGAAGCATCAGGTGTTCCCCTTTACAATCAATAAGCTGATAAGATCCTTCTTGGTAGGCCTTCTCTATGACATAGGGGCCTTCCTAAGTGGGTTCAAACTTATCTCCCATCTTTCGACGGGAAATAATTGGTCTCCTTAGGACTAACACAAGTTCTCCTGCTCAAAGAGACCTAGGGCGGACCTCCTAATTCTGGCACGTTCATAGGCGACTCTCCTCTAAACCTTCGAGCTCTTCTAGCCACAAATTTACATTCTACTCTGTAGTGATCTTTCTAACCAATGCTATCCTTAGTGATGGGAGTTGAACTTCTAAAGCTACAATGGCTTCTGACCCATACACTAAGAAAAATGGGGTAGATTGAGTTGAAATTCGGTATGTGGTGAGGTAGGCCCACAAGACTTCAACCAACTGCTCATTCCATTATCGCTTGTTTTCGTCAAGAGTCTTCTTTAATTTTTGTATGAGAGTTTTGTTGAATACTTTTGCTAAGCCATTGCTCTAGGATAGTAGATGGTGAAGTATCTCAAATTTATATTGTGTTTTGAAGTGATCTTGGTGCTTTTGAATGTAGTACCATTATCATATAATTCATCGAGGCACACAACCTACATAGATATGATTCCAAATGGAAGCGCTCATTGTGACCTCTGAGTGGGATTGCCTCCTTGGAAAAGTATTCTGGCGTTAAGATGAAGCGATGCTCCTTGGAAGGAGGATCGATGGACCCACAATATCAATACACACTCAAATGGCCATGAGGCCAATAGTGTAGAATGTTGGGTGGTTGGTGTAGACCACATGTACACTTCGATGGCATCTGATACCTCCATGCGTTTATTGACCTCATTTTGGTGATCGACACTCCATCTTAGACATGGGACTTCTCTTAGAATTTAAGAGTTCCTTAGTCTTAAGAAATATCTAGTGATTAGGTGGACACTCAACCTAGAGACTTAGAAGAGTTAGCCATAGGAATAGGTCATGCCTTGAGGGTGTTAGGAAAATTTCTACCCTTAGCATGAACCATTCCTCACCTTCATTCCTTCAAGTCAAACTCCAAATCAATCTTATTTGATTTTCTCCAAACTCAAATCAACTCCATGTGATTGAAATACAAGTTTGAAATCCATGATTGAAATCCATGATTAAAACCTATGAATGAAATTCCTAAGTTCAAATTTTCCTAAGTCCTTAATTTATCTCTTATGGACTTAGCCTAAATCATGATCAAAGCAAATCAAATCCCTGAGATTTTCTCATGATTCATTTATATTCTCATTTACATTCACATATATAAATGAAATATAAATTCAAACCAACCAAACAAAACTCAAAATTCAAAATTAATTCATGAAATTTCTTAAGTCCCTTAATTTCCTTCTTAAGGACTTATACAAAATCATGATCAAACCAATTCAAATTCATGAAATTTTTTCATAATCTCATTTATATTCTTATTTATATTCACATATATAAATGAAATATAAATATAAATCAATTAAATCAAATCCAAAAATTAAATTCCAAATCTAAAATCCTTCTTAAGTCCTTAATTTCCCTCTTAAGGACTTAGCCTAAATCATGATCAAACCAATTCAAATTCATGGGATTTTCTCATAACTCATTTATATTCTCTTTTATATTCACATATATAAATGAAATATTAATATAAATCAATCAAACCAAACTCAAAAATTCAAATCCAAAACTCCAAAATTTCTAAGTCCTTTAAATTCCCTTTTGATGGACTTAGCCTAAATCATGATCAAATCACTTCAAATCCTTGAAATTTTCTCATGATCCATTTATATTCTCATTTATATTCACATATATATAAATGAAATTTAAATTCAAACAATCAAAACAAATTCCAAAAATCAAACTCAAATCCACACAAAATCCAACCTAAGCCTTTCAAGTCAAAATCTTGAACTTAACCTAATCAACTTCAAATCAAACCAAACTCTTGATTTTCCTTCATGATTCAATCAACCCTACAATCATGAATCCAAATATAAATACAAACTTCAATCACCAAATCAAAAATCAATTCACAAATCAAACCCCAAATCCTTTCATGTTCACTTTTTTAATATGAAATTGTCAAATGAATCAAAACTCATTTGACTTCAAACCATTTGTAAATGGATTTATATTTTAATCATAAGTCTGTATTCAAGTTCAATCAAACTCAAATCAATTTTTGACCAAGCCATTTGACCCACTTAGGCTCACTTGACCCAAAGTACCCATATGAGCCAAATTCAAACTTAACCAAAATTGATTGGAAACAAATATATAAATCCACTCCATATGACTAACCAAGCTTAAATGTACCCATGACCTAGCTCAAATAGGTCAAATGGGTCAAATTGGTCAACTTGACCCATTTGACCTAAATGAAGTCATATGAGCCAAATTTAAAAGTAATCCAAATTGAATCAAACCAAAGCCACTAAAATATTTAAAATGGTCATATGAACTTGTCCCAACCCTTGGTTTGACCCAATTTCACTAATTGGTGAACTTGACCCAAGTTGACCCATTTTGGCCTAAATGGGTCAACATGAGCTAAACCTTATCAAATGAATTTCAAATCTCATGAAACTTGGCCAAACCTAGTTTCTCCACATACCTAACATATCTAAATTGAAAAATTAGCAAAATGACTATTTTACCCCTAGTCCATAGAACAAATTATGGACTAATCTATGGGTAATTTTTAATTCCCTCTTCATCAAATGATGCCTTCTAGCTCAAGTGGACCCAATGAAGAGTGGTTCACCCAACCCAATGGTTTTGGGTCAACTTAAATGGACCCAAGGCCAAACTTGACCCCTTAGCTCAAATTGGCTATTTCAAAATCCTCCTTCCACTAAATTTGATGCAAATTGGAGGTTACCAATCCACTCAAGACCTCAAACCGACCATGTGCAAAGATCAACGACCTAAACAAACCTTTCCATGTGGTGGATTAAAATGGCTAAGGCTGGTAGTCGATTACCATAGGGGGAGATATAGTCCCCCTAATTCAATTTGAATTGAGGATCCCCACATTCAATTAAGCCCTAGTGAGTGTTAGGAAACTTCAGAGAGTCATCCTAGGCTTTCTAAGAGATATTTGTAAAGGGCATTTCTCGATTTTCTTCCTTAGAAAAAAGGACTTCAATCCTCAACTTCCTCTATACTCAAATCCATTCCAATTCCTCACTCCTGGGGGATTGAGTGCAGTGCCCTCATTGAGTTCCCAAAGCAAGGAGAGGTGGAATTAGATCAAAGGCCAAGGTGAAGTGGTGTTGGTCCATGAGGTACTCAACCCCAAGGCTTGAAACTTTCAGGGCTTGTCTCTAGGAAGCTACCTCATATCAGCCCGGTGATCACCTGATGTATGGAATTTTTTCTTAGCTTAGAGGTGTTGGTCTTTTGTAATTTTTTATGTCATGAGAAATCCACCATTGGATAGGCTTCTCATTAGCTTTAGATGGTGTGGGTACAATCTCATTCCAAGCCGAGGTCAATTGAGCTCAGATCTTCCCTTTGATCATGGACGGTCATTTTTGAGCCTAAGGGAAGAACTGGGGAGATCCTGGCTGTCCATCTGCGCATTTTGGATGGACAGTCACGATTAACTGCACATTTTACAATTAATTTATCCCTTTAGAAACCACAGGATGATCCTTTATCGATCCTTGATCGAGCGATAGGGGATCGCATCATCGCCATATGCTGTGATGTTTAAGTAATTAGCTCAAGCAGTGTAAAGCGCCGCGTGTCATCGTAGCGTGTCATCTTTGTGAGCTAATGAGTTAATTTAATTAATTTCAATTAATCTCCTGATCTTCAAAAATTCATATCTCTCTCAATAAAATTCAAAAAATATGAGAAAAAATTCTATGGAAAGATAATTTAACATAAAATATTTTAAAATGATTTCAATGGATTTTGAATTATAATTTTTTTTATTTTGGGTTTTATTAGAAATATCATTTTGTTAATTACTTCTTAATTAATTTTTTTGATTAATCCCAAACTTTTTGGGTATGTTTTAGGGGATGACCTCTGCCCCCTTAATTTTCTTGGGATTTATTTAAGGCTTAATTAGGGGAATTGCAAATGTGTTTTCTAATTACTCTCTTAACCTATTTAAGGATAATTAAGGTTGGATTAGTGTTTTAATCCATCATTAAGGTTGATTAAGGTTATATCCAGTGAATAGGAGACTTAGGGAATAATTTTGGGGTATTTCCCCTAAGCTATTCTCTAAACTCCCTTTTCTTTCCTTAATCCTCTCTTAATTAAGGGTTAATTTATTAATTATCCCCTTAATTAATATCTAAAAATTCTAAAATCTTCCAAAACTTAATTAATCCACTTTGGGTAGAAACTTAGGTGTTTAAGAGCCTAAGTTCAATTAAGGAAATCAAAACCCAATTCATATGTGTGAAGGGATGTTTTGAAATTACTTAAGTTGCCTTAGCTTAATTAACCATTAATCATGAGCCAAATTACATTAAGCCCTTTTCTTCCTAGGTGCATTAGTTTAAATTCCTTGTGATTTTATGTCATCTCATTGGCTCATAATTATTTGGTTATTTATACTAAGGTGGTGTAAAGGGTTAATTAACTTGCTTAATTCATACCTTAACCTAATTAATATATAAAAATGAATCTAATCATCTAAAAATTAAACAAATATATCAAACAAATGTGGGAATGGGTTAGGAACAGTAAACTTAATCCAAATTTTCAAAATTAAATCAAACTTAAAACTAAACAAAATCACATTGAATACACTTTGATTTATTTTAAACTTTCCTATTTCATAAGATTATCTTTAGGATTTAATTAAAGTGAATGTTTACATGATTTCATTGCTTAATTCTTTCCCAACATGTTAAATATGATATGGTTTCATGCATCCATATTTTTCAAAATTCAAATTTAAAATGAAATTGACTTTATGTCAAATTTGCATGTTCATTAAAAATAGAAATATATGGCTATTATACTAAATTCAAATTATTTTCAAAAATATATGAATCAAATGCAAAAAAGTGCTACTTATATTTTAATTATAAGCTTGCATGTGAGAGAATATACGGATGTGCTTAGCATAGATTTCCCTTCTCTTTTATTTTAGCATAGTTTTGAATAGGAGTTGGTAAGATGTATGGTTCATTTCAAAAGAACCTAACACTCACCTAATGCCATATCCTATTCATTCCTATGTTATTACTTAAGAAGGGTCACCTATGTATGCACACATAAATTGTATAAACAAAATGAAACAACTAATACAACTTTTGCATTCTTTCTTACCAATTTACTATTTTGTATATATGTTTGTATTTAAGGAAAGTGGTATATTAGTCTGGATAACCCTAAGGTTACCAGTCTTTAATTAGCCCTAAGTAGGTCTTGTACCTTACACCTCTGGTTAGCAATGATGCTATACTCACTTATGCTTTTCTTACTTTCATGTGTATATGTGAAAATTGGATGAGAAATACTTTTTCTATTTAATGAAAATCATGCATCTTAAAACTTCCAAATTTCCTTAAATGAATTACTTAGCATGCATCATAAAGTGTGTTAAATATTCTCATTTGTATGTATAGATATGCTTAGGACTCATTCATATGAATGTTATACATATTGGAAAAGAAATGAAGTGATGTGTGTTTTGTGAATGTGGTTTATTTTATTTAATCTTAAAATGCCTTTCTTTTTGAATAGGTTTGTTTAGAGTTTATCTAAACTTAGGATTAATTAAAACATTTAATCAAATTATTCACTAAATAAAACCAAAAATATGAATCTAATCTAGAAATTACTTAGGTTAGGGAAAGAAAGAGAAGTTCTCTTCTCTCTTCTCTTTCCCTCTCTTTATAACTTAGTAATTAATTGTAGGATTCACTTGAATCTAATCAAAACATGAAATAAAATCAACCCAAATTAATTAAACAACTTAAATGAAACCCTCCTCTAAGTTGAACATGTTTCACACTTAGAAAATTCTAACTTAAAGCCATAGCTAAGCATACCACACAAACCTTCAAAGCACACACATTAGCCTAAGTCACCACTTCTAGCTTTAGGTTAGGGCAGTGCATGGTTTGATGTTTATTTATTTTGTGATATATGTTTTAGACTAGATGTTAGGGTGAATGCTCGTAGAATGAATGGTAGGACACCCATTATTTTTTACAAGGGATTCTGCTTAAGGGTGTTATCATAAATAAAAATATAAATGCTTTTGCTTGCAGGTGCTTATTCCCCTAAGCATAATCTAATAGGCCAAGTGGACTTAGTCACCCATGTGTGGGGTGATAAGTCCAATATACATGCTTGGGATTTGTGTGGTTTATTTTAGCTAATCTTTATTTTGCAGGTGTTAGTTAGATTTTCATTCTTTTTATTTTTATGTAAATTTGTGCAATTAGGATTTTGGAATGATTGTTATGAGGATTAGGATGAGCATTGGTCATAAGATCCTATATGCACCATGTGAAGCCTTGGAGCATCCACCTTCCAACCATCAAGAAGGAACCAAAGAAGAAAAAGAAGAAGAATAACAATGAACTCCTTGCTTAATTGTAATTTAATTTATTTGTAATCTGGGTTGTATAAGGGTAGAGCTCGGCTACCCACATTTGTCTTTTTGGTTTAGTGCGGTGGTGCCTGACCACAACGACCTTTTATTTTTTTTATGATTAGCTTTATAAATTGATTGATGATTTGTTTAGCCTTTGTATTAAGTGGCATCTTTTCCTAGTTTCTTCCTTGCTTTATGTATGGCTTGGATGAGGATTAGGCTCTTAGGAAAAAATAAATCTTTTACCAAATCTAATAACTCAAAAGTAAAAATAAAGAACTCATAACCTCACCTAAAACTTAGGTTTAAAATCAAGATAAAAGAATTAATAACCCCTTAGCTGGATGAGTATTTCTTTTATAATATCATGCATAAATGTATCTTATTTCACTCTTGATTGGAGGGCTTCCACCTTTCAAACTTGGCTTGACCTTTGAGAGCCATGGTGGAAACACCTCTCTCTTCTCAGATTTTGGCCAATAACTTTATTTCTCATGCATTATGAATCCTATTAGGAGTCAAAATAATTTTCCAAAATGAAAATAAAATGAAATTTAAATTATGCATTAGGTCATTTGAAGTATGCCCTTACATGATCTAGTCTCTTTAGGGGTGAGTTTAAGGACTTAGTCTCTTTCTAAATAAATAACAGCCTAGTTATCTTGCATAAGCATTAAAGACTTGCCTACATATATTTAAAATCGTAGGAGGAGTTAGTTGGCAGTCACCCTCAGGCGGTTGTAAGTCTAAGTAGTTTGTCCTCTTGGAGGCAAACCAAATTATTTTCACCTTAGATTTAGGTGTGCTTTTGCCCTCACAAAGCTCTAGATTTAGGTTACGAGGTTGCTTCTCCTCTTTGTGGGCCATAAGCAATTCCTCACCTCTTAGGCATTTCCTTAATCTTATGTTAAGGGATCATAAGTCTTAAATTTTTAATGAAAAATATAACTCAAATAAACTAAATCAATTTTAAAATGTAAAGCAACTTGGATAGTTTGAGATGCTTTCCATTCCAGTATTGGAGCATCTCTCTTATCTTTCTTTTAGCTGATAATAATAAATCCTCTTTGATCAATCCCATTTGATCTTCAAAAATTAATCGATTGATAGTCCTTTCTATTGAAATCTTTGAAGATAATGATCATTTATCTTAATCGAGTATTCTAAGGATCTCCTTATGTAATTATGGGGCTTGCCCGAACAACAAACCAAATAAAAAATAAACTCTATTTTGTTTTTCCATGTAAAGTAGGAGAAGAATCTCTAGTACATATGCAGACTTGTCATCCTTAGGAGTCCTTATTGAGGTGATTAGGTCCATCAAGGGTAGTGGCTTCTTGAGATAGATATTATTCCTTGATGATGTGCTCACACTGAATATCTGTCTATGGATCTGTGTGGTATCCCAAAAGATGAATATTCTCATCTTTCACCTTTGAAGGCGACCATATAGAAATTTTTCTAACCAATAAGTCTGTAATCATCGAAGGCCAGTAGTATCTTAGTCTCTTGATCTTTATCTTCATCTTTAAACCAGATTGATGTGCTCCACATAGACCTAAATGTACCTTGATTACAATGCCATGGGCTTCATGTTTGTCTAAATAGCATAATCACATTTGTTCAAACGACTGGTAGTACAAGGTTCCATTAATGAGAGCGTAAGAGAGAGCTCTCTGTTTCATCTAATGGGCTTGTGACTTTTCTTGAGGTAGTTTGCCAGTGTTCAAATAGTCTATGAATGATTGCCTCCATTCCAGCTACTCGTTCTTATTGGCAATGGTAACCTCCCCTTCAAGAGAAAGTCTCTTGATGAGCTCAACAATAATAAGGGATGGGACTTGTTTGTTTTGGATCCTTATTAAAATGGACTCATCTTCCGGACATGCCAACTCTTTGGCAAGTTTGACCAAAGCATCTGCTACTATGTTCTCTGCTCGAGAAACTTTGTAGATGGTGACTTCAGGGATTTGAGCCAACAGCTTCATGGTATACTCATGGTAATAAAGAATCTTAGGTTTGAGAACCTTGTAGGACTCAGCGATCTAGTTGATGACCAACTGAGAATCCCCAAAGATGTTGATGCTTTGGACACCGATTTTGATGACTAACTATAGGTCAGCAATCAATGCCTCATACTCAGCTTCGTTGTTGGTGCAGGGGTTGGAAAGATAGTATGAGAATCTCATCACATCGCGGTTTGGAGTTAGAACTATTCCTACTTCCTTTCAGAAAGAGTAGATCGTGGTGCTTCCCTTTATAAAGAAAGCCATCAAAATACATCTTCCATCGACGGTTGTCAACTTCAAGTTCATGATTTGTTCATCGGGAGATCATCACTAGGAGAATCAGGAAGTGGGTGTCTTAAGAAATCACACTTGCTTTTACCAGAGGGATACAAAAGTGATGTCAAACTGCGAGAGGATCATGGACCATCATGCCAAATGTCTGGATAGTATTAGCCGTGTCATTGGCTACTACAGTGGATTGGCTCTGGAGATTAAGTTCACCTTATGAGAAAGCATATAATGACATAGCTTTTGGGAGATAAAAAATTAAAGCTAGGCAATGTTTCTCAATAGGTGAATAGTTTGTAAAGGAATCAAAATGGCGGTGAGGTAGTACAACTCTCCTTCATCATTGGCTTGGGCCAACAAAGTCTTGAGAGATGTCCAATGCAAGCAGTGTAGAGGATGAGTGGCCCGGGATAGAGCTGCTATGGCGGCTTCATCAAATCTTGCTTGATATCTTCAAAGGCATCGACACTTATCATCCCACTTGAACTTGGCATCCTTCTTGACAAGTCGAGAATGGAACATCTCCTTGATATGTAGGAAATAAAGCATCCTTCCTTGGAAAGATGTGAGTTAAGTTAAACTTTTAGGAGGTGGCATTTCTAAGATAGCTTTGATGTTTTCTGGATCTATCTCTATTCTCTGGTATTGGATAATAAACCCAAGGAATTTCTCTGAAGCTACTCTGAATGCACACTTCAGGGGATTCATTTTGAGGTTATATTATCTTAACCGTTCGAAAACTACTCTCAAGTCAAAGAGATGGTCTTCCTTTTCTTTGCTCTTGATAACTAGATCATCAATATAGCACTCGATCTAATGATGGATAAGTTCATTGAAGATCTGAGTCATGGCCCGTTGGTATGTAGCACCAGCATTTCTAAGGCCGAAATGCATGACCCTATAATAATAGATTCTGATCGAGGTTTAGAAAGCGGTGTTTCTTTCATCTTCAAGAGACATCTTGATTTGGTTGTAGCCAGATGATCCATCCATGAAAGACAACACTGCATGAGATGAGGTGATGTCTACATTAATTTTAGTATAGGAAGAGAAACTCATCCTTAGGACATGCCTTATTTAAGTCCCTAAAATTAACGCAAATGTGAATTTGGTCATTCTTCTTCTTAATTGGTATGACACTGGCTAACCAGGTAGGGTATTTTTTTTCCCTGATGAAATCAGCATCAATCAGTTTCTTGACTTCAAAAATGACATGTTGTTCGATTTCTAATTGCATGTGTCTAGGAGCTTGCTTGATAGGGTTAGCGCTAGGTTCTATTGCTTACTTGTGGATTACTATGTTAAGAGATAATCAAGGCATCTCTTCATAACTCTATGCAAAGTAGTCTTTAAACTCAGTCAATAGCCTAACTAAGTCATTAGTTTCTTCTTCATTCAGTAATCAACTGATGTACGTCGAGCGTGGATTTTCTTCTATCCCTAGGTTGATTTGTTTAAGCTTGTCTATTATTGAATGGATCTCCTCTTCAAATTTTGGCAGAGCATCTTTGATTTGGAGATTATCTGAATCATCTGAGGTTTCTAAACACACATTCTCATAAGAGCTGGTGTTGTGTGAAAAGAACCTATTAAACTCCAAATGACTGGTAACAACTAAGAAGTAATCGCATCATCGACTAAACTCACTATACCAAATCCTAGTCCTGCTCTTGATTGTACTTCCCTGTCTGTATTATTCCATAGCTTTTCAAAATACTCTGACCTGTGCCTAGACCATGTATGAGGAACCAAACCTTTCTGTATAAGATTATAAACACAAGGTAAGTAAAAGTTAGGCAGTTAATCCATTAATTCTTTAAATGAATCCTCCTCAAGTTCTACATCAACTTTAGGATTTGAGAATGATGATCCCAAAAGAAATCTCTTCAGCTTCATTGCACTAGAAGACTTAGGGGCTTTCTTAACTATTAAACCTTCAACTTTTTAGGGCGAAAGTGAGGTTAGAGCTAAACTTCCCAGCTACTGCCTAATAGTTTTACATACATTTTATTCGAATACTTTACTTTGTTTGGAGGCCAGGTCTTCGTTGTTGTCTGGATTGAAAGTCATCTCCAATGGAACCTGCTGAGAGGGGTTGGCTGGTATACTAATCACATTTGACTCATCCTCCAAACTAAATTCCAAGTCTATGTGAATAGTAGGGGTACTCCTATGAACTAGAACATAACCCATGTTGGTCTTCTACCTCTAGAACTGCCTTTATTTCTGCCTGATGGAGGTCATGTCATCTGACCCACATGTTCATATAGTGGAATGAACTGTGGGTGGAATGTCATATGCAGATCTTTTTCTTCTTCAATTCCCCTTTCTTGTTCACTTGTATTTCCCTTTATCTTTTCTTTTTCTTTTGCTTTTTCTCCTTCTTCTTTTTCTTTTGAATTTGAATTGTTTAAGTTCACATGAAATGGTGTTTTGAGAAAGATAATAGGTCACATCCTTATATATCTCAACCTACCAAAAGGCTTTTCATCCTCATTTAACATGGTATTCAATCCCATCCAACTTGATGCATGTAGGAGGATTGAATTATCTTATTAGAATGTATCCAGGGCCTACCAAGCGAAGCAGTGAATGAAGTATTCAAATCAATGATGTAAAACTTAGCTTCAGTCTTCCAGTCACCTATCTCCAAAGGCAACACTATGGAACCTAAAGCTCGCTCACCTTTCTCATTGAATCCTCTCAATATCATCCGATCTCCTCGAAGTGTGGAGATGTTGATCCTCAAATAGGCAAGGGTCTTTAGACTCATAATGTTCATCGATACATCTGGATCGATGAGAACTCTGGCAAGTCTAAATCTTCCCATGTCAACTATAATGTAGAGGGGACGGTTGTGCTTCATATCCTCCAGAAGAAGGTCTTCATCTGTGAAGGTGATCCCCTAAGCTTTTTTTTTGTAATGTGCCTCCTCACCAATAGCGGTCAGCTAAGCTAAGCATATTTTAAGATCAAGTAGGGCCTTGATTAATGATTCTCTCATCTTTTTGGATAAGACAAGGGCATTGTATATGCTTAGCTTAGATGACAACTTTCTTAGATGGAGAGGACATTGTAGTCTACTTTAGGCTGATCCTCCACAAGCATATTTAAGGGTGGAGCATCCATGGAGGAGCTTCTCAATCCTCTGCACCAATGCTTGTTTCCCTCTATCTTAAGGTGTTGTCCTAGGAGGTAGAACCTTTGCACTATGAAGGTTGACTTCGGTGATCTCTTGTGGTAGGATAATGGAAGGTTCTACCTGCACATCAAGCTCGCCTATAGCTTCTCCTATGGGACCCTCAGAATCGGATAATTCCAAGTCTATCTCAAGAGGCGAACCCATAGTATTTAGAGTAGGAAAATTTGACTCTAAATCAGAAAGAGGGAGATCAGAATTATTATAGTGATTTTGGCTTGAAGAGTTATCATTAGGAATAGAAGTAAACAACCCATCAGAAGTGACACAAATGTAATTCAAGTTAGTTTTATTCTTTAATTTCTTGGATTTGATAGGAGGTAAAAAGTAAAAATTAGGTAAAGTAAGAGGATTGAGGGATTTGATGCCCTCATCGGCTTATACAAGATGTCTACTGGAAGAAGAAGAACTAGTTAAAGTAGTGGAAGTCGTTATGCCTTGTGGTAGGCTAGACTGGTTGCTTTCTTCGGCTATCCAGGCTAGCACATGTTATTGTTCTTCTTCTCTTCCCACGAGTTGGCAGGCAACTTGCAAACCTTCCTTAATATTGGAGATTTGAGCTGGCTCAGGAACCTGCAAGGAAAGTTTCTTAATCTTCTAAATAATCTTTTTAGATTTTTTGGATAAAGAGATATCCCAACCTTCTTTGGTTTTAGAGAGATCGCAAGTATCCCCAAGAATTACCATAATGGAACTGGATGGTTGGTCCACAAGTTATTCCTTCAGGATGACTATAGCACCGGTCTTGAAGCTGTGTTCAAGCCAGTCCTTGAAGGTGAAGCAATCTAACAATACATGACCTATCATACAGTGGTAGGGGCAAAAGTTGGGATCATGGCTTTTGCCTAGTTCCTCCAGTCTCCTAGGTTCAGGTAGCTGAAAATCAAGCTTCTTTAAAAGATTCTTAAAGATCTTTCTGATTACCTCCCTCTTAAATGAATAAGGCTTGTTAAATTTATCCAAAACAGTAGGTGAACCATAACTACCTGGCGATGGGTATGTGTATCGCTACTGCTGGTGATGTAGCTGAGGAGGCGATAGTGTAGGCCGTGGAGGCTGCTGTGGTGGCCGGTAGGGCTACCTCGGTGGTAGAGGAGGTGGAAGGGAAGGCTGCTGAGATCATGGTCTCTCAGATTGATCTCTAGTTGGTTGCTTCCCCATATCTACCATTGTCATTATTCTCGACTTCTTCTCATAGACCTTCTAGAGCTTTGACTTGGGCAATTTGTCTTGAAAAGGCAACTATTTGGCCTCTCCTTGTAGACTAGACACTTTATTGATTAACTTCTCAAAAGTTTTGATAGTGAAGCCCTTAAGCATGAAGGCAACTGGGCTATAGATATTCTTTAAAAGAATCTCAATGGCATGTTGTTCAGACAACTGTGACTCGCATTTCATACTCAGGTTACACCATATGAGAATGTAGTCAACAAGGGACTCACCTGGGTGTTGTTGTGCTACAATGAGATTGCCCACAGTAACCCTTTGTTGAGCTCCAGCAAACCTCTTAATGAAGAGTTACTCCAATTCAACAAATATCTTCTGAACTGTTGGAAAGTTCAGCATACCAGTCAAAAACAATCCTCGTTAAGCTACTGATGAAGAGGCAGAATAGAAAAGCGTCGCTGCTATCAGCATTGCAACAACTAACTCTGAAATGGGAGATGTGTTACCTCGGGTTTCCACTATCGTCAAAACTCTTGAAGGAAGATCACAAAACCCTTGGGATATTGGATTGCATCAAATTCCTCTAGGTAGGGTCTACTCTTTGGGCGATGATCATCCCAGGCTGAGCCAAGGCTTCTTCCTTCATGCTCAACCATGGACTTGATATTATTTTTCTATGGAGGTACTTTCCACTACCTTCCCATACATGCTAGCACTACCTTGCTCTAATGGAGGTAAAGCCTTAGCTAGGTCCAAGACATGCACCAGTGGTCTCATTATATGGGATGAACTTTGGTGCTTATTTCAAGTTTTGAGAGATTGTCCTCAAGCTACCTCACCATCCTATCTATCTATTCATCTTTTTTCTTTAATTGATATCAAAGGTGTTGTGTTGATTGGGCTATGTCTTCCTGCTCAACCTCAGCACCTTTCATAGCCTGCTGCTCTCTGAGGAGGGATCCTCTAGTATCTACCATGCAAACCCCTGCTGAGTCTCCCAACAAATTATTTTCATTGGGATCGAAGGTGATCTTCTCCTCATCAGACCAATCATACCCTATAATCTCTTTCTTTTCCATAATATAATGTGCTACTATGTCCTCTAGAGAACAACCAATTTGGATTGGCACAAATGATTTGGGTTGACCGGTGTGATCATTATCATGCGAGAGGCCGAACCTCCCCTATCGGAGAATCAATCCTGTGAGGACTCACTAGAAGATATACACTCATGCCTGTCACTAACTCTGAAAGGGCTGACACTCCTAGGAGGTTCTATGATCATGGGGTGCAACGGCATCATCCTCCCTCTAAGCAACCACTCATGTCCTGGTGGTGTTGATGAAGGACCGCTGGGGAATTCGGCGAGCTGGCCTTAGTAGGTGGTGTGATGGAATGGGATCCTTTGGCAGCGGATCACCAACGGTCTCTTCTCCCGGATGTGGCCTTCATGGCCGCGAACAGATCGACATGAGCAGTGATGGTGGGGGGGGGTAGAGCGGTGTGGTGGAGACACCACTCTCAACAGGGACCCTCCTCACGTGATGGATCATCCCATAAGTAGAATGATTGATCGCGGGGTGCTCCGATCAAAAATCAATGAATATACGTTGGACCAAACCTCACTCTCTCTAGTGATATGAATTATACCATAACGAATATTGGAGAAGTAGGGATTCTCCTAGCATCCTCTCTATTAGACCTAGAGAGAGGATGAAATGGGTTCGCTGTAACCAACGGGGAAATCAGAGTGGACAACTCCTCCACAACTGACCGTGTAGGGGCCTCCATCTCCCTGGCAATGAGTGTATGGTGCTGCTTAATCATGTAACTTTTGTTCCTCCTTTGAGTCCTGGTAGGGTGAGTGAAGTAAGAGATAGTCCCAACCTCAAAAGCTGGAGAGACAATCTCTGGGATCAGAGGAGCCTTACCCTTTAAGGGTGTAAGTGCGTCTAGCTAACACGGAAAGCGATACTGCTTTGTCTAATCACGACACGACACTGTAACTATCCGCCTTCCTCTTCAATGAGGGGATATCAGAGTATGATGGCAAGTCAATCTGAATGACCAGCTTCTGCCCGACCACTATGATCCTACTAACAATTGTGAGGGGAATGCCCTCAAAGGTAATCCTCACCCCCTCAAAAATCTCTATCGAAATTGATAAGTGGGTGTAATCAGATTGGGGGAGATTGGCCTGATCTGGGGCCAAGTCCATGCCATAAGGGAAGGTAAACACATACTTCTGAGAAGCCATAACAATCAACTTTAGCTGAAAGCTGGCCGATGCTAGTCCGCAATGTTGAAAACATACTTGGATCAAATTTCTGTCTTATTGATTTTTGAATTTGAATTTAAAATTTGAACCCACATCCAACATATTGGATGTGTTAAATGGGGTTTAAATGGATTTAAAGAAGATTTAGAGATTTGATTGGAAAGAGGAATTTTTGAATATGAATCCACTTTCAACAAATTTGGGTATGTTAAAAATGGGTCCAAATATTTTTAAAAAGATGCTTCCATAGGTTCATGTTTGAAATTAGATTTTGATTTGAGGACCGTCTATTTAATAAATTTGGGTGTTAAAGTAAAGGGTCAATTTGCTTTTATTTTTGGATTTGAGATTTTTGGAGTTTATTCACTTAGCAAATTTGGGTATGCTAAGTGAGATGTTTGAAAATAATTTCTTCTTTTTGTTTCTTTGTTTGCTTTCTTTTGTGAATCATTTTGTGATTTTGAAAAGAGAAATGGAATTTCCCATTTAGCAAATTTGGGTATGCTAAATGAGGAAATCCAAGTGTATTTTGTCTTTTGGAAATTTTTGAAAATAGGATTCTTAGCAAATTTAAGTATGCTAAGAAAATCCTAATGTGTTTCTTTTTTGTTTTGATTTATTTTTGATTGAAAGTGGAGCCTTCACTTAAGCAAATATGGTATGCTAAAAATGAAGTTCCATTTAATTTTGTGAAATGGAAATTTCACTTAGCAAATTTGAGTATGCTAAATGAAAATCCAAAAGATGTGTTCAAAATTTTTGTGTTTTAGTTTTATTTTGAAAATGGAGACTTCACTTTAGCAAATTTGGTATGCTAAAGAATGAAGTTCCAAAAGTGTTTTTTAAAAATTTTGAAATGGAAATTTCACTTAGCAAATTTGAGTATGCTAAATGAAATTCCAAAAAGTGTGTTTCAAATGTTTGTTTTGGATTTTGAAAAAGGGGAAACATCACTTTAGCAAATGGGGTATGCTAAATTGAAATTCCAAATATGTTTTGAACATTTTTTGTGAAATGGAAATTTCACTTAGAAAATTGGAGTATGCTAAATGAAATTCCAAAAGTGTGTTTCAAATTTTTGTTTTGAAAAGGAGACTTCACTTTAGCAAATGGGATATGCTAGATTGAAGTTCCAAATATGTTTTGCAAAATTTTTGCTTTTATTGATTTTAAAAAGAGAGATTTCCATTTAACAAATTTGGGTATGTGAGATGGAAATCAATTTTAAAAAGGAAATCTCAACTTAATCATATATATGGAATATGTTAAGTAGGATTTCAAAGTAATGTCATTTTATTTAAAAATGAAATCTTTATTCAATAAATTTGGGTATATTGAATAGAAGTGTTCATATGTGCTTTTGGAAAATTTGGTTTTGTTTGAAAATGAAACTTCCATTCAATAAATGTGGGTATATTGAATGGATAGGTTTCACATGTGTTGGATAATTTATTTTTGATTTGTTTGAAAATGAAACATCCATTCAATTGAATGGAGAGGTTTCATATGTGCTTTTTTAAAACATTTATTTTTGATTTTGTTTGAAAAGGTGGAAATTCCAACTTAACACATGTGGAATGTGTTGAATGGAATTTTAAGATTGTGATTTTGCTTGAAGATGTAATATCCATTCAACACATTTGGATGTATTGAATGGAAAGTTCCATCTTCAAATTTTTATGCTTTTTTAAAACATGATTGTTAAAATTTTATTCAAGAAAATGAGGTCTTCGCCAAAATGAATTGAGTGAAGAAACTCATTTGTGCTTTTAGAAAATATGATTGTTGGAATTTATTTTTGTAAAGATGAACTTACATATAACAATAAGATTATTAAATGAAGGTGATTTAGGAAAATTTTGTGTAAAATATTTTATTATGTGCATTTTTGAAAGAGTGCTTTTGAAAAGCAAGATTTTTATGAAGGATTTCTTTTTTCTTTATTATTTTAGAATGAACATTTCCTTAACATGAAAATAATAAGGAGGAAGTCTTTAATTAATTTTTTTATTATTATTGAACTTTCATTTTCACCCATTAGGGAACCCAATGGGGGTTTTAAGACCAACATGAGGTGAGGTCCTAAAACCTAAAGATGTTAGCTAACTTAACTTAAGCATAAAATAAGCTAAGTGCCAATGGAAAGAAAGATAGTCTTGGATTCATACAAAAGTAAAAACCCACTATCGATACTTAGAGCCAATGATCATTTACCAAAGATGGAGAGAGGAACCATCCCCAACGGAGTCACCAGAAAAATCCTATGGTGAAATTATATATTATTGTATATAATTTCTTGAAATAAAATTGTATACTTCCATCTTCACTCTATGTAGAATAAAATGAAGATAGAAATATACATTCTTCTTTTATGCATTCTGACACCATGTAGATCTACAGATATTCTTATTGAGGGTGATCAGGTACAACATTGAGGAGAAGTGTACTATCTCGGAGGATAGAAGTCACCACCCTACAATGGACCTAATCACCTCAACAAGGACTCCTAAGGTATGATAGATCTTCGAATATACCAAAGATTTTTCTCTACTTTATATAGAAAAGTAAAGCAGGGTTTATTTAAACTAGATTCATCAAGTTTCCTATGGAGACAAGCCTCCATAGTTAATTACATCCTAAGGAATGTGAATCCATTAACAATACTCTCGATTAAAATAGTCGATTATTGTCCCCATAGATTTCAAAGATAGTACTATCAAAGGATTGGTTGTATTTTTAAAAAAATAAGTGAGAAAGATTAAAAAGGGGGAGAGTTCTTATCAAAACCAAAGAAGATGAGTAGGGAGTGGTCATGATACTAGGAAGCCTAGTGAGCACTCCAATCTATCATATGGTTCGACTTTATGTACTTAAAATTGAGGTGATTTATTTGTTTGAGTTAAAATTTTATTAGAAATCTAGGACTTATAATTCCACAACACAAAATTGTCAAAATACTTATGAGATGAGGAATTATGCTTGTAGCCCACGAAGGGAAATAGTAACCTTAGATCCTGAATCTAGGTAGCTTTGGCGAGGGCCAAAGCACAACCTAAATCTAAGGTGAAAGTGGGTATATGCTTTACCTCCATAACAGAGAGTAAACCACTCGACTGTTGGACTTATTACCGTCTGGAGTGGTAGCTAGTTAACTCCCGCTACACTTTAAATCCATGTAGGCAAGTCATATTCTTTGCAAGATGGTTGGGCTGTTATTTATTTAGAAAAGAAATTAAATACTTAAACTCACTCCCAAAGAAACTAGATCATGAAGGGAATGAGTTATGACTTAATCTAATGCAAATTTTTAATAAGTTTTATTGATTTTTGGACTTTTGTTTTGACACAGGACATAGGTATGAGTTATTTCTAATGACTCCACTGGGTGTGGTTCCTCTCTCCATCTCTAATAGATCACTGTTATCTTTAAATATCAATAGTGGACTTGCATTTCATGTGAGTTTGAGACTTTCTTTCTTTCCGTTGACACTTAGCTTATTTCATTCTTAAGCAAAGTTAGCCAACATTCTTTTAGGTTTTAGGACCTCACTCCATGTAGGTCTTGAAACCCTTGTTGGGTTCCCCAATAGGTGGAAACATAACTTATCAATGAAAGGGGAGATAACAAAATTTAGAACCTCCTCACCACTAGCTTGGTGAAGCAAGGTTCATCATACAATTTAATGAAAATAATTCCTTTCACAAAAATGACACTTTCAAAAAGCACCTTTTAAGAAACTCACAAAATCACAAAATCAAAACCCCTCCATGATTACTACATGGAGGTTATTTTCAAAAACAAATCATGTCATGTTGATTCCCACTTAACATATCTGAATTTGTTAAGTGACGATCCATATTTGAATCAAACATAAATTTGACCTTCACTTAACAATTTTAATTTGTTAAGGATCTCTATCATAATAAAAACATAAAATTTGATCTTCACTTAACAATTTCAATTTGTTAAGTGGGGTCTCATTTTCAAAACATAAACTTTGATCTTTACTTTACAATTTCAATTTGTTAAGTGGGGTCTCATTTTCAAAACATTAAATTTTATTTTCACTTAACAATTTCAATTTGTTAGGTGGAGGTCTCATTTTCAAAAACATAAAATTTGATCTTGACTTAACAATTTTAATTTGTTAAGTGGAGGTCTCATTTTCAAAACATGAATTTGATCTTCACTTAACAATTCAAGTTGTTAAGTGGGGGTCTCATTTCAAACATAAAATTTAACTTTCACTTAACAATTTCAATTTGTTAAGCGAGAGTCTCATTTCCAAAACATAAAATTGACCTTCATTTAATAATTTCAATTTGTTAAGTGGTGGGGGGCCTCATTTTCAAAATATTTGACCTTCACTTAACAATTTTAATTTATCAAGTGAGGGTCTCACTTCAAAAATTTTAAATTTGACTTACCCTTAACAAATTCAATTTGTTAAGTAGGGGTCTCATTTCAAAAATATAAAATTTGATTTTCACCTAACATATTCAATTTGTTAAGTGAGGGTCCCATTTTCAAAAAAAAAAATACATTTAGGCTTTCACTTAGCATATCCAATTTGCTAAGTAAGAGTTTCAATTTTAAAGCATATGTTTGGTTCTATCTAACACATCAAATTTGTTAAATAAGAACCACATAATCATGTCATATTGGATTCCCACTTAACATACCAAATTTGTTAAGTGAGAATCCTATTCTCAAGTCATATCATACTTTGATTTCCACTTAACACACCAAATTGTTAAGTGATAATCCCACTTTAAAATATATATATATACACACACACACACACACATTTAGGGCTTTCACTTAACATTCCAAATTTTTTAAGTAGGAAGACCTATTTAAAATCAAAATATCATACAATCAAATCTTCACAAGAAAAAATATTTCAAACACACAATCACTACCCCTTCTTGGCATACCCAAATTTGCTAAGTAGAGGTTCTTTCAAACTATCCATATTTTCAAACAAGAAATATAAAGCACAATCAATCTCCAAATAGAAAGAAAGCTCTCCTCAAATTTTTGAACGCCACCCAACCTACCTAAATTGGTTGAGTATGGGTTCTAAAATCAAAAAAATCAAATAGCAAAATACTCTCCTCCAAAATATCCAAATCTCTCCAATGAACCCCACTTAACATATTTGAATTATTGAATGCGGGTTCAAAACTCTAAACTTCTATTACTTGTGTGGGACAAATATCAAGGGGTCAAGTTATATTTCAACAAATCCATACAACTTAGCGATTAGTGTCTTTGCAGTCTTCGCACATGGCCTCTCAAAATTTTGTGCTCACATTTTCATTCTCAATGGATTTGGCCCTAGATTAGGCCAGCCTCCCTCAGACTGACTCCACTCATCTAGAGTTCATTGGCCGAGGATTTGAGGGCGCCTGCATCACTTGCGAGGGGGTGACGCTCACCACTATTAGGCATGAAGAGGTGGCTGGGAAGAAGCCATTCATCCAGATCGACCTACCTCGACACGGTATCCTTCACAAGAAAGGCGTTAAGGTTCCTCCAATGTCCGTTCTTACTCATCGTTGTTCCCTCTGGGTGCTAGCACCTCCTCCATGGTCCCTCTAAGGGAAGGCTATCTGGCCTCGAGATAGCCTCCCCCTTGAGGTAGGATCTCTCATACCACCTTCTTGTACACCTGCTGTACACCTGATGACATAATAGGCCAGAGATCAAGCGGCACCATCATCGCCTAGAGATAGATGTGCATCCACATTGCGAGAGGAAGGTTCCCAGGTTTCCCGTTCTTGTGCTAGTTCCACCCCTCCTTGATGGAGAGGAAGACTATTAGAGGATAGATGCATTGCCTCCACCTCCTACATACCACAAGGCCCTAGCTAGGGATAGGAGGAAATCCTATGCCGGTCTCTATAAGGTATTACGGTAGGCAGACAAGGTACACAGATGTTCAGAGTCCAGTACATTATTTGACTTGAGATCTATCATCCCCAGGAGTGTTACTAGGTGCATTCACAGTGATAGAGCATCAGAGGCCCAGGAGTTGATGGGGGGGAGAGAGCGGAGGTTTTCAGAGCGGTTGGCGACCTCCCCTAGTTGATTTTCCCAATCATCAGGCCATCAAGGCCAATAGGACATATAGTATAGTGCTAATAGGCACCACCAGTCTTAGGGGGAAAGCCTCGGTAAGGGTAGAGATGGTGTTGTCTCCACTACACTGATCCACCCCTCACCCACTATCACCAGTTCAGGTCCCACCATCCACCGTGCCTACGAAGGCACATAAGACAGTATCTAGGGAGAACAAAGTCCCCTTGGTGATCCAGTTACGTCCAAAGGATTTCACTTCATCTACTCCACCAACTAAGGTGAGGACGAGTTCACCTACTCAACCTCCTACTTCAGTCTTAGGGAAGAAGGAGTGGCGACCTCGTAGCATCATGGTCGCACCACCACCACCACCACTAGAGCCGGTGATAATAGTGTTAGAGAGGGAAGGGGGGCAATTCGTAGTCCCCATGGCGGTGGATCTCCTAGAGACATTACTCCATGAGCGTCAAGCATGTCTCTTCATTGACCCTCCCAGACTAGTGACAAGTAGTTAGGTGCATCTTTATCAATGAGCACAACCCTCATGGTGTGTATTCATATACGCGGTTAGATCGTTCCTAAATGAGATCTAGCAACTTTGTAGAAGAGAGAACTTGGGAGTGACAGTTGTGTGGAGGGAAAGGTCAGCTTTGATCTAGATGAGGATGATCTCCTTGAAGATTCGACCGAAGTTCATATGGTCAATACTAGGAGATCCCTTTAGAGGATCAACACAGTCAAGATGGTATTGTAGTTGAGGAAGTCAATGCCGTCCATTCAACTAGCACCTCCTCCACCAACTTAGGCAGATGGATTATTATATTGATCAAATGGGAAGAAGATCGAGGAGTTGATGGCAGTAGTGTCAGCATTATAGAATTCAACTCGAGTTTCACCTTCTCCCATAGTGGCTGATAGAGTAGAGTTGGCACACACTTTAGATCGTCCAAGATGCATTCTTGCAGAGGGAGATAGTGATAGTCTGCATTTGAAGGTGGTGGATAGAATCTTCATCCATGAAAAAGACATCACACACATAAGTGAGATGTGTTGATTGAGCAGGTGGCTCATCTATTCCAAAGGGTAGACCCTACCCAAAGGAATTTGATGGTGTCCAATACCCTAAGGGCTTCGTGCCTCCATCCTTCAAAAATTTTTATGGCAGTGGGAACCCTCGGTAGCATATAGCACATTTCAGAGCCGGATGTTGCAATGCTGGTGGCAGTGATGCACTCTTATTTCACCTCTTCATCAGCAGCTTGATAGGCATCACATTCGATTGATATGTTGAACTACCAAATAGTTCAATGAAGATATTTGCTGAGTTGGAGCAACTCTTTATTAAGAGATTTGCTAGAGCTTAGCAAAGGGTAACTGTGGGCAATCTCGTTGTAGCTCAACAAAACCCTAGTGAGTCCCTTATTAATTACATTCTTAGATGATGTAATTTAAGTATGAAATGTGAACCACGGCTCTCTGAACAGCATGTCATTAAAATTCTACTCAAGAATATTCATGGTCTAATCACCTTCATGCTTAAAGGTTTCACCATTAAGACATTTGAGAAGTTAATCAACTAAGCGGCTAGTCTACAAGGAGAGGCCAAATAGTTACCTTTCCAAGATCAGTCAGTCAAGCCAAGATCGCAAAAGGCATTTGAGAAAAAATTAGGGGCAGTCATAGTAGTTGATAAGGGGAAGTAGCCAGCTAGGGTTCAGTCAGATAGATCTCGAGCTCAACATCCTCCTCTACCACCTCCTTTGACACCACCTCGACCATCATATTGGCCACCTCAGTTGCCACAGTGGCATCCACCGCCGCCTACTCAGCAGTATCCCTATCCACAACATCAGCGGCAACATTCTTATCCACCACAGGGTAATTATCACTTACCTACTTTTGTTGACAAGATGAATAAACCATATTCATTCAAAAGGGAGATAGTTAGGAAGATCTTTAAGAACCTCTTAAAGAAGCCTAATTTTTAGTTACCAGAGCCTAGGAGGCCGAAGGATGTGGGCAAGAGTCATGATCCAAACTTTTGCCCCTACCACTGCATACTAAGTCATGTATTGGAAGATTGTTTTTCCTTTAAGGACTGACTTGAGCATAGCTACAAGTCGGATGCCATTGTTATCCCTAAGGAATACTATTAGAACAACCCTTTAGTTTTGTTAGAGTAATTCTTAGGGATACACGATCTTCTCAAGATAGAGGAAGGTTGGGATATCTCCCTATCCCGAACCTCCAAAAAAATAATTTCTAAGTTCAGAAAGTTACCCTTGCAGGTGACTGAAGTAGCTCAAATCTCTGACTTTAAGGAAAGTTTGCAAGTTGCTAAAGATAACTTGAGGGAGGGAGAAGCCCATGCAACAGTGACAGCTTCCACTTGCCTGGGATAGCACATTAGTGCAACCACCGACCGATTCCAACACTCTTTCCGTAGTTGCAGCTACAGCTCCTTCAGCTAGTTCTTCTTCTATCAATCATATTGTATCAGCGGAGGGGGGTACCAAATCCCTCACTCTACTCACTTTACTTGATTTCTACTTTATACCTTCATCAAAATCTAAGAAATCAATGAAGAAAAAGACTGATTCCGCTTACATTCTCTTTACTTTTGATGATCTTGATGATTTTATTCCTATAGAAAGCTCTCCAAGTATTAATAATTATAACAAATCCAATCCACTCCTTTCTGATTTTGAAATGGATTACCCATTTCTAAATCACCCAGGTTCACCCATTGAGATAGACTTGGAGTCATCATACTCTGATGATCCTATAAGAGAAGCTGTAGGTGAACTTGATGAGCAGGTAGAACTTTCCATTACACAATCTCATGAAGTCACCGGTCAACCTGTGCAAAGTTTTACCTCTTGAGGTAGCACCTCAGATAAGGTAAACAAGTCATTAGTTTAGCGGTCAAGCCCCTTCAGATGCTCCACCTATGGATATGCTTATGGAGGACCAACCCGAGTTGACTATAATGTCCTCACTAGAAAGTTGCCTAAACTAAGCATATATGATGCCCTTATCTTATCCACATAAGAGATGAGGGAGTCATTGATCAAAGCCCTTCTTGATCCATAAATATGCTTAGCTCAGCTGGCCACTATTGGAGAGGAGGCATATTTTTCAAGAGAAGCCCTTGGAGTCACATTCACCGATGAAGACCTTCTTTTAGGGACAACGGACCACAACCATCCCCTCTACATCACAATCGATATGGGCAGATTCAGACTCTTCAGGGTGTTAGTTGATCAAGGTACATTAGTGAACATTATGAGTCTAAAAACCCTTGCCTACTTGAGCATCGATATCTCCAAAGTTCAAGGACATCAGATGATGCTGAGAGGATTCAATGAACAAGGTGAGAGGGCTTTAGGCTCCACAGTGTTATCACTAGAGATAGATGACTAGAAGATAGAGGCCATGTTCTACATAATTGATTCAGATACATCTTTCGTTGCTTGATAGGCCTTGGATACATGCAAACAATATGGTTCCATCCTCTTTGCATTAGTGCATCAAATTCAAAAGAGGTGGAATTGAGTATTATGTCAAAGGAGACTTGAAGTCATTCTTAGTTAGAGAGGTTGAGATTTATGAAGATGCAGCCTACTATCTTCCTCCAAATCAAAAAGTATATTTTTGTGAACTTGGAGAAAGTTCAAAATCAAAAGAAAAAGAAACAAAAGAAAAAGAAAAAGAAATTGAAAAAGAAAAAGATTGAAAATAAAAAAAAAAAAAAAGGAAAGAAAAAAAAAATAAATGAGAGTAATAAGGAAGAGGTAGAACTAGATGTTACATACTGCCCACAGTTCATTCCTCCATATAAACACATGGGTAGGATGACTCAACCCCCCACCAAGTAGAGGAATAGGCAAGTTCAAAGGTATTTCTAGAGGTGGAAGGCCTTCTTGCTGGTGGCCAGCCATGTTCTAGCTCACAGGTGTACCTCAGCATGCCGACCAACCCCTCTCAGTGGGTCCCTTTGGAGGTGACATTCTATCCAGATAGTGATGAAGACCATGCCTCTAAGAAAAGCATGAATGTATCCAAATCATCATTATAGAACAGTCAGGCAGCAATTGGGAACTTTAGCTCTAACCTTACTTTCTTCTCAAAAAGTTGAAGGTTTGATAGTTAAAGAGGCCCCCAAGTCATCCATGAGATAGAGGTTTTGTTGGGAGAATCATCCTCAAGTCAAAAAACTAATGTAGAACTTGAGGATGATTCATATAAAGATCTAAAATAACTATCTTTTGTTTGCTATTCGCTTTATGTTATTAACTTAGCAAAGAAGGGATTAATCCCAAATACTTGGTCTAAACACAAGTTGAACTACTTTGAAAAATTATGGGACAACCAAAGCAGACATTCTCAATCAAGATCAAGACTATGGTTCGGCACAATGGGTCCAGTCGACGATGACAACCATTGCCTAGCCATCACCACTCATTTAGGGTCTGATAGGTTCTTCTCAAATCATGTCAAGTCTTATGAGGAGGCATGTTCAAAAACTTCAAATGACCCGAATGAGCTGAAGTCAAAGATGCACCTTTGAAGTTTGAAGAAAATTAGATCAACCATTGATGAACTCAAAGAAATCAACTTGGGAACAAAAGAAGATCCAAGCTCAACATACATCAGTTCCTTACTGAATGAAGAAGAAACCAATGACTTAGTTAAGCTATTAGTTGAGTTTAAGGATTTTTTCACATAGAGTTATGAAGAAATGTCATTTATCTCCTAACGTAGCAGTTCACAAGCTAGCATTAGATCCTGATGTTAACCCTATCAAGCAAGCTCCTAGAGCATGCGATTAGACATTGAATAATAGGCCACTTCTAAAATCAAGAAATTGATCGATGTCAACTTTATCAGGGAAGAAAAATATCCCACCTGGTTAGCAGTGTCATCCCAGTTAAGAAAAGAATGGCTAAATTCACATATGTGTCAATTTTGGGGATCAAAATAAAACATGTCCTAAAGATGAATTTCCACTTCCTATCCTGGAATTGATAGTGGACATTGCCTCATCTCATGTAGTATTCTCCTTTATGGATGGGTCATCTGGCTACAACCAAATCAAGATGGCCCCCGAGGATGAAAGAAACACTACTTTTCAAACCTCGATCGAAATATATTGTTATAAGGTCATGTCTTTTTGCCTTAAAAATGTCGGAGCTACATACCAACGGGCCATGACTTAGATCTTCAATGAACTCATTCATTATCAAGTTGAATGCTATGTTGATGATCTAGTAGTCAAAAGCAAAGAAAAGGAAGACCATCTCTTCACTTTGAGAGTAGTTTTTGAACGGTTAAGATAATTTAACCACAAAATGAATCCCCTAAAGTATGCATTCAGAGTAGCTTTAAGAAAATTCCTTAGGTTTATTGTCCGACACCGAGAAATAGAAATCAACCCAGAGAAGATCAAGGCTATCTTAAAAATGCCACCCCATAAATGTCTAACTCAACTCAGATCATTCCAAGGGCAGTTGGCATATCTAAGATGCTTCATATCCAAATTATCAGGAAGATGTCAGCCATTTTCAACACTTGTCAAAAAGGATGTCAAGTTCATGTGGGATGATAAGTGTCAACATACCTTTGAAGACATCAAGCACTACCTGATGACGTTGCCCGTTATAGCAGCCCCTATCCCAGGCAAGCCATTGATCCTCTACACCACTACATTAGATGACTCCCTTAGCACTTTATTGGCTCAAACCAATGACAAAAGGAAATAAAATTCTCTCTACTACCTCAGTCATCATCTAATTCCTGCTGAGGTAAACTACCCACCTATTGAAAAGCACTGCCTAACTTTAATCTTTGTATTCCAAAAGCTACGTCACTAAATGCTTTCTCACAAGGTGAATCTAATCTCTAGAATCAACCCGCTGCAATATCTCATGACACGGCCAATATTATCTAGATGGTTGGCACGATGGTCTATGATTTTGTCATAGTTTGACATCACATTCGTACCTCCGCTGAAAGGATAGGTAGAGATTTTCTAGCACACCCACTTCCTGGATTCTCGCTAGTGATAACCTCCCCGATGAACAAATCATGAACTTAGGGGATACTACCATTCACCATTGGGAGATGTATTTTGATAGCGTGGCTTTCTCTCAAAAAGGAGAAGAACCACGATCTAGTCTTCTGGAGAAGGCAGTGGTATGAATAGTTCTCCTAACTCCGGACCACGATGTGATGAGATTCTCATATCATCTGTCTAATCCATGCACTGACAATGAAACCAAATATAAGGCTCTGATTGTCAGTCTGAAGTTAGTCATTATATTATGCGCCCAGAGCATCAACATCTTCAGGGATTCTCAACACATCATCAACCAAATTATTGGGTCCTATAAAATTCTGAGGCCTAACCTCCATCATTACCATAAATACATCATGGAGTTGTTGGCTCGAATCCTAGATGTCACTATCTACAAGATTTTTTGAGAAAATAATGTTGTAGCAGACGCATTGGCCAAGCTTGCCAAGGAGCTGGCATGCTCAGAAGATGAGTCCATTTCAATAAGGGTCCAAAATAGACAAGTCTTATCCCTTATAGATGCTAAACTCATCAAGAGACTCTCTCTTGAAGGGGAGGTTACCGTTTCCGAAGAGGATGATGAGTCAGACTGGAGGAAACCATTCATGGATTACCTAAACACTGGCAAACTATCTCAAGAGAAGTCATTAGCCCATCATGTAAAATAGAGAGCTCTCTCCTATGCTCTCATGGATGGCACCTTGTATCGATAGTCTTTTGATCATATGTGGTTACGTTGTTTAGCCAAATATGAAGCTCATAAGATTATGATCGATGAACATTTAAGTTTACGTGGAGCTCACCAGTCTGGTCCAAAAATGAAAGCCAAGATCAAAAGACTATGATATTACTGGCCTGCGATAATTACAGATTGCATGGATATAGCTAAGAGATGCCACCAATGTCAGGTGCACAGTGTGGTCCTACATCAGCCACCCAATATTCTACATCATACTTTGGCCTCGTGGCCATTTAAGTGTTGGGGCACTGACATAGTGAGTCTGATCAATCCTCCTTCTTCAATGGCTCATTGATCCATTCTAGCTGCCACCGACTACTTTTCCAAGTGGACAGAGACAATCCCACTTTGAGAAGTCACAAATCAGCATGTGCTCTAATTTTTCTGGAACCATATCGTATATAAGTTCAGGGTGCCTCAACGAATTATATCTGATAATGTTATCTTTTTGCTTTAGTTGCGGATGTTCTTATTAGGCATTTACAGGATGATGTACCTTAGTGTATGCTTTTTGCTGATGACATTCTTCTTGTTAATAAGACTAGAGAGAGAGTCTAAGAGAAACTTGAATTATGGAGGTCAACCTTAGAGTCTAAAGGTTTTCATTTAAGTAGATCTAAAGTCAATATATGGAGTGTAATTTTAGTTGTAGAAGTTCATTCAAGAGTACCAAAATCACGACTTTTAGACACGGAGGGAGATATTCTACCATCTACTATCTAAGGGCAAACAGTTTAGCAGAAGCATTCAACAAAACTCTTATCCAAATACTGAAGAAGACACTCAACGATAATAAAAGACAATTGCATGAGCAGTTAGTTGAAGCCTATGGGGCTACCGTACACATACAGAACTCCAACTCAATCTACCCCTTTCTCCTTAGTGTATGGGTCTGAAGCCATCCTACCACTAGAAGTCTAACTCCCATCACTAAGGATAGTTCTGGGTACCAATATCACTACAGAGCAGAACACCAAGCTGTGGTTAGAAGAGCTCAAAGGTTTGGAGGAGTGATGCCTCAGGGCATGCCAGAACCTCGAGTTGTACAAAGCTAAAATGATTCAAGCTCACAACAAGTTGATCCATCCTAGAGCTTTTCAAGTAGGAGAGCTTGTTTAAGTTCTAAGGAGACCAATTATTGCTCGTCGAAAGATGGGAGGCAAGTTTGAACCCACTTGAGAATGCCCATTTTTTCATAGAGAATGCCTACCAAAGAGGATCTTATCAACTCATAAACTATAAGGAAGAGTGTCATATGCTTCCAATCAACGAGCTCTACCTAAAGAAATATTATCCATAAATCTTGTTTGAAAATAAGCATCAATACAACTTCTTTTCGCATCAAATTCCACCTCTTATGTGTCAAAAACATCTTTTGCTTTTGAATCCGCAATAATGTGTTTAGGGTAGGTGTAAGAGAAGCGGCATCTATCCCCTCAAACACAAACACATTCAACCCTCAAGTTCTACTAGGATAGGTGTAAGAGAACCCAAGAGGCATCTTATTTTGACTAGTATAACTAAGTTAGGTGTAAGAGAACCCAAGTGGCATCCTTTCTTGGTGGACATTTCACATGTGTTTTGGGATAGGTGTAAGAGAACCTAGCGACATCCTATTCCTTCTTTCACCAAACAAACACATCTTTTGTCTTCAGCTACTTTATTATGGGAGCAAGCCCTATGGCACTCACTCATTAGCTTCTCTAGGTTGGTGATATACTACCTGTAGTATTTTGATGGTCACTTATGAGTAGATGTGAGTTCTTTCTTGACTTGACCATTTCCCATTAGACATGTGTAGTTTGGTAGGTGCGTCTTTCGATAAGCTACCCCATGTTGACTTCATTTAAGAGGATGAAAGCCTACATGCTTTCTTCTTGAACTAGCCATCATTCACTAACTAGGTTGAGTATATTTGAGGTTTAGGGCAAGTCCCCCATAGGCTCTTTTCCTCCTAACTAGTTCAAGCTTGGGTTTAGTCCTTACAAAGGATTCCCTACTTAGTAGTCACCCCAGGTGGATAGCCGCTTGCAGGAGATAGACTATCCAGGCCATCGATTTTCTTTGGAGAGATGTAAGTCTAGGCTTCTTTCTCTAATTATGCATTGATGGGCACCTTAGGTTGGTTATTTCCATCTTTGATGACCCACGGTGGATACCACTCTTGGCAATGTGAGTCTCCATACTTTCTCCTTGAGTTGGCCACGAATACCATGCTTTCTTTTGTTTGGAATAGCCCCGTGGCACCTCCCACATTGGGCACTCTATTTTGATCACGTTCTTAGTGACCCCATTTAGACACTACCCTAGTTACTCTTGGATTAGACAATCCCCCTTTCCTAGTAGTCACCCCTGTGGTTGGAGAATTTGTTGGATGCAGATTCTCCCTTGGTCTAGTAAACCAAAAGACTAAGATATAAGCTCCCTCAGATGGTCCCTCACAAACCAAGGTCCACACAAATATAAAATAAATAAAATATATCACTTGTGGATTAGGAATTCAAGCCCAGTGGCCCCTTTCCAGGCATCCTATCTTTAGGTCAATGTCAGTAAAACTCCCAATAGGAATTGCCTGACTACTTTGAGTTAAGATAAGTCCGAGGGTCAAAACTCTCTCAATAATCACCCATGGGTTGGGTTGAACTTGTTGTGCCACAAATAAGTTACACCGGTAGTCATCTTTGCTTTGAAAGATATAATTCTATTACACATTCTTTCCAGATTCAAACGAAGCCCTAGGATTTGTTGCACACAAGCGATCACCCTTGTTTCCTTATGTAGGAAGATGTGAGTCCCCGCACTTTCTTCCTAACTTGACCAATGCAAATCAAAAGGCACCCCTTCGGTTGGTTAGTCCCACCCCACGGCCGATAGACTACCCCTTTGGATTTATAAATCTAAGACAGGTATTGGTTGATATTAGCCCCTTCTTAGTGGATCCATCACAAACTGAGGGGATCCATCAAATTAAAACAAATTAAATTAAGACAATTTCAATCAAATGACATTATCTTGACTACTTTCGAGTTGATATAAGTCCCCAGGTGCATTCATTCATGCCTAGGTTGGGTCGATTTGTTTACATAAATCACCCATTGTCCCTTTTCTTTTGGAGATGTAAGTCTACTATGCTTTCTCCCTAGCACAGCCATTATACACCGAAAGGCAGTTAGATAGTTCTACCATGTGACTGGTGGACTACCCCTTTGGATTGGTAAATTTGAGACAGGCCTAGACCGACATAGCCCATTCTCAGTATGATCCATCATAAACTAACATGGTTCATCTTAAAATCCAAAACTTAAACAAAAAATCAATCAATTTCTCCCTAGTGAGACATCAATCATCCCAACTTCCCCAGTGGAGTCAATAAAACCCATTTCAAACTTGCATTCCCCAGCGAGTGCTCTCACAAAAGAAATCCAAAACCACTTTATCCCTAGTGGATAACCTGAACATGCTTCTCTTCTTGAAGGTTCATGCATCTATCCCTAGTAGGTTATACACCTAATCCCCAGTGGATACTCTACCCAAATCATACCTTGCATCCAAATCCAACTTCTTATCCCTAGTGGATAACTTGAACCTGCTTCCCTAGTGGAAGGTTCACATGCTTGATCCTTTGGTGGATCCCTTCTTCCTCCTTATGCCCATGAGTAGAGTTGCACGCAAGATCTTGATTTCCTCTACACCTGGGTAGATTGATCATTCTAGTCATGTGATCCTTGGATGTTGTTGATCATTTGATCAACACCAATACATGGTGTGCCTTGTCAATCACACCACTGAGCTTTTTTGTGACCTCTTTTGGAGTGAGCTCTCAACTTCCTTATCATAGGTCTAGGACTCTTATAGACACTAAGAGTTCTTAGTCTTAAGACACTTCTAGTGATTAGGTGAAACACTTAACCTAGAGACTTAGAAGAGTTAGCCATAGATAGGTTGTGCCTTAGGGAATTTAGGAGAACTTGAGCCCAATCCTTGCTTCCTTCTTTCAAACCAAACCTCAAATTCAAATTTAAATCCCAAAATCAAATCCAACTATCCAATGATTGAAACCCATCACTAAATTCAAACTCTAAATCCCTTCCTAAGCCTTTTGATTTTATCTTATGGACTTAACCTTAACCAAATCCAAATCAACCAATCCAATTGATTTTCTTATCAAATTCAATCTCAAATCAAATTCCAAGTCAAAATCAATTTAAATCCAATGATTGAAACCCATGATTAACTCCAAATTTCAAAACTCCTTCCTAAGCCATGTGAACCACTTTCATATGTTTAGTCAAAACTCCTTCAAACCAACTCAAACATGATTAATTTCTTTATATGTCAATCATTCCTTCATTTATATTCATAAAATGAACCCTCAATGATAAATAAAATCAAAAATTAAAATCCAAGTTAGCTCTTTTGACCTATATCCCATTTTGGTCAAATTTGTTTTAAATCCAAACTCAAGTGATTTTCTCTAACCATTTATATCTTCATTTATATTCACAAATATAAATGAAATATAAATTCAAATAACCAAAACCAAACTCAAATCAAATCGAATTCCCAATTTTAGCCCTTTTAGCAAAACTTTTGAACTTGGCTAAATGAAACCCAAATCAACTCAAAACTCATGGATTTCTTCATGATTCAATCATTCCTTCAATCATGGATCCAAATATAAACATAAACCACCATTATCAAACCAAAAATAAGTCAACCCAAATCAAGCCCAAGTTAACCCTTATGACTTGAAATTGTCATATGAACCAAAACCCATTTGGCTCCAAACCAATTGCAATTGGATTTATATTTCAATCTTCATATCATATGTGAGTTCAACCAAACTTGAATCAAGCCTTGATCAAGCCAATTGACCATTTAGGCTCACTTGACCTAAAGTGACCTTTTGAGCTAAGTTCTAATCCAACCCAAATTAGATAGAACTAAGACCATCTAAACCTCAATCATGATCAACAACCATCATGGGGTGATCAAACACCTTGAATTGGGTCAACCAAGTCAAACCTAGCCTTTGACCAAGTCAACACTTAGCCCAAATGAAACCCAAACTAGCCAAAATCCACCATATTCCAAATTGATTGAAACCATTGACCCAAACCCATTCATAATCAATTATTGAATATGACCAAGTCATCAATTGAGCCAAACCAAGCTTAATTGGCCACTTGACCTAAGTTGACCCAAATTGGCCCAAAAAGCCAAAATGAGTCAAATCATGATTTAATACAAATTGATTGCAACCAATGGCTCAAGTTCATTCATAATCACTTGTTAAACTTGACCAAAGCCATAATTGAGCCCAAGTTGACCAATTGGTCAACTTGACCTAACCTTGCCCAAATTGACCTATAAGGTCAAATTGACCAAAATTCAAATTAACTCTAAATTAAACCAAACCCAAACCTACAATCATTTTTTATTAATCAATTGAACTTGACTTAACACCTTACCCAACCTAATTTGATCAAATTGTAAAATTGTCAACCAATCCTTTGAATCAAATGAGTCAAATTCAAACCTAAGCCAAACCAATCCAAATTAAGTAAACCAAAACATCCCAAATCATCATATGAACCTAACTTGCCTTGGTTTGATTTGACCAATTGGTCAACCCAACCCAAATGAAATCATTTTGACAAATGAAGCCAAATCCCTCCAAACCAACTTAGGACCCTAGGGCTTAGTCAAACCTGACCCAGCACATGTCACTCCAAATGCCTAAAGCCAAGTGGACCCCACCAAGGGATTAGCCATCAAACCATGGATAAAGCTAAGTCAACTTGCCCATCCCATAGCTCCTTTACTACATGGAACCTTCCCTGACCCACTTAATGCCTAACCCACTAGGTGGGTTAAGAACTTGGGAGGTGAGTTGACTCACCTCAAGCACCCATGGACAAAGGAAGTTGAACACACACCCTTGGCTCCTCCCATGACTCCCCCCATCCCTGGCGTGCGACTTTGATGGAGACAACCGGTGGCGATGGGTGAGCAGGCAAAAATGTGCACTCCATCCATCAATGATGGAAATTGAGGGTATACCCCCCTCAATTTGAAAACAATTGCACTCTAGCTCCTCAGTCCAGCATTTTGAACTCCCTCAGAGCAAATATAAGGATCCCCAAGCCCTCTTCATTCAGCCACCACCATTCCTCTGAGTAAGCCAAAATAGGACACCTTCCTCAAGCGATATTCCCTCTCCACTAAACCAAATCCAAATTCCTTTCATCCACACCATCCTCAACCAATCAGCCAAATCATTTTGAGCCTTCCAAAGCATGGGAGTGTGAGTTCGATCAAAGTTGAGGTGTATGCGTGGATTGGTCAATACCCTAGGCCAAATCAAGCCTTCACTGCCTCAACCAGAGAAGCTACCTCTGTTGCATGACATTAGCTCGGTGAGGTAATTTCCTCAAAAGTAGCTTAGGCCCTGTGTTGGTCTTTTGTGAAAAATCTCCATGATTTTAGCCATTGGATGTGATTGTATGCCCCTTAGATGGTGTAGGATCCATTTGATCCCAATCAGCGTGAGCTTAGATCGAAGAAGATGGGCTTTGGTCTTTGATCGCTTGAATGGATAGATCACGAGCAATCCATCATGATCGGAGATCTAATCAAATCCTGGTAGATCCTTTGATTTTCCCCAGATTAAATCTGGCCCGATCTTAGATCATGAGAGAAAGCACCTCCTCCCGAAGTTAGCGTGGATGTGACTACTTAAATAACCATCGTGCATATATGAAAGTGTAGCTCGGCCGTGGGAGATGGGATTAAGGGTTTAATTAGGGATAATTAATGGTTTTAAATGAAACTTCCTAAAATCATAAATTATAGAAAAATCAAAAAAATACAAACTTAGGCTCATTTTGAAGATATTTGAGAGAAATCTAGAAAATATAATTAATTGATTTTAAATAGTGACTTTGGCTTAATTAGGGTTTTATCAAAAATTTAACTAGCTTAATTACACCTTAA
Source organism: Cymbidium sinense (assembly GCA_021442155.1). Classification (NCBI taxonomy): domain Eukaryota; kingdom Viridiplantae; phylum Streptophyta; class Magnoliopsida; order Asparagales; family Orchidaceae; genus Cymbidium; species Cymbidium sinense. The sequence goes on from CM038214.1 coordinate 250,653,385, forward strand.
TTAAGTGCTCAATTAATCTCAAATTTTATGTGGATGTTTAGGGGGATGTCCTCTGCCTCCCCAATTTTTTTGGGATTTTATGATTGCTTAATTAGGAAATCACTTGATTAAGCCCTAATCACTCTCTTAATCAATTTATAATTAATGAATGAACAATAACTTAATTAATCATTTTGAACATAATGATCACCTGTTGAACTAATATCACTTAGGGAATATGGTTGGATTTTCCTAATTCATTTCCTAAGTCTTCTTTACTTTAAAAATCAAATTAATTAATGGTTAATGAATGATTAATTGATTAAGTGATAATCTTCAAAATAATCAAAGCTTAATTGAATGTTTAAATGATTTAGGGATTAGGATTGGGCCTTTCCATTGATCCTTTCCCTAAGTTAATTTTATCATTCAAATTAAAACATAACCAAAATATTTAATCAATTCATTAAAAGCTTGAAATTAAAATTAAAAATCAATTACACTTAAACTTAATTGATTTTGGGTAGCTTGGGTGTTCAATAAGGTGAGAGATAATGAAATTATGGTTGTCATGTGAAAATCATAAAAGTAATAAGTAAGATCCCTTAAGTTTAATTAAATCAAGCAATTGCATTAGGCCCCTTTCATTTCTTGTAAATTTACTTTTCATGTGGTTGCATATCATATTGGCTTATAATTAACTAGTTAATTAACTTAAAGTGATATAGGTAATTCATACCTTAACCTAACTAAAACATAAAATCAACTTAAATAATCTTCATTAAACTAAATTAATTAACACTTGGGGAATTGGGTTGGGGTTAGCAAACCTCTTTCACATTCCTTAAATCAAATCAAACTCAAATTTGAAAACATCTTTAAGGAATTTTTTGTTCATTTAAATAGCTTTATTTAATTTGATTGTCCTTAGGAATTAATTGAGATGAATGAAATCACATGCTTACATTCCTTTATTTATTTCCAATCATGCTAAATATTACTTTCCATATAAAATCATGCATTCATTTCTTTTAAAATTAATTAAATGAAATGTCTTCTTTTATGTCAAATTGCATGTGTTAACTTAAATCAAATATGAGTGGCTATTATCACTATTAAATAAAAAAAACTATTTCAAAACATATAAATCAATTATTAAAAATGAAGTGATGTTAATCATAGATATCTATAAGCATGCATGTGATGGTAGTATAAGGTGTGTAATATGAGGCTCTCTTTCCCCACTCTAGCATGGACTCACATAGGATTTGCAAGTGTATAGTTCATTTGAAAAGAACATAATACTTGCTTAAATCTATTCTTATGCATTTCCATGTTAAGGCTTAGGAAGAATTTCATATTACACATATAAATGATACAACCAAATCAAACATAATTTTTTGCATGAATCCTTATCCAATTGGTTCTTTTTGTACATTCATATGTATTTGAGAAAAAGTGGTATATTAGTCTGGACATCTCTGGGCTGTGAGGCTTTAAGTAGCCCTAAGTAGGTCTTGTACCTTACTCCCCTGGTGTAGAAAACAATGGCATCGTACTCACTAAAACTCTTATACATATGCATGTGTGATGTGGCCAATGATTAAAGAATCATAAATCAAATATCACCTTTTGCATGGATCTTGTATCCTTATAGTCATTCATACATCTACATGTATCTAAGAAAAATAAAATAATAGTCTGGACATCCCAGGGCTGCGAGGCTTTAATTAGCCCTAAGTAGGTCTTATAACTTATGCCTCTGGTGTAAAAAATAATGGCATCGTACTCACTTAAAACTTTTAGACATGTGAATGTGTGTTTAGCTAATGGATGAAAAATCTCTCTTTTCTACATAACAAAAATATGCATTCATAATTCAATCAAAAAAAATGAAATATTTAAATTCTAAATACCTTTCTTTGCATTCATCATCAACGTGCACTAAGATTTACATTGCATGTATAGGTATGCTTAGGATTATTCATATGCATGATATACATGGTGGGAAGAAATAAATGAATGTGTATTATGTGATAGTAATCCATTTCAATTAATCTTGAGATGCATTTCTTATTGAATAGGGTTATTTAGAGTGAATATAACTTAGGGTTAATTAAAACACATAATAAATCATTCACTAAAGGAAATCCATTAATTAATTTACCTTAGAAATGACTTAAGGTGGGGATGAAAGAGAGATCCCCTCTCTTTCTTCTCTTTATAACACTTAGGTGCTAAGTGTAGATCATATTAAATAAAAGAAAATACTAAATAAAATCTTCAAATCAATTAAAGAGAAATCAACCCTTTATAAATTAAATCCCTCACATTTAGTAAATCATAACTCTAAAGCCTAGTTAGGACATACCACACAAACCTTAACACATGCACATTAGATTAAGTCACTATTTCTAGCTTTATGTTAGAGTGGTGCATAGTTTGATGAATGTTTGATTTTGTGATGCATTATTTTAGACTGAATGTTAGGGTATATGTGTGTAGTTTGGATGTTAGGCAGATATTAGCCTAATCATGCTTTCTGCAAGGGGGTTGTGCTTAAAGGGCGCTGTAATAAAAATATAAATGCTCTTTGTTGTGCAAGTTGCTTATACCCCTAAGCATAACCCAAGTTAGGACAAGTGGGCTTGGTTACCCATGTGTGAGGTGCTAAGTCCAAACTATTCATATAACTGCTTGGGTTGTATGGCGTATTTTAGCTAACATTTATTTTGCAGGTATAGCTAGATTTACATTCCTTTCTCTTAATGTAATTTTGCATTAGAATTAGGATAAGTGTTATGGAGATTAAGGTGAACATTGGTTATAAGATCATGTCTTATATACCATGTGATACCTTTGGAGTAAGCTACATCCTAATCAAGCCAAAAGAAAGAAAGAAATGAAGCAAATCAAGATGAAGGAATGAAGGAAAAAAGAGGGAATAATGGAGGATGAAGAATGAAGACCCCATAACACTTATCATTTCATAATTGTAATTTATTCTTTCATTATACCGAGATGTATGGGTAGAGGTCAGTACCCACATTTCTTTTCTTGTATGTGGTACGATCACCACTCTTATTCTTTTACGATAGTTTTATAAAATTGTGTGATATTTTGTTTAGCTTGTGCATTAGAAATAACATGCATTTTCATAGTTTCTTTATGATTGGTGATTATGTGTCTGATCCATTTAAACTAGATGAAAATAAATTTTCTATCTCATTAACAACTCATAACTAAAATTTTAAAATAATTCATAACCTCAAATAAAAGCCTTGTAATTAAATCAAGATAATAAAATATTTAGCAACCCCTTAGCTGGATGATTGTATGTATAACATCATGCATGTCATATTCTTCCACTTTGCTAAGAGAGGGTTTCCATCTATGCTAAAGAATAAAGGCTTGACTTGTAAGAGCCTTTGATGGAAAGACACATCTTTCTCTACTGATTTAGCCCACAACCAATTTCTCATGCATTTAGGCATACAAAAACCTATGTCTTGTGTTAAAACAAAAGGCCAAAAATCAAATAAAACTTATTAAAATTTGTATTACATTAAGTCATTACTCATGCCATTCATGATCTAGTCTCTTAGGGAGTGAGTTTAAGGACTTAGTTTCTCTTCTAAATAAATAGTAGCCTAACCATCTTGCAAAGCATATGACTTGCTTACATGGATTTCAAACATAGGGGAGTTAGCGGCTACCACTCTAAGTGGTAATAAGTTCAGTGGTCGGATGATTTACTTTTTCTTCTAGAGGTAAACCATATACCAACTTTCACCTTAGATTTAGATTGTGCTTTGGCCCTCGCCAAAGCTCCCTAAATTTAGGATTTGAGGTTGTTATTTCCCTTCGTAGGCTACAAGCATAATTCATCACCTCTTAGGCATTTTCACAATCTTGTGTTGTGGAACTATAAGTCCTAAATTTTTAATAATCAACTCAAACAAATAAATCTCTTCAATTTCAAATACATAAAGCCCAACTATATGATAGATTGGAGTGCTCACTAGGCTTCCTAGTATCATGAGCACTCCCTACTCATCTCCTTTGGTTTTGATAAGAACTCTCCCCCTTTTTGATCTTTCCCACTTGATTTTTTAAAAATACAACCAATCCTTTGATAGTCCTATCTTTGAAATCTTTAGATACAATGCCTTTAATGAGTATTTTAAGGATTCACATTTCTTAGGATGTAATTAACTATGAGGCTTGCCTCATAGAACAACAACGAACTCGATTTAAATAACCACTTTACTTTTTCATATAAAGTAGGGAAAAAATCTTTGGTATATTCGAAGACCTATCATGCCTTAGGAGTCCTTATTAGGTGATTAGGTCCATTATAGGGTAGTGACTTCTATCTCTCGACATAGTACACTATTTCTTAATGTCATATCTGATCATCTTAATATGTACATCTGCGAATCTGCGTGGTGTCCCTCACACAAACACACTCAAACACCAAAAACAAAAAAACACCACAAGTTATTTTGGCTTAATTAAAGTTAAATTATAAATCTAATTAGCTTAATTATTCTTTAATCAGTCACCAATTGATCTCAAACTTTCAATGAATATTTAGGGGGATGACCTCTACATCCCCTATTTTTCTGGGATTTTATTGGTTGCTTAATTAGAGAAATCAATTGAATAAGTCTTAATCAGTTTCTTAATTTAATTAGTGATAATTAGTGAATAAATAGTAGCTTAATTAATTATTTAAGTCTAATTACTTTTGTTGAACAGTAAGGAAGCTTAAGGAATGTGATTGGGATATTTTTCCTAATTCATTTCTTAAGTTTTCTTTACTTTTTGGAATCAGATTAATTAGTGATTAATAAAGTAATTAATTAATTAATCTTCAAGATAAAATCAAAGCTTATGTGATCAAATATAAAACTTAAGGATTGAGATTAAGGCCTCTTTCTTGATCTCTTTCTTTAAGTTAATTCCATTTCATTAATTAAAATGCTTAATGCTTAATCAAATAGATTAATGAGCTTAATTAACTCAATCTAAAATCTATTCACATCTAATCACCTTAATCAATCTTGGGTAGCTCTTTGGGTGTTCAATAACCTAAAGAGAGAGCTAATAAAATTATGGTTAGCTCACATGTGTTAGAAAACTATAAAAGTAGTTAAGTGAGGTCCCTTAAGCCTAATTAACTATTAATCATGATCCAATTGCATTAGACCCCTTACATTTCTTAAGATCATTGCAAATTTACTTTTCTTATGGTTGCATATAAGATTGGCTAATTATTAATTAGTTAATTAACTTAAGGTGATATAGGTAAAGGTAAATTAATTGACTTAATTCAGACCCTAACCTAATTAAGACATAAAATCAACATAATTATTCCTCATTGAACCAAATTAACTCACACATGGGGGGATGGGAATAGGATTAGCAAACTTCTTTCTCATTTCCTTAAATCAAATCAAACATGAAAATGAAATGACATTAATGAACTTTAGTTTATTTTAAATAATCTTTTTTAGTTTGATTGTCCTTAGGACTTAGTTGGATTGAATGAAATCACATGCTTGTGTTATTTTATTTTTTTTTCTAATTATGCTAAATATTGTATGTCATATGATTCATGCATCCATGTCTTTAAAATTAATCAAATAAAAAAATTATTTCCTTTATGTCAAATTACATGTGTTGATTTAAATTAAAAATATATTTGACTAGTACCACTATTAAATCTCAAATATATTTTCAAAGTTTATATATATATATATATATATATATATATATATATATATATATATATATATATATATATATATGCATATAAAATACAAGTGAACATAAATTTAGTGTGTAAAATAAAGTCTCTTCTTTACATTCATGTGTTGATTTGCATAAGAATGTTAGCAATATATTAGTCTGGACATCCTAGAGTTGTACAACCTTAAGTAGCCCCAAGGAGGTTCCTATCTCGTTCCCTTGGTGTAGAACAATGGTAACGTACCTGCTTTATTTCATTCTTATGCATTTGAACATTAGAATTTAGATTGAGCTTTAATTCATTTACATAAAATAAATCAATCAAATCAAAAATATAATTTTTGCATGGCTTTCTATTATTTTAGTTATTTATACATCCACATGTATCTAAGGATAGCGATATATTAGTCTAGACATTTCAAGGAAGCACAGCTTTAAGTAGCCCCAAGGAGGTTCCTACTTTGTTCTCTTGGTGCAAAACAATGGCAACATACTCGCTTAAAACTTTTACGCATGTAGATGTGTACTTAGCTAATGAATGAAAATCCCCTTTTCTTTTTTTCTATTAAAAGATACATTCATACTTTGTTTATTTGGTTGAGTTGATTAGGCATGTGATTTAAGGTTCTTTCCTTATGCTTTTGCATAAGAATTTAGATAAAGCTTTAAATTAATATGACAAAATCATTCAACCAAATGAAATATTAATTATAAATATATTTACTCACATTCATCATTTAAGTGTGCTAAGATACAAATTGCATGTATAGCTATGCTTAGGATTTAATCATATGCATGATATACATGATGGAAAGAAATGAACAAATATGTGTTATGTGATAATAATTCATTCCAACTAACCTTAAGACACCTTTCTTATTGAATGAGTTTATTTAAAGTGAACATAAACTTAAGATTAATTAAAATATAATAAGTCATTCACTAAATGGAATTGACTAATTAATTTGCTTTAGATGTGGCTTAAGGTAAGGATAAAAGAGAGTGATCCTCTCTTTCTTTCTCTTCATAACACTTAGTTATTTTGTGTAGGTCAAATGAAACAAAAGAAAATAATAAGTAAATTTGTAAATTAACTAAACCATTTAAAGTGAAACCACCCCTCATAATTGAATGTCCTTCATACTTAAAAAATCTTAATCCTAAAGCCTTGTTAGGACATACCACACAAGCCTTAACATAAACATTAGATTATGGCACCCCTTCTAGCTTTATGTTAGGGTGGTGCATGATTTGATGTATGCTTATTTTATGATGTAATGTTGTAGATTTGATGTTAGGGTGTATGTTCGTAGACTAGATGTTATGTTGTGATTAGCCAAATCATATTTTCTGCAGAAGATTATGCTTAAGGGGTCATTGTAATAAATAAATATAAATGTTTTGTTGTACAGATTACTTAACCCCTAAGCATAATCTACATTAGGATAGGTGGACTTGGTTATCCATGTGCAGGGTGCTAAGTCCAAATTATTCATATAATTGCTTGGGTTGTTTGGTATGTTTAACTAACACTTATTTTATAGGTGTAGTTAAATTTACTTTTCCTAATTTTTTAATGTAATTTTGCAATAGAAATTAAGATTAGTGGTATGGGGGCTTAGGATAAATGTTGGTTACAAGACCAAGTCTTATGTTCCATGTGATCCTATGGAGCTTGTCCAACCAAATGAAAGAAGGAAATGAAGGAAAGAATGAGCTTTGAAGATTTAGATTCCCCATAACTCTCATTCATTTGTTATATTTAAATTATAATTATTCTTTCATTATACTGGGTTGTATAAGGTAGAGCTCGACTAACCATTTCTTTTTAGGTTGTATGGTAGTACCCAACCGCAATGGCCTCTTATTCTTTTACGGTAGATATATAAATTATTTGATGATTTTGTTATATTGTGCAATAGAAACTGCATGTTTTTTCCTAGTTTCTTCATGATTAATGATTTAATGTGTGGCTTGGATGCAATTAAGCTCTTAGGACAAAATAAATTTTCTACCCCAACTATAACTTATAATTAAATTTTCTAAAATAAACTCATAACCTCACATAAAGCCTAGGCATTAAATCAAGATAATAAAATATTTAGCAATCTCTTAGCTAGATGTTGAATACTTAATATCATGCATATCATTTATTTCACTCTTGCTAAGAGAGGGTTTCCATCTTTTTCAGATAGTAAAAAAGGCTTAACCTTTGAAAGCCTATGATGGAAAAATACCTCTTTCTCTTTTTTAATTTGGCCCATAATCAACTTCATCATACATTTAGGCACATAAAAATCTTATAGCCTGTGTTAAAATAATGACTCTAAAATTAAATAAATTTTGGTAATATTTGTATTAGACTAAGTCATTATTCAAATCACTCATGCTCTAGTCTCTTAGGAGTGGGTACTTTAGTTTCCTTCTAAATAATAACAGCCTGACTATCTTGTAAAATCATAAGACTTGCTTACATGGTTTTAAAAGGTAGGAGTTAGCTGGCTGCCACTCTAGGCGGTTATAAGCTCAGCATTTGGGTGGTTTATCCTCTCTTGTGGAGGTAAACAATGTGTCCACTTTCAACTTAGATTTAGGCCGTGCTTTGGCCCTCGTCGAAGCTCCCTAGATTTAGGATCTGAGGTTGTTGTTTCTTTTGGGGCTACAAGCATAAATCTTCATCTCTTAGGAATTTCCATAATCTTATGTTGTGGAATTGTAAGTCCTAGATTTCAAATAAAATTTTAACTCAAATATATAATTCTCCTCAATTTTAAATATATAAAGCCCTACTATAGGATAGTTTGGGATGCTCACTAGGTTTCCTAGTATCATGAGCATCCCCTACTCATCTCATTTGACTTTGATAATAAGTCTTTCTTTGATCTTTCCATTTGATCTTCCAAATATAACTAATTTATTGATAGTCCTATCGTTGAATTCTTTGGAGATAATAATTGCATACCTTAATTGAAAGTATTCCTAAGAAATTTATATTTCTTGGGATGTAATTAACTATGGGGGCTTGCCCCATAGGGAACTCTAGAAGCTGGTTTAAATAAACCCTACTTTATTCATCCATATAAAATAGAAAATCTCTATTTGAGACATCATGTCTTAGTCCTTATTAGGTGATTAGTCTCATGGTAGTGATTTCATCTTTGAGATAGTACACCATTCCTTGATTTCATACCGATCACCTCAATAAGTACACCTCTGCATGGTACCCCATATACACACACATACACATGAACAAAATAAACACCACATAGGTCAAATGGGCTAAGTTGACCAATTTGACCAAATTGGGTTGGGTTAGGTGTTAGTTCATGTTCAATTGATCAATTAAAAATGATTGTAGGCTTTGGTTTGGTTTAATTTGGAATTAATTTGGATATTTGCCAATTTTATCCTTTAGGTCAATTTGGGCTGGGTTGGGTCAAGTTGACCAATTGGTCAAATTGGGCTCAATTGAGGCTTCTTTTAAAATTCAATAAGTGATTTGGGATGAACTTGAGCCATTGGTTGGAATCAATTTGGGTTAAATCATGATTTGACCCATTTTGGCTATTTAGGGAAATTTAAGTCAACTTAGGTCAAATGGTTAATTGGACTTGGTCTAGCTCAATTAAGGATTTGGTATATTGTGAGTTTTGGCTAATTTAGATTTCATTTGGGAAAAATGTTGACTTCATCAAAGGACCAAGTTGACTTGATTTGACCTATTTCTAGGTAGTTGATCACCCTAGGATGATTGTTGATCATGATATGAGGTTTGGATGGGCTTAGTTCAATCTAATTTGGGTTGGATTAGAACTTGGCTCAAAAAGGCTTTTAGGTCACTTTGGGTCAAGTGGACCTAAATGAGTCAATTGGTTTGGTTTTGGCTTAATTCAAGTTTAGTTGAATTCATATATGACCTAGGATTAAAATATAAATTCAACTACAATCAATTTGGGTTATGATGGATTTTGGCTCATTTGATAATTGCAAGTCAAGAGGGGTCAATATGGGCTTGACTTGAGTTAACTTGGATTTGGTTTTATAATTATAGTTTATATTTATATTTGGATGAGTGATTGAAGGAGTGATTGATTATGAAGAAATCCATGAGTTTTGAATTAATTTGGATATCATTTAGCCAAGTTCAAGAAATTGGCTAAAAATGATAAAATTAGAAATTTGATTTGATTTGGGTTTTATTTTGGCTATTTAGATTTATATTTCATTTATATTTATGAATATAAATGAAGGTATAAATGATTCATGGGAAAATCACTTGAGTTTAGAGTGATTTGGAAGCAAATTTTACCAAGCTTAAGGATGTAAGTCAAAAGGGCTTAAATAGGGAATTGATTTAGTTTAATTTATTTTTGGTTATTGGATGGTGGGTTTCATTATATTTGTGAATATAAATGAAGGAATAATTGATTTATAAAAAAATCAATTGATTTTGGGTTAATTTGGGTTGATATTTGATTAAGCTTATGGATGTAGGTCTATATGGCTTAAGAAAGGTCTTGATTTGGATTGATCTATTTTGATTTGGTTTTGGCTATTTGAATTTGGATTTCATTTATATTTGTGAATATAAATAAAATAATGGTTGATTTATAAAGAAATCAACCAAGTTTGATTTGGTTTAAAGGGAGTTTGGCTAAGCATAAGAAGGTGCTTCATATAGCTTAGGAAGATATTTTGGAATTTGAATTTGATTTTGGGTTCTAATCATTTGGAGTTGGAATTTGGGTTGGGATTTGATTTGAGATTAAATGAATATTTGATAAAATCAATTTAGTTTAGGTTGATTTGAATTTGATTAAGGTTAAGTCTATAAGACAAAATCAAAGGGCTTAGGAAGGATTTTGGAGTTTAAATTTGATCATGGATTTCAATCATTTGATTTGGAATTGATTCATGATTTGGATTTGAATTTGAGTTTTGGTTTGGAGGAAGGAAGTAAGGATTGGGTTTAAGGCTATAAGGTAGGCAAGTTTTCCTAAATCCATAAGGCATAACCTATTCTTGTGGCTAGCCCTTCTAAATCTTCTTTAAGTATTAAATGTCTAAAATTCACCTAATCACTAAAATGTCTTAAACTCTTGTAATCTATAAGAGTCCTAGATCTATGATGAGGAAGTTGAGAACTCACTCTAAAAGTGAGGTCATCATGTAAGTTCTGAGGTCGATCATGCCAATGGTAGAGTTGGCCGGATCTTTCCCTCTACCTCTTCCCCCTCGAAAAGAGGGACCACTTGGTTAGAGGGGTTCATCCTCCAGTGAGGGGTGATCCACTCCTGATTGTCCCTGCAAAAATTCATGGGTTAAAAAATTAGGAAGTGTGTTAGCAGAACCTTTAATTAATTCAATATCGAAATCAAAGATAGAAAGTTGAGTCTGCCAAGTAGCAAAAATTTATTTAGAAACTAAATTTTTGACATCTTTTTCAATAATATATTTAAGAGATGAGAAATAATTGTGTAAGAGAAAGTATTGATTGAGAAGATAATCTTGAAATTTAGAAATGCATTTTACAACAAAAAAATATTTCCTCTTTAATGATGGAATATTTAGTCTGAGTCAGATTCCATCAACCTGAAGTGAAGTGGACTAATTCTTCTTTAGAATTGCATCAATGTTTTAAGATACCACCATAACCTAGACCTGATGCATCGGCTTCAATGATTTTGATGCTGTTAGGATCCGCAAGGTTAAGGCAAGATAGATTTTTGACACATTTTAAATTTTTTGGACTGCCATGGTGTGCAGATCTGTCCATGGTGGCTTTTCTTTAAATGATCAAAAAGATGAAGGCATCTTGTGCCAAATTTTGATAAAAATCAGCAACATAATTTAAAGTGCCTAAAAATCTTTGTAACTAATTTTTCTCAAGGATAATATATAAAAATTTATCAGCAAATTCTATGCTTTTATTAATGGGAATAATAGATGCATTTGAAATGTTGTGTCCCAAAAATCTTATTTTAGTTTGAAATAATTTGATTTTTGGAGGAGAGACCATTAAGCCATTTTTCTGTATGTCATTTAAATATTTTTAAATGGTTAAAATATTTGTTTATAGAATTAGAAAATATAAAACATCATTAATATAAATAAGAATATATTGAAAATAATTTTCCAATTTATTATTCATAATATGTTGAAATTCATATGGGGTATTTTTAAGCCCAAATGGCATAACATTCAATTCATAATGTCCGAATAGAACGGTAAAAGCAATATTATATCTATATGCTTCTTTAATTTGAATCTGCTAGTAACTAGATTTCAAATCAAACTTAGAAAAGATTTTTTCTTTATGGAGTATGTTAAGCAAATATCTTTTATTGAGAAGAGGGTATCTAATCCATTTAAGAACTTTATTAAGAGGCTTGTAATTTATTACAAGTCTCGGACTTCTCATTTCCTTTTCGGTTGCATTCATGACATAAAAAAGCAGTGCAGCTTCATGGTGAATAGGATTGTCAAATAATCACCTTATCTAATAATTCGACAATCTCTTTTTTGCATAAAGCAAGATAATGTCATGACAAAGATGAGCCTTTAGTGGAAATATCACGTTCATTGAAAGTATCAATTTACAAGAGTTCCACAGAGTGAACTTTACAATTCCAAAAAGCTATTGGGTTGTCACCATAAATAGATTTTGGATATCCTGAAGGCAAGATAGAATTTTATTTTGAATAGATGGAGAAGAGATATTATGTTTAATGGTTAAACTTGAAATTTCTTCTTAAGTAATATATATGCATAGACTTATTATAAAGTCTATTCATTTTATGTAAAATTATTTCTCTATGATTGGTGATAAATTAGAATATAATATTTTCATCCCACATTTCAAAATAAATTTCGATATCATCAATTCTAGTTATATATATTTTAAGAAGGAATGGTGTTCCCAAAATAATATGTTGAGTTAAATTTTTAACTAATAAAAATGGAATATGGATGCAAATGTCACCCTAACAGATTACTACAGAAGATAATTTGTAGTCAATCTGTAGGGTTTCTCCATTAGCAACTTTAAGCTTTTGTAGTTTTTTTTTAATATTTAAAAGGAATAAGTCCCTTGAATACAATTTAAATATGCACCACTATCAACAAGGGTTATCTGATTTGGTAAAATAAATTCTTTATTTATAATTAAATTTATGAAATTATACCATATTTGATAATTGCTTTTGAATACTCTACAACAATCCATTTTCTTGATTTATAGAAGTTTCAGGATTGTCGTCAGCATTTTCAGGTTGTGAATAAGTCGATATTGATTTTTTTCTAAATCCATTATTCGGCTATTCATCTAGTCTTGTTCAACTTTAATATCTCTAATTTCTTGTTGAAAATTTTTTATTTTTTTCAAATCATTTAGAGATACTTCAACTAAAGGAATATTCTTTTCTGCTCTTCTCTTATATACTTCTTTCATGGAGTATATAGAAAAACTAGAAAAGATTTTGTTAGCCTCTTTTTCATGTAAAACATTTATAATCTTATTTGAGTAGATGAATTATCTAATTGACCTGGGATTTTAATAAGTTGATCCTTTTGATCAAAAGTAAGGGTAAAAAGACCACACATTTTTATAATATTTTTATAATAATCTATTTATTGGCAAGAGTTGCAACACTCAAATTTTTCGTCATGATAAGAGGAAGATAAGAGTTCATTATCTTCATCTTTTGATGATAATTCATTTTCAAATTCGAAGGAAGTTAAAAGAATCTTTATAAGGGTTTGTTTTAACCCTTCATCGATTTTTAATTCATTTAACTTCTTTTTAATAGTACATATGTTAGCATAATAACCCATACGTCCACATTTATAACATTTAATATTCTTTTTAGATTTTTTATTTGAAGGTTTAGATTTAAAGGTTTTCATGGTTTTGGAAAACTTCTTAATACGTATATTTTAAAATCTTCTTTTTGCTTACCTTACAGGAAATTTTTTAACAAATGAGAAATAAACAAAGATATAAAAATTAACTAGTTTATTAACTTACTCAATTATTACAAACTTTAGTACACCATAAGGAAGACTAAGAAAGCATGAAGAGAGGAGAAATGAAGACTATGCACACTCAAGAAGACAGACAGGCCTCCTTTTATAAGGGGAGGAGGACATAAAAATAATAAACATAATACAATAACTTTGCTTAATTTTTAAGCAAAGGTACAATAATTGAGATGATTGTCAAAAAAAAAGAGAATAACTTTAGCTAAAGTTATTCAGCCAAAAACTCTTTATAGTTGTAAAGAGGTTTCAAATAGTATAAAGGTAGCTTTATCTTTTCATAAAGTTGATTTATGTCAAATCAGCAATTGAGTGCTTGCAATAATTGGCGAAATGTGGGGAATAACTGAATCCACTAATTTTTGCAAGTTGATTCCACATCAACATCCTTAAATAATTTGCCACCATCACAAATGTAGATAGGATACTTAAATACTTTTGCAAATTGGGCTTCGTACATTTCTCTCAAATGATCTTTGTGTTGGATTTCATTTCCATGATGATATCTTTTTTTGATGCTATCAAGAACTTCTTCAACTGATAACTCAAAATCATAAGGCTTTGGTGGAATAGTTAGTTCCACATGTGATTTGATGATGGTCTAGATTTGTTTGAGCTTGTCATCAACATTAATCTGATTCCACCATTTTAGTAAGAATTGCCTTTGGAGGACCAATTGATTGAAAGGGTCCTTTTCGAGGGTTACGTTCCAAGACCAAGTCCATGGGATTTGGGAGTTAGTGAAAAGTAGGCTAGGTTTTGCCCTTGAATCATTCTTCTTAGGTTGATATTCTATTTTTTTGGTGCAGCTTCCATCCATTCATTGAAGATTTTCTTGATTTATTTAGGGAGAATATTAAGTTTAGCACCAAAATAACTCTACCAGCGATAGAAGTAGACTGGAGGATCTTTAGCAATAATATCTTTGTTCATAATGAATATCCAAGAGCGCCTTTTCTTATCGATGATAAGAAAAAATACTTTCATCATAGCTTGCACATAACACCAGTAATTCACACCAATTTTATTTTATAAATTGGTGGACAAAAAGATAGTTTTTTTCTTGAAATGGAGTCACCCCCACTCACTTTGATGAATGATTTTATGTATAACACATTTGTTATACATAATAATCTGACTGGCCTGATCTCTGATATGAGAAATCTCAACACATTTTAATTGTGTTAGGATTTTTCATAATTTTCTCTTGACATATTTTCTTCATAAAGAAAAGATTATTTCCAAATATTATTCAAATAATGTCCAGGGATTATTCATAAAATGATATTAAGGATTGATTTCAATAATATTCTATTTTATTTATTTGTTGAAATAAATAGGTTTTTGAGCAATGACATCTTTAAGGGATAGTGCTGCTTCTTTTAATTTTGATGGTTCACCTTTCTCAACAGTCGTTTGAGAAGAAGAACCATAAAGGTAAGTTCTAAGGTCGATCATGCCAATAATAGAGTTGGCCGGATCTTTCTCTACCTATTCTCCCTCAAAAAGAGGGACCACCTTAGTTATAGGGGTTCATCCTCCGATGAGGCGTGATCCACCCCTAATTTTCCTGCAAAAATTCATGGGTTAAAAAATCAGGAAGTGTGTTAACAGAACCTTTAATGAATTCAATATCGAAATCAAAGACATAAAGTTGGGCCTGTCAAGTAGCAAAAATTTATTTAGAAACTAAATTTTTGACATCTTTTTTAATAATATATTTAATAGATGAACAATCAATGCATAAGAGAAAGCATTGATTGAGAAGATCATCTTGAAATTTGGAAATGCATTTTACAACAGAAAATATTTCCTTTTTAATGATGGAATATTTAGTCTAAGTCATATTCCATCGACCTGAAGTGAAGCTGACTAATTCTTCTTTAGAATTACATCAATGTTTTAAGATACCACCATAACTTACATTTGATGCATTGGTTTCAATGATTTTGATGCTGTCACTATCTGTAAGGTTAAGGTAAGGTAGATTTTTGACATGTTTTTCAATTTTTTTTGGATTGCCATGGTGTGTAGATCTGTCTATGGCATTGAATTTTTCTTTAAACAATCAAAAAGAGGAGAGACAAATCTTATACCAAATTTTGATAAAAATCAACAACATAATTTAAAATGCCTAAAAATCTTTGTAACTAATTTTTTTCAAAGTTAATATTTGAAAATTTTCCAGCAAATTTTATGTTTCTATTAATAGGAATAATAGATGCATTAGAATTGTTGTATTCCAAAAATCTTACTTCAGTTTAAAATAATTTGATTTTTGGAGCAGAGACCACTGAGCCATTTTTCTGTATAAGTCATTTAAATATATTTAAATGATTAAAATATTCATCTATAAAATTAGAAAATATAAGAACATTGTCAATATAAATAAGAATATATTAAAAATAATTTTTAAATATATTATTCATAATATGTTGAAATTCATAGATGGGACTTTTAAGCCCAAAACATAATATGCTTCTTTAATTTTATTCTGCCAGTAACCAAATTTCAAATCAAACTTAGAAAATATTTTTGCTTTGTGGAGTCTATTAAGAAAATCTCTTTTATTGGGAAGAGGGTATATAATCCATTTAAGGACTTTATTAAGAGGCTTATAATTTATTACAAGTCTCGACCTTCCCCTTTCCTTTTCAGCTGTATTCATGACATAAAAAGCAGTGCAGCTCCATGGTGAATAGGATTGTCAAATAATCCCCTGATCTAATAATTTGGCAATCTCTTTTTTGCATAAAGTAAGATAATGCTCATTCATCTTACAATGATGGGCCTCAGTGGAAATGTCATTCATTGAAAGTATTAATGTATGGGAGTTCCACAGAGTGAACTTTATGTTTCCAAAAAGCTATTGGGTTATCACCACAAACAGATATTTGGATATCCTAAGGCAAGATTGAATTTTATTTTGAATAGATGGAGAAGAGATTTTCTATTTAATAGTTAAATAAAAAATTTCTTCTTTTAAGTAATTTATATGCATAGACTTATTATGAAGTCTATTCATTTTATTGATAATTATTTCTCTATGATTGGTGATAAATTAAAATATAACATTTTCATCCCACATTTCACAATGAATTCTGATATTATCAATTCTAATTATAGGCATTATTTTGAGAAGGAATGGTGTTCACAAAATAATATGTTGAGTTAAATTTTTAACTAATAAAAATGACATATGGATGCAAATGTCACCCTGACACATTGCTACATAAGATAACTTATAGTCAATCTATAAGGTTTCTCCATCAGCAGCTTTAAGCTTTTAAGTAATTTTTTTAAAATATTTAGAAGGAATAAGTCCTTGAATACAATTTAATGCACCACTATCTACAAGGGCTATCAGATTTGATAAAATAAATTCTTTATTTATAATTAATTTTATGAAAATATACCATTTTTGATATATTGCCTTCTAAATACTCCGCAGCAATCAATTTTCTTGATTTGTAGAAGTTTCAGGATTATCGTTAGGGTTTTCAGGTTGTAGATCAGGTTGTGAATAAGCGATATTGATTTATTTCTAAATCCATTATTCAGCTATTCATCTAGTCTTGTTGAGCTTTAATATCTCTAATTTCTTGTTGTAAATTTTTTATTTCTTTTTCAAATCTTTTTGAGATACTTTAGCTAGAAGAATATTCTTTTTGTTCTTCTCTTATATACTTCTTTCAAGGAGTATATAGGAAAACTAGAAAAGATTTTGTTAGACTCTTTTCATGTAAAACATTTATAATCTTATTTAGAGTAGATGAATTATCTACTTGACCTAGGACTTTAATAAGTTGATCCTTTTGATCAGTAAGGGTAAAAAGACTAGACATTTTATAATATTTTTACAATATTTTGTTTGTTGGCAAGAGTTGCAACACTCAGATTTTTTGTCATCGGAAGAGTCAGATTCGGAGAAAGTTAAAAGAATCTTTATGAGGGTTTGTTTTAACCCCTCATTGATTTTTAAGTCATTTAACTTCTTTTAAACAGTATATCTATTAGCATAATGATCCATACGGGCACATTTATAACATTTAACATCCTTTTTGGATTTTTTATTTGAAGGTTTAGATTTAAAGGTTTTCGTGGTTTTAGAAAACTTCTTAATACTTTTATTTTTAAAATCTTCTTTTGCTTAACTTTCTTCCATGAGGAAGATCTTACCAGAGGAGGATCACAGAAAAATTGCTCACAGAATTCACCTAGTTGACGTTTCTCGAGAAGGCATTCTTGTTAGATTTGGTTGTTTAATCTTATATCAGAATAAAAAGTTAGTCCCGTGTTAATACAAGTAGATATAAGATTTCCATAAGTATATACGTCATATGGAATTGAACCATTAGATAAGAGAATATGAGACTTAACCTTATCGGAAAAGGTTGGGAAGTCCTTCAATAAATTTTTGCTTCCAATGTAGGCTATTGGCATCATGTAATATCATAACCCTAGCAAGAAAAACATTTGTGTACCATCTAAAATGTGTAAGAGATGGATATCTTAATTTTTGGAGTAAGAAACGAGTCTTTTCTCCTTGGTCTCTAATTATACCAGCAAAATGATCCATAATGGCTTGGATCAAATTATAAACATTATTTTCATTTGGCTTCTGCAGTTCATTGGGCAGATGTTTTGTATTAAGATCGATTGTACTATCTAAATTCTTTCTCGGATAAGATATTTTATTTATCTTAAGCGGGATTGAATTTGAAGATTTTGAAATACTTGTATTTCTTCGACTTGATCATTTATCAAATCATCTTGTGATTCTTGAGATTCATTAGATAATTCATCCTCTAAGGTTCCAAGAGAATGATTTTTAAATTTAAGAATTAAATCTTGAATATCTTCACTAGAAGGTCCTAACTTAACATTAAGTTTAGGAGGAGGTTGAAAAAGAGATTTTAGCATAGTTGAAGATGAATTTATTGAAGATGTTCCTTCAGTAATTCTTCTTATATTTATATCTTGAATAGGAGATTTTGCTCTGATTAACTGATCAATTTTAGATTCTATTTTGGACAAATGATCAAAATAATTTGAAGAGTACTATTACTATAATTAAGTTGTTTAATTATAACAAAAATTCTTTAAAGCTTGAGGATGAGTGTTAACTTTTCCAAAAACTGCAATATCAAGGGGTTTATCATCAATCATTCGAGCAACTAGTGGAATTGTTACCTTTCCTTTCTTATTTTGTTTAGTCATTTTCTTGAAATATATATTAGATATTTCGATTCATTGGCTTTTTGACGTGATACTTCTGTACCATTTTCGAAAATTATCATACTTAGGTTGTCTATATTCTCTAAGATTAGTGTCTCTAGACTTGGAACCTATTCGATAATTCATTAATACTAAAATTCATTTCATAAAGAGTGAGAGATTTATTTTCTCTCACTGGATGATAAAGATTATTTTGATTTAATTGAATTGCTTCAATTGGAGGTTCTTCGATATGGGTAAGAGAATCTATAGATCTTATTCTTACCGAAGTTTCTTAAGGAAAAGAAACTCTGGGAAGAGTTATAGATCTTCGAGGATTAAATCTAATGGTTATATCGCCATCAAATATTTGGATTATTTGATCGATTAATGGAGGGTCTAGGCGTGACCATAGATGGTATTATTCAAGATTCAAGAAATACGACTTCATTCCATTTGATAACTCTGTTAATTGCTATATGAGAAGCTAACAGATTTATTTCTATTAAGGTTGTTCATTCCAGTGGCTGAATATCCTTTTTAACATTAGGATTTAAAGTATTAAGAACCCTAAAGTATAATCTAAAAATTAGTGCAATAATTTTAGATCCATGAAAAAAATTATATTTATGAAGTTGTAATTGCAACTTGATGGTTTCAAAAAGGTTTATATCAGTTAAAGATAAACTTAAATTAGAAAAAACATTAAAATAAATTAGTCTGTGACATAGACTGGTTTCAATAACACCCATGAGCGATTGAGCTCAGTTAAGACATCGACCATCTCTTAAGTAGGAAAGGATGGAAGCATTTAATCCTTTTAAAGTCAAAGGTTTGAATGTTATTTGGATCATCCCAATATGAATATATTTATAATCTTGCACATATCTATGCAAGTCTTCTGCATTAATAGATAAATATTTTATTTATTTGATCTATAGTGATTGATTGTTCTACCATTTTAATGGAGGTTTTTTCTTTGAAATCAAAGGTACCAATTCGTTAAATTAGATATTTATCAACTTTGAGTAAAGACCATTTAGTTAGGTCTTCTTCATTTAGAGAAAACTCTACTTAATTATTACAAACATCAGTATACTAGGCGGATGACTAGGAACACCAAAGAAGAGAGGAGAAAATAAAGACTAAGCACCTTCAAGAAGATAGACGAGGCCTCCTTATATAGGGGGAGGCGGACATGAAAATAATAAACATAATACAATAACTTTGCTTAATTTTTAAGCTAAGGTACAATAATTGAGATGATTGTCAAAAAAAGAGAATAGCTTTATCTAAAGTTATTCAGCTAAAAACTCTTTACAGTTGTGAAGAGGTTTCAAACAGTACAAAAGTAGCTTTATCTTTTCATAAAGCTGATTTATGTCAAATCAGCAATTGAGTGCCTGTAGTGATTGAGTAGAAATTAGGGGAATAATTGAATCCACTAATTTTCGTCAATGGATTCGACATCAACATTCTCAAATGATTTTCCACTATCCCAACTTTAGATAAGATGCTAAAATACTTTTGCAAACTGAGCTTCGTACATTTTTCTCAAATGATCATTGTGTTGGATTTAATTTTCATGTTGATATCTTTATTTGATGATATCAAGAACTTCTTCAACTGATAACTCAAAATTATAAGGCTTTGGTGGAATAGTTAGTTCCACATACGATTTGATGATGGTCCAAATTTGTTTAAGCTTGTCCTCAGCATTAATCTAATTTCACCATTTTAGTAAGAATTGCCTTTGGAGGATCAATTGATTGAAAGGGTCCTTTCCGAGGGTTACGTTCAAGGACCAAATTCATGGGATTTAGCATAAAAAAGTAGGCTTGTTTTGCCCTTGAATCATTATTCTTGGGTTTATAGTCCGCATTTTTAGTGCAGCTTCCATCCATTCATTGAATATTTCCTTGATTTATTCAGAGAGAATATTAGTTCAGCACCAAAGTAATTCCACCAGTGATAGAACCAGGCTGGAGGATCTTTAGCAATAATGTATTTATTCATAATGAACATCCAAGAGTTCCTCTTCTTATCATTGATAAGAAAAATACTTTCATCATAGCTTGCATATAACACTAATAATTCACATAAATTTTATTTTTGTAAATTGGTGGACAAAAAGATAGTTTTTTCTTGAAATGGAGTCAGATCTCATTCACTTTGATAAATGATTTTATGTATAACACATTTGCTATACATAATAATCTGACTGGCCTAATCTCAACATGAGAAATCTCAACACATTTTAATTGTGTTAAGATTTTTTCATAATTTTATATTGACTGATTTCTTTCATAAGGGAAAGGAATGTTTTCCAAATATCATTCAAATAATGCTCACAGATTATTGATAGAATAATCTGAAGGATTGATTTCAATAATATTCAATTTTATTTCTTTAGTGAAATAAACAGGTTCTTGAACAACGACATCCTTAAGAGATGGTGCTGCTTCTTTTGATTTTGATGGTTCACCTTTCTCAATAGTCATTTGAGAATAAGAACCATAAAGGTAAGTTTTGAGGTCAATCATGCCAACTGTAGAGTTGGCCAGATCTTTTCATCTTCCTCTTCCCCCTCGAAAAGAGGGACCATATCGATTAGAGGGGTTCATCCTCCAGTGAGGGTGATCCACCCTTGATTGTCCCTGTAAAAATTCACGGGTTAAAAAATCAAGAAGTGTGTTAGCAGAACCTTTAATGAATTCAATATCAAAATCAAAGACAAAAAGTTGAGCCTGCCAAGTAGCAAAATTTTATATAGAAACTAATTTTTTGATATCTTTTTCAATAATATATTTAAGAGATGAACAATCAATGCGTAAGAGAAAGCATTGACTGAGAAGATCATCTTGAAATTTGAAAATGCATTTTATAATAGAAAATATTTCTTTTTTAATGATGGAATATTTAGTTTGAGTCAGATTCCATCAACCTGAAGTGAAGTGGATTAATTCTTCTTTAGAATTACAATGATGTTTTAAGATACCACCATAATCTAGATTTGTTTCATCGGTTTCAACGATTTTGATGCTGTCAGGATCCGCAAGGTTAAGGCAAGGTAGATTTTTGACACATTTTTTAATTTTTTGGACTGCCATGGTGTGTAGATCTATCCATGGCAGTCGCTTTTTCTTTAAACGATCAAAAAGAGAAGAGGCATCTTGTGCCAAATTTTGATAAAAATCAGCAATATAATTAATTTTCTCAAGAATAATATCTGGAAATTTATCAACAAATTCTATGCTTCTATTAATAGGAATAATAGATGCATTAGAAATGTTGTATCCCAAAAATCTTATTTCAGTTTGAAATAATTTGATTTTTGGAGGAGATACCATTAAGCCATTTTTTTGTATAAGTCATTTAAATATTTTTAAATGGTTAAAAGATTCATCTATAGAATTAGAAAATATAAGAACATCATCAATTTAAACAAGAATATATTGAAAATAATTTTTAAATATATTATTCATAATATGTTAAAATTTTGATGGGACATTATTAAGCCCAAATGGCATAACATTCCATTCATAATGTTCGAATGGATCAGTAAAAGCAGTATTATATATATCTGCTTCTTTAATTTGAATCTACTAGTAACCAGATTTCAAATCAAACTTAGAAAAGATTTTTATTTTGTGGAGTCTGTTAAGCGAATATCTTTTATTTGGAAGAGTGTATCTAGTCTATTTAAGGATTTTATTAAGAGGTTTGTAATTTATTACAAGTCTGTCTCTTTGCTTTTTTTGGCATTCATGACATAAAAGCGATGCGACATGGTGAATAGGATTGTCAAATAACCCCCTTATCTAATAATTGTAATCTCTTTTTTGCATAAAATAAGATAATGCTCGTTCATCTTATAAGAACGAGCCTTAGTGGAAATGTCACATTCATTAAAAGTATCAATGTACGTGAGTTCCATAGAGTGAACTTAACGATTCCAAAAAGCTATTGGATTGTCACCACAAATAGATTTTTGGATATCCATAAGACAAGATTGAATTTTATTTTGAATAGATGGAAAAGAGATTTTATGTTTAATGGTTAGATCTGAAATTTCTTCTTTTAAGTGATTTATATGCATTGACTTATTATGAAGTATATTCATTTCATTTATAATTATTTCTCTAGAATTGGTGATAAATCAAAATATAACATTTTCATCTCACATTTCACAATAAATTTCGATATCAACAATTCTAGTTATAGGCATTATTTTGTGAAGGAATGGTGTTCCATAAATAATATGTTGAGTTAAATTTTTAACTAATAAAAATGGCATATTGATGCAAATGTCAACCTGACAGATCGCTACAGAAGATAATTTGTAGTCAATCTATCAGGTTTCTCCATCAACAATTTTAAGCTTTTGAGTATTTTTTTTCAAAATATTTAGAAGAAATAAGTCCTTGAATACAATTTAAATATGCACCACTATCAACAAGGGTTATCAGATTTGATAAAATAAATTCTTTATTTATAATTAATTTTATGAAAATATACCATTTTTGATATATTACTTTCAAAATACTCTGTAGTAATCCATTTCCTTGATTTGTAGAAGTTTCAGATTAGTCGTCAGGGTTTTCAAGTTGTGGATCAAGTTGTGAATATATTGATTTATTTTAAAATCCATTATTCGACTATTCATCTGGTCTTGTTCAGCTTTAATATCTATAATTTCTTATTGTATATTTTTTATTTCTTTTTTCAAATTATTTAGAGATAATTCAGCTGAGAGGAATATTCTTTTATGCTCTTCTCTTATATACTTTTTTCATAGAGTATATAGGAAAACTAGAAAAGGTTTTGTTAAACTCTTTTTCATGTAAAACATTTATAATCTTATTTCGAGTAGATGAATTATCTACTTAACCTAAGATTTTAATAAGTTGATCCTTTTGATCAGAAGTAAGGGTAAAAAGACTAGACTTTTATATAATATTTTTATAATAATTTGTTTGTTGTCAAGAGTTGTAACACTCAGATTTTTCGTCATGGGAAGAGGATGATAAGAGTTCATTATCTTCTTCTTCTAAGGATAATTCTTTTCAAATTCAGAGGAAGTTAAAAGAATCTTCATGAGAGTTTGTTTTAACCTCTCATCGATTTTTAATTTATTTAACTTCTTTTTAATAGTACATATGTTAGCATAATAACACATACGACCACATTTATATTATTTAAAATCTTTTTTGAATTTTTTATTTGAAGTTTTAGATTTAGAAGTTTTCGTGGAATTATAAAACTTCTTAATATGTTTATTTTTAAAATCTTTTTTTTGCTTACCTTTCTTCCATGAGGAAGATCTTACTAAGGAGGATCATAGGCAAATTGCTCATAGAATTCACCTAGTTGACATTTCACGAGAAGGCAATCTCATTTTATTTGGTTGTTTAATCTTATATCAGAACAAAAAGGTAGTCCCTTATTAATACAAGCTGATATAAGATTTTCATAAGTATATACGTTGTATGGAATTGAACCATTAGATAAGCGAAGATGAGACTTAACCTTTTTTGAAAGGTTGGGAAGTCCTTCAATGAATTTTTGCTTTCAATGTAGGCTATTGACATCATGTAATGTCATAACCCTAGCAAGAAAAACATCATTGTACCATCTAAAATGTGTAAGAGATAGATATCTTAATTTTTAGAGTAAGGAACAAGTATTTTCTCCTTGGTCTCCAATTATACAAGCAAAATGATCCATAATGGTTTGGATCAAATTATAAACATTATTTTCATTTGGATTTTGCTGTTCATTGGGCAGATATTTTGTATTAAGATCGATTGTACTAAGTAAATCATCTTTTTGTCACTCAGTAAGGTAATGATCCAACCAGCCTTTTAACATTCTGGAAAATCCAAAAATGATAGCCCGAGCTCTTTGCTAAGACAAAGTGGAATTACAGCTGGCTTCAAAGGTAGGCGCAATCATGAGCATATGATGTAAAACATGATGGATCGATGTTCGACAAGTCCATCAATATTCTAATCACAAATAGAATCACCATCGTAAGAGTTACCAAGCAAATCAAGAGTAATTCTTGAGGTGTAGATTTTTTATAATAGAGTTTATCTAAATTTTTTCTCGAATAAGATATTTTATTTATCTTAAGCGGAGATTGAATTTGAAGATTTTGAAATACTTCTTGTATTTCTTTGACTTGATCATTTATCAAATCATCTTGTGATTCTTGGGATTCATTAGATGATTCATCTTCTAAGGTTCCTAGAGAATGATTTTTAAATTTAAGAATTAAATCTTGAATATCTTCTCTAAAACATCCTAACTTCATAGTAAGTTTGGAGGAGGTTGAAAAGAGATTTTAGCATAGTTGAAGATGAATTTACTGAAGATGTTCCTTCAATAATTATTCTTGTATTTATATCTTGAATATGAGATTTTTCTGGTTAGCTAATCAATTTTAGACTCTATTCTAGACAAATTATCAAAAATAATTTGGAGAGTATTATTGCTATAATTTAAGTTATTTAATTATAATAATAAATTCTTTTAAAGCTTGAGGATCAGTGTTAACTTTTCCAAAAACTATAATATCAATGAGTTTATTATCAACCATTGGGCAACTAGTGGAGGATATTGGCTACCGCTTTGCTTTGCTCATTTAGCCATTTTATGTTGCTTAAAACAGCTAACTGGGCTGATTGCATGTAATTTCAAAAGAATCAAGTTACAAAAGGAATTGTTGCCTTTCCTTTCTTATTTTGTTTAGTCATTTTCTCAAAATATATATTAGTTATTTCGATTCGTTGACTTTTCGACGTGATATTTATGTACAATTTTTGAAATTATCATAGTTAGGGTGTCTATATTCTCTAAGAATAGTGTCTCTAGACTTGAAACCTATTTGATAATTCATTAATACTAAAATTCATTTCAGAAAGAGTGAGAAATTTATTTTCTCTCACTGGATGATAAATATTATTTTGATTTAATTGAATTGCTTCAATTGGAGGTTCTTCGATATGGGTAGGAAAACCTGTAGATCTTATTCTTACTGAAGTTTCTTAAGAAAAAGAAACTCTGAGAAGAGTTATAGATCTTCAAGGATTAAATCTAACCGCTATATCGCCATCAAATGTTTGGATTGTATGATCGATGTCTTGGTTAATAGATGATCTAGGCGTGACCGCAGATGATATTGTCCAAGATTCAAGAATATCACTTCATTACATTTGATAACTCAATTAGTTGTTATATGAGAAGCTAACAAATTTATTTCTATTAAGGGTGTTCGTTCTAGTGGCTGAACAGCCTTTTTAGCATTAGAATTTAAAGTATTAAGAACCCTAAAGTGTAATATAATAATTAGTGCAATAGTTTCAGATCTAGGAAGAAAATCATATCCATGAAGTTGTAATTGTAACTTGATGGCTTCAAAAAGATTTACATCAGCTAAAGATACACTTAAATTAGAAAAACCTTAAAATAAACTAATATGTGACATAGACTGGTTTCAATAACACCCATGAGCAATTGAGCCCAGTTAAAATATCGACCATCTCTTAAACAGGAAAGGATGGAAGCATTTAATATGTTGAAAGTCAAAGGTTTGAATGCTATTTGGATCATCCCAATATGAATAGAGTTATAATCTTGCATATATCTATGCAAGTCTTTTGGTGCTAATAGATAAATAGTTTTATCTATTTGATCTATAGTGATTGAATATTCTACCATTTTAACGGAGGTTTTTTCTTTGAAATCAAAGGTACCAATTCGATAAATTAGATATTTATCGACTTTGGGTAAAGATCATTTATGTCTTCTTCATTTAGAGGAAACTTCTTTAATTCGGTTTTTTTATTAAACTATTATTTCTTCTAATCATAAGATTAGAATTCGAGTCAGAAGAGGATGTCATCGAAAAAGTAGGGGAAGAATTCAACAATTTAATCTTAATAAAGTCCTTAAATATATTAGATACCCTCTTCCCAATAAAAGAGATTTGCTTAACAGACTCCACAAAGCAAAAATCTTTTCTAAGTTTGATTTGAAATCTGGTTACTAGCATATTCAAATTAAAGAAGTAGATACATATAAGACTGCTTTTATCATTCCATTCAGACATTATGAATGGAATGTCATGTCATTTGGGCTTAAAAATATCCCAACTGAGTTTCAACATATTATGAATAATATATTTAAAAATAATATAAATATCAAATCCAAGAATAAGAGATGTATAAACAGTTAACTTAGTATTATGTTTTATAATTGCCAACATTCTTCAATAAATCTTTCTTACCAATCTTATAAAATTTTTCCTTTAAGTTTAAGCGGTATTTTCTATCTCACAATAGGCGAGATGCATTCCGCCGCTTCAGCCATCCAGCTCGAATTCTAAAAGTGTAACCCACTGATTGAAAATAATATGAAAAATCAATGTGAAAAGTAATTATTTTTTAAAAAATAATTTTTGTATTATAAATATATATATATATAACTTTTTTTGAAAAATCTGGCAATAAATTTTTAGAGCTATTGCTTTTTAATAAAATCTGATTGTAAAAAATTGTTTCTTTTTGCAATATATATATATATATATATATATATATTTGAAGTAGCATAAAAGATGTAGCTAGTACATAAATAATATTGTTACCAAGGTCTAAAAAGCAAATGTGGTGAAACAAAATTCACCAAGATAAGACTCTTATGGCCTGTGTTTGGCAGCTATAATTATTTATAAAAGTAGCTTTAGGGTTATTGTTGGAAAAATACCTTTTTTTTCTAAATTGCTGTGAGGATTATAATTTTTATTTCTTTTGAAAAGTCAAAAATTAGCTGCTTCTTTTTTTTAGCTATCACACTCTAAACATTCCTAATTATACAAAGTTATTTTTATTCTTAGAAATTCTTGAAAAATAACAACAACAACAAAAATGCAATCAAACCCTCGGGCTCGTGTGTTCAAATTTTGGTGATGAAAATTTTATACATGTGTGTATAGAGAGAGAGAGAGAGAGAGAGAGACAGAGACAGAGAGAGAGAGCACTCCCTATTTTTCAAAACAATTAAGAAACTGTTCTGCGGACTGGGTTGGCTGAATCTGGCCTGTATGTTTGGTCTGTGGGACCCCTTAATAAATTATTTTCTTAGGTAAAGATAGAACTATTCGGAAAATGAGCTATAAAAAATATAATATAATATATATAATATTTTGATTGTGATATTTCATGGAGATGGACAAGTCAAATTCAGGTTCTCTGGAGAATAAACCATCACCTTTATTTTTCTTTGTTTTCTTTCTATCCTCTTTATTCTCATACATCCTAGTCAGGATTCAGTATGGACTCTCTTGAAAAGTGTTATTCAAAGCATAATTTAACTTGAATTTATTAATTATAAAAAAGTAATAATTTGATCGTGCAGAATTATCATTCGAATTTTTTAGAATCGGCGGAATCATTTTACTAAGGCTATGCCCTGTAATTTTTTCTTAATTAGATTTTGTACATAAAAATTTTAGCATCTTTAATACTCATTTTTGTGTGTGATGAATTTTTTTTTACAAAGTTAAATTATAAAAAGTCCATTATTTTTATTATTGTGTGGAGCCTAATTATGTCAATCAATCGGGAATGTGCTGTCGATTTAGCCTTTAATTTTGTTTGTCGAACTCAACGATTAGTTGGTTTGGGGTCCAGGTACGAAACATGTTGGTTGAAAATATTTTAGTGAATAACGCATCGGCACTGCATCTGCAATGCCTTGGCGCCAGGCGGATAGAACCGCAACACTAGGATCTGTGGGATTGTATTAAGAAGACGAAGAAGCTAGAGCATCAATGTTGCAATATGTAGTGATGCAATGCTAGGATTAGGATAGTTATTTTACACAAGATAGAAGGGTCAGCAACTTAGTGTTGCAGCAGTAGCATTACAGTCCTAGAACTAGCATAGAATAATCAAAAATATAGTGGCGCCAGCACCAAAGTCACGGCGCTACTACGCTACAAAACAGGGAGTTCATCATCTTAAAGTAATTTTATATAATTTTTCATATATTTTCACCGTTCTCTTGTGTAAATTAATTAAGAGTGAGTGTCATAGAGTGACTAAAATATAAAGAGATTTGAGTGGAGTGTGATTTGTATAATTCTCTTCAGTTATTTTTCACAAGAACCGCAACACTAGGATCCGTGGGATTGTATTAAGAAGATAAAGAAGCTAGAGCATCAATGATGCAATATGTAGTGATGCAATGCTAGGATTAGGATAGTTTTTTCACAAGATAGAAGGGTGTTGATTTGTATTTACTTATTCTAATTTTTTAAAAAATACAATAACATTCTATGTTGATAGAAATATACTAAAATGTTAAGAGCAATTTTTTGTTTATTAATGATTTATTCATTATAAATAGTTAAATACTCAACTTTTAATCTACAAAATAATTAATTAATTTTAAATTAAGTAATTTAATACCTATATAATGAAAGATAATTAACATCGATAAAAAAAATTCTTTCACCTTATATTTTTAAAGAATATCCATGAATATAATAAGTTATCTCCAATTATAAGTATTTTTATAAAAAAAAAATTTTAGAAGATATTTTCTCATATAAAAATACAATATGGATATTAGTTCAATTATGTCCATTATAATTCTTCGTCAGATCGGCTATAAGCTCGGCCCATTTTGGCGGGCCTTGAATATTTCTAAACGAATTAGATTAGATTAAGGCCCACTTATAGCGCATTGGAAGAGGAAATACTTAAGCAAATAATTTAGGTAAATTATGATCACTTTTCTATGCATTTCTTTCAAATTATGATTTTGTTTATTCTTTTCTTGAAATAATAATATTTTATTGTTATTATTGCTAAAGTGATATGGTAGTTTTTCTAGGAAAATTGAAATTAATATGTATTTTTTCATTAAATTTACATTATTTAATATTCCATATAAATATTAAAAGTGATATTAACTTTTAATTGCTCATAGCTCAAACTAATATTTATTAATAGTCTGTTTGGGACTATTGCAGCTGCCTGAAGAAATAGTGATAGAGCTACTACAAAAGAAGTTGTCTAAAAAACTAATGATATGTATTATAATTTCTTATTATTTTAAAAGTAACAGTTTGGTAGTCATCTGTCAAAGGCGAAAAAATATAATTTTTCCTACCACAACATCTTCAAAATGTAATTTTTCAAATGTCACTAGCGATGCAAATGGCCCAAAAGCAACTTAAATTAATCTCATATGTTAATCAAATGAACTTAAAATTTGTTTGCCCTAATTCAAAATTAATTTGATTAGTATTAAAGTCTAGAGACTTTTGAATTGGCTCAATAAATTGCCCAATAGTCATATTGGATAAAGACATGTGTTTGATTATTTAAAATTATTATTTTAATTGGACATGCTAAACATATATCTGACATGTGTCAAAAGTGTATTGGAATTGTGTTGGATGTATTCGACATTGCACTCCACCATTCTAAAAGAATAGTTGCATCTCGTAAAAGATAAAATAAAATATAATAGAAAATTAAAATAAAATTTGTTTTCACTCAAAAATGGAAGGAATTTTTTTTTTCTTTTTTTTTTTAGGGTATGAATAACTGATTTGATATTTTTTTTTCTCATTTTTTAGTAGGACTTAACTAAGGTTTGTCAATAAAAAAAAATTTTATAATTCTTAAAAAATATATTTCTTGTTAATTACAGTGGAACCAATTATTTAATATGAAAATAATAAATAAAATATATTTACATTTCAAATTCCTTCATATCAAATAGATTTTAAGATTTTCATAAATATTTCCTTTTTTTAATATTCTTTCTCGTTGTTCATTCAAACCAAATAAAACATTGGGCTTCGTTTGGTTTGTAGGTTCTTGTTGCTAATTCTTACCAAATAGAGTATTGGCTGTATTTTGTGAAAGAAATTGAATATGAGAAAATTAAAAAAAGTTACTTTATTTTAGTATTGGGCTGTATTTATAATTTATGTTTTTTTAAGGGGCATTTACATGCATAGCACACAATTCTTATATATATATATATATATATATATATATATTACAATAAAAATAGCATTTTTTTTACTTTTTTTGAAGTAAAATTCATCTTTTGAAGTATAGAAAAGGTGATATATTTATAAATATCAAATTTTAGATATTAGATATGTAAATGCATAAGAATTGTGTGCTAGAATTTCTCTTATTTTAATTATATTTTAGACATGAAATTAGACATATTTGGTATCTTCTATTTTTTTGGTTTATTTAATTTTTTTATCAAATATATATATATTGGTCTTTCATTAATGACAAAAAAATTAATTTATGTTGTGGTGATAACAGTTATCGATAATAATTAAAAATAGGTGGTTAGTTGTGTTGGTGATTCCATGGTGGAAAGAGGTGGCCATCAATAATGATGGTGAATGTTTATAGCGAGCGATGATTATTATTTTTAAAGTACCTAAAAAATTATTTTTAAGTATTTTTTTTACCAACAAATTTATTTGTTCTTCAAACAAAAAAATAAATGGCTAAAAAATAATACAAATAAACTTGTTTTTAAAAACAAAGATAACATTGATGCAAACATCCGATTAATTTCTTAGCTGCTTAATTGATTGTGGAAAAATTGAGTGAAAAAACATCTATTTATTCCATTAATGTGAAAATAGGTGTCCATATACCCAATTGCAAGAGAACTATATTAAGTTTAGTATATGTTAATGAATGGAGATAAACTCTCTGAGGGTTTTTTTCTTATTATTTTTAAAAAACTAAGATGTGTATTATAATTTCTTATTATTTTAAAAAATCAAACAGTAGATTTCTCGAAATCACCACACTATGTGAGCTAAAACTAAAAAAATATAATTTTTCACCACAATATCTTCAAAATATAATTTTCCCAAATACAACCTAAATTAAGAGGTTTATTATCAATCATTCGGGCCATCGATGGAGGATATAGAGTTTCGATTTTCTTTGCTTTCTAGCCATTTTTGTTGCTTAAAACTATATGTCGATTATTGTGTAATTGAAGGAACCTACAAAGGAATCATTGCGTTCTATTATTATGTTGGGGTTTTTTACATACTTCAAAAACAATATTTTACTCATTTAACATGTGAAACTTTATTATTACTTGAATAGTAAAGTTCATACCACTCTTACGAAATGAAAAAAATGAATTACACCTTGTTTTTGTGGTATACAAGTAATAATAAAGTTTCACATGTTAAATGAGTAAAATAGGTTGTTTTGAGTGATATGTATGTAAAAACCCCTATTATGTTTTGTCATTTTCTCGAAATATATATCTGATATTTCAAGTCTTTAACTTTCCGAGATAATATTTATAAAAATTTTTCATATTTAGGTTGATTATAATCTCTCAAATAGTCTCAGAGATTCTTGATAATTCATTAAGACTAAAATTCATTTCAGAAGGAGTGGAAAATTTATTTTCTCTCACAGGATAATAAACATTATTATGATTTAATTTAATTGCTTCAATTGGTGGTTCTTCTATATGAGTAGGAGAACCTGAAGATCTTATTCTTACCGAAGTTTCAGTAGGAAATGAAACTCTGGGAAGAGTGATTGATCTTCGTGGATTAAATCTAAACTCTACATCGTATTTAGATGTTTGAATTATCTGATCGATGTCTTGGTTGATGGATGGTCTTGGAGTAACCTCAAATAATATTGCCCAAGAGTCAGAGAATAATATATCATTCTAATTAATAACTCTGTTAGTTGATATATGAGAAGGTAACAAATTAGTTTCAATTAAGGTTGTTCGTTCAAGGGGTTGAACAATCTTTTTGATATTTGGGTTCAAAATATTAAAAACTCTAAAGTGTAACCTGAAAATCAAAGCAATAGTTTCAAATCCAGGAAGAAAGTCATATCCATGAAGTTGTATTTCCAACTTGATGGCTTCAAGAAGATTGATATCAGTTAAAGATAAACTTAAATTAGAAAAAGCATTAAAGTAAACTGGACCATGACATAGACGAGTTTTGATAACATGAGATGAGCTTAAGGCATCGACCATCTCGTAAACAGGCAAGGATGGAAGCATTCAATCCTTTTAAGGTTAAAGGTTTAAAAGTTATTTGAATCATCTTGATGTGAATATATTTAAAGTCTTGCATATATCATGTCTTGAGCTAATAGATAAATAATTTTATCTAATGATCTATAGTGATTGATTGTTCTACCATTTTAATGGTAGTTTTCTTTAAAATCAAATACAATTCGATAAATCAGATTTATCGATCTTGTAGACCATTTATTTAGGTCTTCTTCATTTAAGAACTCCGTTAATTCACATTTTAATTAAACTATCATTTCTTTATAATCATAAGATTAGAATTGAGTTGGAAAGAAACCATAATGAAGAGTAGGAGAAAGAATTCAGCAAGAACTCTAATAAATTGATCAAACAATTCTAAGTTATAATAAAATAAGTTCATAATCTCCAGCAAACCCAAAATAGTCAACATAAATAGGACTTACGACCCATCGCCACTAGGATTTATTGTCATATGCAACGAAGTAAGGATCTCACTGAAAGATTATAAAAGTATTTTGATTATAAGACTATACCCAGTCAAGGATTTACAAGAGTTTAACCAACTCTAACCTGACTTTGATGGAATTTATCATAATAGATTATTGATCGAATGTTAAAGATTCTTCTGCAAATTTCCTCCCCCCTACAAATTATTTATGATCATTTATTCAGAATAGAATCTAAGGTCGATCAGTTAGTTAAAGAAAAACTTCCTTTGCAAGAAAAAAATATAAGGAGAATTACTGTAGAAAAACCTTGAGCAAGTTCATCTTTAGCTTTACTAAAACCTCTTTTTCAACCTCCTCCTAAACTTTCTATTTAGTTAGGACCTTCAAAAGAGGAAATCCAAGATTTAATTCTTAAATTTAAAAAACAATCTTTAGGTACTTTAGAGGATAAATCCTCTGAGGAATCTCAAGAATCACATGAAGGCCTTGAAAAATAAGATGTATCTATCTTCAAATTACTCGCTTAAGATAAATAAATTATCTTATCCGAGAAAAAATCTAGATAAACACTATTATAAAAGACTGTCACCTCAAGATCTACTATTAGAGGAACCAACCAATTTTTTTGGTAACTCTTATGATAGAGACTCCATTTGTGAATGGAATATTGATGACTTGTTGCATCGATCCATAATTTCATGCTAATGTTCTGGCTTTTGAAGCCGACGCAACTCAACTCTTCCACATCGCTATTATTTTTTGGGTTTTGGTATGTTAAAGGTTGGTGGGACCATTACCTCACTCAACAAAAGGATGACTTGCTTGTCACGATCTTAAAATCTTAAATGCCGCAAGAGCGTAAAACTCAATGAGAATAATGTTTATAATCATCAAGCCATTTTGGATCATTTTCGGAACTCTTGGAGACCGAAGAAAAGACTATTCTTTACTAAAAATTAAGATGTCCATCTCTACCCATTTTCTTGGTATAAAGATGTTTTTCTTGCTAGGGTCATGACTTTATATGACACCCTCTTCATTGAAAGCAAAATTCATAGAAGGCTTCAATCTTTTTTTATTCGATAAGGTAAAACTCATCTTGTTTACCTAATGGATCAATTCCTTATGATAATTATACTTATGGAAATCTTTTATCTGCTTCTATTAACACGGGACTAACTCTTTGTTTTGATATAAGATTAAATAACCAAATAAGGCGAGAACGCCTTTTAGAGAAAAGACAACCTCAATTTAATTTGCACGATCTATCTGTAAGATCATCTTCTTCAAGAAGAAAGGTAAGCATAAAGAAAATTTTAAAAATAAAAGATTTTATAAAACCCCCAAAACATCTAAAACCAAATCTAGACCACTACACAAAACTTCTAAAAAGGAAGTTAAGTGTTACAAATGTGATCGTATGGGTCACTATGTTAATAGATGTACTATTAAGAAAAAATTAGATGAATTGCAAATTGATGAGGGGTTTAAGACAGACTCTCATGAAGATTCTCTTAATCTCTTCTGAATCTAAAAAAGAAGTATCATCAAAAGATGAAGATTATAAATCTTAATTCTCTGATACTGAAAAATCTATGTGTTGCAATTCTTGCGAACAAACAGATTATTATAAAAATATTATAGAAATGTCTAGTCTTTTTACTTTAACTTCAAAAGGTTGACTTATTAAAATCTTAGTCAAGTAGATCATTCATCTAATAAGATATTCTCGACTCTTGGCATACAAATGCAATCACTCAGACCATCCATAAACATCGATCAGATAATTCAAACATCACATGTAGAGGTTAGATTTAATCCACGAAGATCAATCCTCTTATTTCATTTCTGAAACTTGGTAGAACAAGATCTTCATGTTCTCTTACTCATATAGAAGAACCACCAATTTCCGGATATTATAGTTGATAAAAATCAACGCATGTTTCTATGAGCCTAAATTATGTTTTGATTTTATCAAAACCTTATGATGATCGCTCCACTTTTGATTTAAAGACACCACCTCTAATTTACACTCAAGCGGTCAACTATTAAACAAGGGTTAAAATCTCCTTAATCTATAGACATAGTTTAAAATTGTTGGCGATGTCTCGATCTGATATGGTATCCCAACAATGAAAAATTCTTTTGAATAATTGGTTCGCTTTACTTCGGGTCGTTGGAATCCAACGGCTAGATTTTATACTACCAAATTTGATGGCCCTTGTTGACAGTGGCGCAGATTTCTTTAGTAGGATTTGACTGAGGTTTGTCAATAAAAAAAATTATGTTTTTATATTACTTAAAAAACTTATTTCTTGCCAATCAAATTGGAACCAAATATTTAATATGAAATTAAGAAATAAAATATATTTACATTTCAAATTTCTTCAAATCAAATGTAATTTAAGATTTTCACAAATATTCCCTTTTTAATATTCTTTCTCGTTGTTCATTCAAACAAAATAAAACCTTGGGTTTCGTTTGGTTAGTAGGTTCTCGTTCTTAATTCTTACCGAATAGAGTATTGGGCTGTATTTAGTTGAAAGAAATTGAATATGAGAAAATAAAAAATAAAAAAGGAAAAGTCGTTTAGGATTTTTTTTTTATATATAATTTATGTTCTCTTTTAATTATATTTAGACATGAAATTAGGCATATTTGGTATCTTCTATTTTATTTTTGTTAATTTAGTGTTTTTGCTAATATATATATATATATATATATATATATATTGTTGCGTGCTAGAAAACCAGTAGAGTAAAGTTTTCTTTAGTTTTTATAAAATCCAAAGACGAAAGGTATTTAAAGAGTGAACAAGAACTCAGAATTTTTACATGGAAAACCTCAAAAGAGGAAAAATCTTAGCTAAAGGTTATTTATATCTGTTTATAGTACAAGATCTTCCGATAGGGATTACAGTGTATATGAGAAAGGAAACAATATGTGTGATCGATTGTAACATCTTTAGATGATGGTGAAGCTGCAAGCATGGTGGAAATCAACATCTAAATCAACAATCGGTAAATAACAATCAGTAGAAGTCCTCATGATGGAGATTGAAGGCAAGGATCAATGGCTGGCGGTGGTTGACGACCGTCAGTGGCAGATTATCTTGGAGGATCTTTGAGCTCTCTCTCTCTTCTCCTTCTCTCCCCTCCCATGAAATGAAATTTATTATATGGAGGTGCGTCTCGTAAATAAATACGAAAACCCGTCTCTCATGTGGCTCAAAATGATACCCTTGATCATATGATGTATTTTGTGCATTTGAATGCTTAAATGAAATTAATTGTAAGATCTTTGGCTTGTTGGAACCGTCGAGCCTTCGATTTATCTTAATATTTGAGAGCTATTTAGGGATTTCGATATCCCAAAGTTTAAGGATATTTTAAGAGCTTTGGTCCGGCCAGGTTTTACGGATCGCTTTTTTATCAAGATTGCTTTTAATAGTATTTTAAATGTCATATCATATATATTATCTTTCATTGAATGTCAAACAAATTAATTTATGTGATGGTGATAACAGTTGCTGATAATAATCATAAATAGGTGATTAGTTGCGATAGTGAAAAGAGGTCATCAATAACGGTGGTGAATGTTGATAGTCATCAATGATTATTATTTTTAAAATACCTAAAAAATTATTGTTAAATATTTCTTTACCAACAAATTGATTTATTCTTTGAATAAAAAAAATAAATGACTAAAAAATAATACAAATTAACATGTTTTTTTTAAAAACAAAGATAACATTGATGCAAACATCCCCTAATGGGATTAATTTCTTAGCTGCTTAGTTGATTTTGGAAAAATTGAGTGGAAAAAAAAAACACTTTCTTATTCCATTAATGAGAAATTGAGTTCTTTTTTTTCATATGAATTAGAGACATGAGTTACAATGCTAAGGTGATTAATTTTTCTTTGCTCATATTGGGTAGTTTATTTTCATTAGAAATATATATTTACTCATATTTTTAAATATACCACCAAAGTAAAAAATTATATTAAAATTGGTATCATAATATATATATATATATATATATATATATATATATATATATATATATATATATATATATATATATATATATAATTGTTGGACTTCTACTTCAAGTACAGTCAGTTGTTTCCTTCTAATACATATGGATGAATTGAGTTAACTCACAAATTTTGGAGCTCGTCGGGCACTATTAAATTTTTATTATTTTCCATTCAAATTAAATAATCAAATTATTTGGTATCAATATAGCCACAATAATGGTCTCTGAGTTGCTTCCTAGTCCTCTAAACTCTATAAATAAATAAATAAATTATTATAATGCATGTAAATAACTTAAATGCAAGAAAAAAAATCTAAAAAATTAAGATATATTTTTATGAAAAAAATAAAATAAAAGAATATCTATCTACATAGCACATAATTCTTATGTAGTTATATATATAACATCTAAATTTTAATATTTATTTATATAGGTCATAAATTTTTAATATCACATCAAAAATATTATTATCATTAATTTTTTAAAAAATATAATATAATTTTTTAATATATAAAAAAATATTATATATATATGTAAATATAAAATTTTAGACATTTAGAGTTTTAATACATAAGAATTATGTGGTAGTATGTATGTAAAATTTGTTTAAAATAAAATGGAAATATTTTATATAAAATTTTATAATTTTTTTTGGAATTGAGTATATCAGAAGACAGCTTGTATTCATAAATTATTTTTTTAAGCATCCAAAAAGTATAAATTTATTTATATAAATAAACAATAATTTCAAAAGAGATTAATGGATCATTTCTTA
This sequence comes from Cymbidium sinense, assembly GCA_021442155.1. Classification (NCBI taxonomy): domain Eukaryota; kingdom Viridiplantae; phylum Streptophyta; class Magnoliopsida; order Asparagales; family Orchidaceae; genus Cymbidium; species Cymbidium sinense. The sequence continues at coordinate 250,691,736 of CM038214.1, forward strand.
TTATTTTTGTCGGCATGTTTTGTCGATGGTGGCACTCATTTTATAATAAATGAGAAGAAACCTCCGTTCTCTTTCAACTATTGAATTTAAAAAAATATATAATTATCCTCTCCAATTACTTCTTAAACTTTCTAAAATCTTATTTAGTGATATTATTATCTGAGATTAAAACTCCTTTTTTATATTAATTTTAAATTAAAGTTACTGATTAGAAATTTATTATGAGTAAAAATTGAGTAAAAATATTTTTCCCAATTTCTAATAATTTAATTTAAAATAATGATACCGAATGTTTATGGACTGTAGGCTGTTAGCCAAATGGAAGACTTAAGACTCCCTCTCAATTTATTTAATAGCTGTATAATTATAATTTATTATAATTCTTCGGCTGTTAAAATCGAGAAAAGCTCAACGTTCAAATAATTAGCGGCCTATTTGTTTGAGAAAATTATTTTTTTTAATATGATAAATTTGACTCTTCATTCTAAAAATAATAATGACATAAATAAGAATATTAATTTCTAATAAATGAAAAAAGTCAGATTTGTTTTACAAATAAATATGAAATTTTATAATAATATTTGATCAATTTATATTGAATTTGTGATAAAAGAATATTTTTATAATTGATATGGCGAAAATTTCTACTAATCAACGCGAATCTTGATGTAATAAGTTGATCATTGAACTAATTGAGATCAAGCCTTAAAATATCCTTGGAAACTTTGGGATATCGTTAAATCCATAAATAGCTCTTAAGCATGAAGTGTTTATAATCAAATCGGCGTCTTGTGGCCGAATCCCAACAAAGATCTCATAATTACGTTTGAGCATTCAAATACTTAAAATACATCAAATGATCAAAGGAATCATTCGCCGTCAGATGAAGTGGAGTGGTTGGTTTGTATGAGATGTCGCTCACTCATAAATAGCATCATTCATCATATGAGGAGCAGAGAGAGAGGAGAGAAAAAGATCCTCAAGCACTGATCATGCCACCACTCGACGGTCGTCACCACGTTGGCGCGTCGATCGCCGCGTGATCCTCGCCGTCGTCAACCTCTGTTGGTCTCCATCATGTGACCTTTATCGTTCGTTGTTCCTCCTTGTTTTCCATCATTCTATTTACTTGATTACCACGAACATGGTATATAGTCGTTGTTCCTTTCTCATATACAATTATGTAATCCCATTATTAGGAAGATTTTGTACTCTGAAACAGATACATAGTGGAAGATTTTTTCTTAGCCGTGATTTTTCCCTCTTTTGAGATTTTTCACGTAAAATTTGAGTTTTCTTGTTCACTCTTTAAATACGTGTGTGTCTTGGATTTCACAAAACAAAGGCATAAACTTTCACTCTAGGTTTTCTACAGCATCTGCGGTTTGGCGCAGTGAAGAGAACCCTTCAATAACAATTTATGTGAACACCCTCGTTATGGCCAATAGGCACAACACTCGTAACAAGCTTCCCGCTCCAACTCTTGTCACTCTCGAAACCAATACTTGAACCAAGGATGCCAAGCTTCACCGCTCCCCACGATAGCGTGACCACACCGTGAAGGCGATAGAATCTCTTTAGAAGATCGTAATGGTCGAATGGAAGAGTCTCAAAATGAGATGATCCGACTTTTGTGAGACACACGACTTCTTGCTGACACATTTCCCCAAGATCGATCATTGGCGTGGGAGGTCAAAATGCTAATCTCCTTGACCGCGAAAGTTCCTCCGTAGAGGCGGATCTTTGATCTCCTCGACCTTTCATCCATCATCGCTCAATGATTTGTTAATCCATTATTTCTTTGGTAGCTTGACACATTCTCATCCTGTTGACCCCACTCATCATGTTATACATGCAGAATTATGACGTTTAATGCAAGATGAATTTACCTTCAAGACAGAAACCATCTTCCCCCTCACCATGGCTATGAGGAATCCTCACCTTTAGCTGAAGCTATTCTTCAACATCCTATTCCCGTGGGTTTCAAGCTTTCGAGCATTGATTCTTATGATGGGGCGACTGACCCACATGAACACATCGACCATTGGGTATCATGCATACTAACGAGCTCCACACACCTTGCTTTGTCGGTCTTTCCGATTACCCTCAGGGCAAGCTTCGCGCAGTTCTACTCCCTTCAGGGGATCATCCATACCTTTGGAACTGTAAGATTTTTTGTGGAGCAGTTCATTGCAAATAGGAGGATCATTAAAGATTCCTCCCATCTCTCCATTATTTGTCAAATGAGGGTGAATCACTTAAGGAATACTTCAGGTTCTCCTTAGAAGCTTCGCCAAATACAGGCGGACCGCGACTATTAAGAAAAGTTTTCTTGGAGGACTCCATCCAGGGGCCTTTTACTCATCACTAATGTCGAGACGGTGCTCGTATACTTTAATTCATGGTGTGGAAGCACAAATCTCCGATGAGGCTATTAATGTCCATCATAATAATTTGAACAATCTAGAAAAACATAAAATGCCCAGGAATCGGACCATCCCATCAAAAGAAACAACAAGCGCGATCTCCCTCCACGGCCCCCATATCAACGACGTGAACCATGACCAGAAAAGGAATACACGCTGTTGAACACATCTCGTGTCAACCTCTTGATGGCTATTCGAGATGAAGAAAACATCAAGTGGTCGCATCACCAAATCAAATTCATCGAGCAATATTGTCACTTCCATGAAGTCGTGGATATCTCAGGCATACAACTCAAGAAGAAATCAAGAGGCTCATTCAACAAGGATACCTACGTCGATTTGTGAAGAATCAATCGAATCAAATAAACATACCTCCAAGCAGGGACAATCATCATAATAATAAAATAATCATCAAATGGGAAAATTGAAACGAGGACCAATATTATCTAATTAAGTTCTCATTGCCACATCTGAAGAGCTATAGTTAAAGAAGTCTCGTATTGATCATTCCATCACTTTTAATGACTCGGACTTAGAAGGAGTCCATGTTCCTCATCAAGATCCACTTGTCATCAGCGCAAGGATCGATGACCCATGCGATAATGTTAACAGAATTTTGATTGACAATGGGAGTTCTATTGATGTCTTATTTTACTCCACATTTTTTAACATGGGCCTAGTTAAGGAAAAGCTCCAACCCGTTGCATGACCATTATACGGGTTTGATAATCGCCCTGTGCGAGTAGAGGGGACAATCACCCTTCCTGTTGTCCTTGGTGAATTTTCTCGACAAGTGACTCATTTAATCTAATTCATTGTTGTCAAATCAGATTCAGCATATAACGCTATCTTTGGAAGGCCCCTCCAATCAATTTTCGGCTCAATCACTTTAGTATCTAATCTCAAGATGAAATTTCCAACCCCCGTTGGAGTTGAGGTGGTCTATGGAAATCAACAGATAGCGCAATCATGCTACCTCAGACAAGCTCAACCCCACCTTTCTGTGACCTTCAGCATTGAATATTTTAATTTTCTAGATGAATGAGTACCCCGGAAAGCTTCCTTGTCGAAGACTTGCTCTTTATTGCATTATCAGATGACCAACCATTATGAACAGTGCAAGTTGGATCTCTGCTCTCAGACGAATAAAGAAAAAAATACGTAGACTTCTTGCGCAAAAATCAAGACATCTTCACTTGGAGTCCAACGAACATGCCGGTCGACCCCAATGTGATCATGCACTCCCTCAAGATTGATCTGACATTCAAACCGATCATCAGGAAGCGAAGTTTTGCACTGATCTCAGCTATTGAACAAGAAGTTAACAAGCTTCTAGAAGCGGGATTCATACGAGAGGTACATTACTCTACATGGTTGGCAAATGTTATCATGGTTAAAATAAATAGAACATGGAGAATGTGTATTGATTACACTGACCTCAACAAAGCTTACCTGAAAGATAGCTTTCCTCTTCTTCGAATTGATCAACTGGTTGATGCTATATCTGGACATCAAATGCTCAGTTTTTTGGATGCTTACTCTGGTTACAATCAAATAAAAATGGACCTAACGGATGAAGAAGCTACAACATTTCAAATATATAAAGGTTTATACTGTTACCAAGTTATGTCGTTTGGTTTAAAAAACTCTGGTGCTATCTATCAATGCCTTATGAATAAGGTTTTTAAAGACCTATCAGGCCAATTGAGGTATATGTGGATGACATGTTAGTAAAAAGCTTGGAAGAATCTCGACATATTTCTTACTTAGAAATATGCTTTAACCTTCTTCGACGTTATAACATACGACTTAACCCGACCAAGTGTGCTTTTGGGGTTACGTCGAGAAAATTTCTTGGATTTATGGTAACCCACCGTGGGATAGAGGCCAACCCCAAGAAAATCAAAGCTCTCAAAGATATGACTCCTCCGAAGAATATCAAGGAAGTTCAACATTTGAATGGGCTTCTTGTGTTATCCGCTTGTAGCCCGTTAGGGATAAATACTTGTCATTCTTTAAAATTTTAAAGGGAGCTAAAAATAATAATTTCCAGTAGACTGATGAATGTCAGTCTACTTTTGAGCAACTAAGAGAGTATTTAGCATCTCCACCCCTACTATCTAAGCCTATTCAATGAGAGATGTTATACTTATATCTCACAGTCTCTTCCCATGCGATAAGCTCAGTTTTAGTGCGAAAAGAGAATGGAATACAACAATCAATTTACTATGTCAGTAAAATTCTCTCTGATATAGCAAGTTATTATCCACTTGCAGATAAGATGGCTAGCTTTAGTTTTCTCAGCGCAAAAATTATGTTCATACTTCCAAGCTCATACCATCAGCGTTTACACTCATTTATCATTAAGTGTCATTCTACAGAAATCTGAAGCATCTGGGAGGTTAATTAAATGATCAGTAGAATTGAAAGAATTTGATATAAATTTTCTACCTCGGCCTGCTATAAAGTCTCAAGTACTTGCAGACTTTATAGTGAATCTTGCCCAACTCGGAGGAGCTATCACTACACCTTTAGTCTCCTCAATGGACCCTCATGTTGATGGAGCTTGAAATCTTGGTGGTGAGAATCTTACTTATTTCCCCACATAATACCTTAGAGTATGGAATTTCCTACAACTAATAATATGGCTGAATATGAGGCTCTCATCGTAGGGTTGAGACTCGCCATTGATTGTGAAGCTCAAGACTTAGTAATCCACACTGACTCTCAGCTTATCGCCTCCCAAGTTGAGGGAAACTTTAATACTCATAATCCTCAGGTGGCGCAATATCTCCACTTGGTAAAGTCTCTTCTTGCCCATTTCAAGACACATCAAATCATTCACATACTAGAGAGAAGAATACTCGGCTCCTAAGCTTGCTTGCATCACTTGGAGATCTATTTAAGAGAAAGCATGTTGAAGAAATATATTTTCTAGCATCCAGGTCATGGGTAATTCAAGTAATAAGATAAAGGAACATTCTTAGATGGACCCCATCTGTCTTTTCTACAAGAAGGAACCCTTCAAGACCCAACTTGACTGTCTCAGAGACAAACTTCAAACTTCTTTTGAATGTACTATACAAATGAGCTTTCTCTGGACCGTACCTCAAATGCCTCTCACCTTGAGGCGATTATGCATTAAGAGGTTCACTCAGGGATATGTGAAGAACACCTAGGAGGAAGGGCGCTAGCCCTTAAAATTATAAGGCAAGGGTTCTATTGGCCTACGATGAAATAAGATGCCTTGGAGTTCACAAAAAAATATGTAAGTTATCAGTTGCACTCTAACCTCTATCACATGCCGCATACAGAGCTCACATCCTTTCAAAGTCTGTGACCTTTTTGCTCCATGGGGAACTGATATCATAGGACATTTTTCGATAGCATTAGGGCAATGAAAGTTTATCATTTTAGTCGACTACTTCACTAAATGGGTGGAAGCCGAACCACTCGTTAAAATCACGGAGGCAAATGCTAAACAATTTATTTGAAAAAATATAGTATGTCGATTCGGTCTTCCTGTAAAGATCATCACTGACAACGGAACTCAATTTACTGGAAAAGTCTTTACGTCCTTTTGCAAAGATCTTCACATTCAATTTGCATGGTACGTAGCACATCCTCATAACGGTTAGGCGAAGCTACCAACGGACTATACTCAAAGGACTAAAACACGTCTTGAGAGGCAATGGGTTGATGAGCTTTCTAATGTCTTTGGGCTTCGCACTACATCCGCACCGGTGAGACACCATATAACTTGTGTTTGACGAAGCTATTATACCGATAGATATCGGGTTCCAAGTCCAAGAGTTCAATTATTGATCATGTGTAATGAAGAAAAACTTCGACAGCACTTGGACCTACTTCCCGAAACTCGTGACATGACCCTACTTCGGACTGCTTCCTATCACCAAAGGGTAGCTTGTCACTTCAACAGAAGAGTAAAATCTCGTCTCATATCTGTCGGTGACTTGGTCCTATGAAGTCTCGAAGGTGCAGGCAAAGGCCCTCAACGCAATAAACTCTCACCTCTTTGGGATGGCCCATATGTGGTTATAGCCATGATGAAGCCAGGAACTTTCAAGCTCAATGATCCAGAGGGAAAAACTTTACCTCGAACTTGGAACACTGAGAATCTCTGAAAATATTATCAGTAATTCCTACTGCATAATTAGTGCAACTTTTATATTATCTCGTTTGTCATTTTCTCTTCATGTAGCCGACCCACTTAATGGGGTAAAGAGTTACTGTTGTTGTCATCATTTCTTCTTGAAACTCATATCCGTGTTAAAATCATCTTATGATTGTATCACTGAACTTATCAAAGTAATGAATTTATAGTTTTTTTCTTACAAACTTGTTTCTTCTTCATTTAATCCTCCCACTTGAGAAATATACAACTCACGTTATATCTCAATCGGGGCATAATCAATCCCAAGGGAACTTGATTGGACCTCTTTCATACAGGTAAGAAGTCAAGTAACACTTTGGCTGATACCTAGGATAGGTCAAAAGGTCTTTGGTGGACATCCCGCAACATCTTCCATATATGTTAATGTCATCAAGTAACACTTTGGTTGATACCTAGGATAGGTCAAAAGGTCCTTGGTGGATATCCCGCGACCTCTTTCACACAAGTAAGAAGTCAAGTAACACTTTGGCTTATACCTAGGATAGGTCCTTGGTGGACATCCCGTGACCACTTCCATCACGTTAACGCATCAGTACACTTTGACGACATTGTAAAATTCTGGTATTCAACCTCAGTATAGGTTGATTAAATAATATTTTTGACCAATTACCCGGATAGGTAAAATAAAATAAGAGCGTATCATCTAAAAAATTTCATTGACATCATTAACATGATGATATAAGAAAGAATCAAGATTACGATACACACGAATAAATACATAAAAAAAAATCCTCAGTAGCTATATTTTATCGGTTGGTGATATCGCGTCCTCCTCTACTGCTTGAGATGCTCCCTTACTCACTCTTAACTCCTTCATCTCACGAATCGGCGAAGAGTCTTTAGATACTTGGCTGGGAGATAGATCCTCAATACTAGCTCTAGTCTTATGATGCACTAAGCGGATTCCTTTTAGGAACCCTCGGATGAAGCCCTCCTCTAAACATTGGTGCTCCAAATCCTTTTCAACATCAAGGATATGATTACGAGCTTCACGGACATGGTCTTCAATGGTACTGCGATAAGCCAAGGAGTTCTTAAAGTCTTCCACTACCTTCAAGGAGATTTCATTTGCTTCCGCTTCTTACATTATATGCTCCTTCTCGGAAAGACGATCATGTAATATTTTCTTCTCCAGTTTGAGAGCTCTCTTCTCCGCTGCAACTGCCTTGAGTCTTTTCTCTTTCTAGCGAGTCTCTGTCATCACCTCAATCGCTCATCGAGTCGCTTCACCTCGACCGGAGAAAGAGAAGTTGACATGTTAGCTCTTCGCACTCGTTACTGATCCTCCAAAGTCGCCACTTCTTTGGCCTTAACACTCATCTTTCTCTCATACTCGCCTTGCAGATATTTTACCTTCACAAATTCAGTATTCCACTCGTCTAAAGAGACACCCAAATGAGCCATCAACCCTAATGTTTGAGTTACCTATAAAGAAAAAAAACCATTTCAAATATTACACAAAAGAAAAGAAGGAGGAAAAGAAGAAAAGAAGAAGAAGAAGACACGTGCAATTCATCGCTCGTTGGCCCGGCATATGTGATTTAACACCTCTTGAGAATGTGCGCTTTGAAAGCGAACTCTCCCATCATGAGTTGAAAACTAAACTCTCGGTCGTGAACATCTTCTTAGATATCGGCGTAGTCACTTGATGTCTTCTTTTTCTTTAGGGAAGAAATATTGTCACCACCCTAATTTCATGATGAGCTTCTTGAAAGAACCCTATGAATATGAGGAGAACTTTCATCACCTTTACTTGACCTCTTTAGTGGAAAAGAATGAGATCTCCCTGTCTGGATGGAAAGGCCAACCTTGAACATCCTATCTTTAACTATATATTTGCTAATATGATGTAACTCATGCTGTAAGCTTTCTACATCAGGAACATTAAGAGTTGCCAAGATCTCATTCTCTGGAATCAACAATGGATCTGGAAGGTCATTCAATCTTCCCCATCTCTCAAGAAGGCCCCACTCATTTTTCACAAAAAAGAATCCAGTGGACCAATTTTTAGAGGGATCTCGTGCTGAAAATTCTATCCAATTCTTTATAGTCCGATAAGAAACACGTCCACGTATCACATGTGAATCTACACATTCGCACAAGTATTTGATGTTCAAAATAACATCACGCTTTCTAAAGAAGATAGTCAAACCAACGATGACCACTAAAGCTCAAAATGAAAATTGTGACAAAGTTACACCATATATTTTGAAGATCTCAATCAACTCAGGAGCCAAAGGGAATCGCAGTCCCACATGAAGTATCATCTCAGAAATAGAAAAGTATCCTGGTGGAGGTGAACGGCCTCGATCAGACTTTTCAGCAACAATGGCCACCAACTCATTAGGGAAGTAAAATTTTTTGCGGAACACTATTAAACTATCTGATGTGATAGTGGATGATATATCGTCTATAGCAGTCATGTTATATGTTTTCTTCTAGCCATCACCCTGTGAAAATACATGATAAATAAAGAGGCAGAAATGACAAAAATTTGAAAATTTTGTGAAGCAGCTTACTTACCCCAATACTTAGGTGTATCCTTTTTTGACTCTCTCGCTCACGGATAGCTTGGGATAAAATTTTTCGCCTACGATTTGATGAAAAAGATACACATACATATGAGAGAGAGAGAGAGAAGATACTCCCCTCTAATGATGCTCAGAAATTACCTGCCAAACTTTAAAGTCATTGAGCGATGGTTCTAGCTAGCAGCTTCTCCATACTTTCGGTTATCAACTAAACCATCCATTGAAGTTTCAAGAAATCTAATTTCCTACAAAAGAAGTAGGAACTACGGTGTGATAAGCCTCCAAATCGTCGGTCCGAGGCGAACGCCTCTTCGAGGAAAAATGAGCCTATGAACTACAGCCTTGATGCCTCCAAACTCGGTCGACAAGGTCGGTTGATACCTCTTCGAGGGAAAAGCGGAGTCTTGCCATATGAACTACGGGTCTTGATGCCTCGAGCCGTCGATCCGGAGGTCGTTGACACCTCTTCGAGGGAAAAGTGGAGCTGCCTTGAATCGGGTCTTGATCGCCTCCGAACGACCTTCACTCAAAAAGAAGAGAAGCACTAGAGCACATGAGAAGTGTGCCTTCTCCTTTGGCCCTAGGGGGGTTTTATAGACCCCCTATAGGGGCAAAAAGGTCAAAAATCTAAGAAAAATAGCTTAAAAATGCTCAAAATTGCGGAAAACTGTGGAAAATGGACAAAAATGGATGAAAATACCCTCATTGGCGTGCAAACCAGTCCGTAGCCCGTGATAACCTTCAGCGTATAATACAGCAACGCCTCACTCAGGCGTAGCGTTCCTTCAATTGGCGGTGCTCAGCCGAGCTCCTGCGCCGTAGATGCCCTATGGCGCTGTGCCGGATGGGTCCAGAAATCTTACATCGCATACCATCAGCGGTCTTCAACCTACTTCCGCAATCATAATCTTGTGCTCACATGAAGATCTGCTCTCTCAAAATATATAGTTAATGAACCCACAAATTTCATTGAAGAATTTGCTATTTTCAAGTATATTACATAAATATTTTTGGATGGTTTAGATAATGTCATCCAAAAATAGGGGGGCAATTGATATGATACTGAAAATTCTACTAATCGAAGAACGAATCTTGATGTCAAAAGCAAGTTGATCCTCAGTTGAAACTAGTCGAGATCAAGCCCTTAAAATATCCTTGGAAACTTTGGGATATCAGTTAAATTCATAAATAGCTCTTAAGCATTGAGTGTTTATAATCAAATCGAGCGTCTTGACGAGCCAAATCTAACAAGCCCAAGATCTCATAATTCCGACTTCGTTTAAGCATTCAAATAACTAAAATACATCAAATGGTCAAAGGAATCATTCTGAGCCGTCCAATGAAGTGGAGCGGTTGGTTTGTATGTATTCTGAGGCACTCCTCCGATCATAAATAGCCTCATTCCTCGTATGAGGGGAGCAAAGAGAGAGGAGAGAGCCCTAAAGCTTGAAGATCCTCAGAAACAATAGTACCACTTTCGGCGGTCGTCAACCACCGTAGATCGCCATCGATCCTGTAGTCGTCAACCGGTTCCATCATGATGACCTTTCGTCGATCGTTGTTCCCGTTGTTGTGCCATCAATACTAGCATTGTTGTTACCACTGACAGCGGTATATAGTCGTTGTTCCTCCTATCTGATTTTGTAATCCGTTATCGAATATTTTGTACTACTGAAATAGATATATAGTAGAAGATTTTCTTGGGCGGACCATGATTTTTCCCTCTTTTGATTTTTCAGTAAAATTAGTTTTGTTCTCTTTAAATACATATGTATTGTCTTTTATTTCATAAAAAAAAGTAAATTTTCACTCTATCACAATTGATTTTCTAGCACACAATAATAATAATTGTGTTTAAGAAAAAAATTACAATGCTTTATTTTTAAACCATATAGTAACATCACGTGTTGGCATACGAAGTTTTTGCCTGCAGTTATCTGAGTACTTCTCATAAAAATTATAAGGAAGATTTATCTATATTTCACATAATTTTTATGTATTTATATTTCTAATATTTAAATAAAATATTTACATATCTAATATTTTTAAATGCTTAGAAAAAGATATATTTCATCTCTTAGAAAGAGAATGATGATTATGTTTTGATATTATATTAAAGATTAAGGTGCTATATATAAAAAAGTTAAAATTTAGATATTAGATATATAAATACATAAAAGTTGTGTGAAATGTACGTAAATCTTAATTGACAATCTTAATTATATATATGATAAAAAATTTAAATAAATGTTGAAAAAAATATTCTTTTTATTAAGTTTTGTGAAAAATAATTGGTGATATTATCTCACTATTTTGGTATAACAAATTTAATATTTAAGCGATTTAAATATTGCATAATCAAGCCCCATAAAAATAACAAAAACCAAAGCAAAGAACAACTATTTTTTTTTTATCAGTTCAAATGTTCAATACTAAAATAATCAGAAACCCACGACAGTAAATATAAGTTCAAATAACAGCGTGAATATAAGATCGCAAATAGCTTATAAAGTCTAAGCTAGACCACACTAAAAGGGAAAAATAATATTTGAGCTTTGCTATAGTTTATCACAAAACTTGAAAATCTCTGATGAATAGTGGCCATTAATTTGCCTTATTCTATATAAAAAAATGCATGCAACCAAGAGACTATGGTAGCATTTGGGAACAACAATATTGTGCAGTATATTTTCACACCGCATCAAAGATATTGTTAAATTTTGAAAAGCTGTATTTTTAAATATAAACTAACAGACTATAATGATTGTTAGAAAATTACGATATAAATTTAAAAAAAAATTGTAATTCGTACCACAACTTCTTATACATTAATTTTTATATAGCGACTCCACCAGCTAAATTTTTGTATCATTTCAGCTTCCCAAAATAAACCCATAACTTAATAAGGGTTAAATAGTCCCTGAAATTAAGTATGTCTTTAACTTTATTCTGTCATAGCAGATCAATCTTTCCTAAGATTGATCGCTTGAGAGAGATATAGAGAAAGACTTTCATTTTCGCTGCCAACTTCCTTGATAGAGCAAAAGATACAACGAAGCAAGAAGAGAGGAGAACACCGGAGCTTAGTGTTGTATGACATAATGGGTGTATTTAGAATACATTCAATTTCATTAAATTTAGAACTCGAGACCAAAATGAGATTTTCACGTATTCAAAAATACACAAAAAATATAATATATTTATTTTACTTCGGTTCAAGCGACTAAAATGCTAAAATGCACTCAAACCTAACTCAATTGCTAGACATAAGGTTAAGCTCACCTTTAACAAAAAAAATATAATGATGAGATGTCTCAATTATGAATTTTAGTGCAAGATTTTATATTTATTTTGAGTTTATTTAATCTCTTATTTTAATTTTTTATATTAAAATTAAATACCTATTTAATCTTTCTAGTTTACTTCTAACTAGGTTTAAGGGTACATAAATAAAATTAATTTATTTATGAAAATCCAAATATATATTTTTTATGCAGGAAAGAGTCCGTGACTATTCATTTGGTTATAGAAACGGCGTTAACTCCGAGTCCGGAAGAAACTATAGCCCATTACGGCCGTTAGTTTGCCGTCTCCTTCTACTCGTTAAATACCCCTTAACTACCACGCCTTCTCCTCTCCTCCAATTGTCTCTCTCTCTTTCTCAACACTTTGAAGGAGCTTTCTCCCCATCCTCTCCGGCAAGAACTGGTATGCATTTCGCTTATTCTTCAAGTTTTATTAATAATTTTATTTTTATATATTGCACTAATCTTGAAGTAAAAAAAAAAAAAACTTACCATAGTCATAATTTGGTGAGAAGTTTATAACCCAAGTAAAATAAGATATCTTATCACAAATAAATTTAAAAATTTAATCAAATATTATTTTCTTCACTCATCTCTATCAAGGTCTATATTACATGAGTCGAGCAGCTCAATAAATGACAACGACTTGATGTGCCAAACTCAAGTCAACTCAACTCGACTTGTTAGCTCAAGAACTCGCTCATTTAGTACATATTAATGTAAAACATACTTATAATATATTAGTTTACTAATTTAAATATACAATAATTATTAACAAAATTTAGAAATTATATCTCTCTCTTATATCAAATAAAATTTTTATTATTTTATTTATAATTTCTTAAATTTTTTTTATCATTTTTATCATAATAATTATATAAATCAAAATTTAAGATAAAGAGAACTGGAGCTCAACTCAATTTAGAGGCTTCTTCTTCGATCCCTTTCCATCCGTTTGGGAATTTTCTTTTATTCTTACAACATTTTGGTTTTTTCTTAAATCATTTTCCTGTTTTTATATTCATCCAATTCTTTTACCTTGTTGAACTATATTTATTTATTTATTACTTTTTATGTTTTTTTCGGTAAAGCTTAAATTACTGTTGTTGATCTTTTTTTTTTTTTTTAATCACTCCACCTATTTTATAAGTGGGGATGTCGTTATATTATCTTATGATTCAGTATCGTATTAAATCGCACTCATATGTATCTTTACTACTTCTTAAATGACCATTTGTAGAATTCTTGATCCGATAGATTTTTGATCGGATTAATCCACTAACTGAGTTAAGAGATGATTGATATATCCCTCTTATCTTTGCAATTTATAGTAATAGGTTAAAAAGCGGCGTACTTTTCCATAATTCGATGCACACACGCAAACGCCACTCATATATCATTATTATTATTATTATTATTATTATTATTATTATTATTATTATTATTACAGTTGTCGATCTTATATATATATATATATATATATATATATATACTTGAAATACCTTTTAAGATATTCTGAAAGATTTTCCTTTGCAAATTAATAATATTCCTGTTAGCTTTGAATCTTCAATACGTCCATATATTCAGGGAAAGCTGAGAGTGAAGGGAGCTAACAAGGGAAGAAGAAATCCCCGCCGGCAGCCATGGGCAAACAAGAGCTCCAAGTCCTGAACGCTCTCGACGTCGCAAAAACCCAACTTTACCACTACGCCACCATTGTCATCGCCGGAATGGGATTCTTCACCGACGCCTACGACCTCTTCTGCATCTCTCTCGTCACCAAACTACTCGGCCGGATCTACTACCACGTCGAAGGCTCCAACACCCCTGGTTCACTTCCCCCCAACGTCTCCGCTGCCGTCAACGGCGTCGCCTTCTGCGGCACTCTCTCCGGCCAACTATTCTTCGGCTGGCTCGGTGACAAACTTGGCCGGAAGAAAGTTTACTGCGTGACACTTCTACTAATGATCATCTGCTCCCTCGCCTCCGGCTTTTCCTTCGGCCACACGCCTGCCGGCGTTATGGCTACACTCTGTTTCTTCCGTTTCTGGCTCGGTTTTGGTATTGGCGGCGATTACCCTCTTTCCGCCACCATTATGTCTGAATATGCTAATAAGAAAACACGCGGCTCGTTCATAGCAGCCGTTTTCGCGATGCAGGGGTTTGGTATTCTCACCGGCGGCGTTGTTACTCTTATCGTTTCCGGCACGTTCAGGGACAGGTATTATTAACATAAAAATCATTAAGTGGAGAATCAGACGTAAAAATTTATATTTGAACTCAAGCAACATAATAATACTATGTGACTATTAATTAATATATAATTATAATTATTATATATTCTAAAAATTATATATTAATATATATTATTATATAATAATATTATATCAATAATAATATATATATTATTTTATAAATAATATATAATAAATATATTAATCAAGTGTTACATGAATCTAAATTATTAGAGTTAAAATATAAACTAAATCTAAATTCTGCAAGTAATAATGTGCTTTACAAAATGAGGATTTACAAAAGACATAATATTTTCATAAATTGATAATTTATATATAATATTTTAATACTTTAATCTCATAAATATATATACTTTAAAAAATATATATTAATAATGATATTTTAATATAATTTAAAATTTTTAATATCCTATAACTAAGTATCATTATTTAAATATTAAATAAGTAAACTAATAAAAATTATATAATATATGCAATTAACCTATTAAAATTTGTGTTTGTGTTTACTTCAGTAACTTATCAATTAAAATTTATTCACAAGTGAAAAAACCTATTTAATATATATATATATATATATATATATGACACAATTCAAGCAATACGTAACTGAACGAAGTACAATGAACTATATTTATGATAATTTTTTTTCATAATTCGGCTTTTAAAAAGCTGTTTGTATTTTATTTAGCACAAATTTATTATTATTTTTGAAATTGAGAAAATATTTTTAAATTTTATTTGTTAGATTATAATAGCTATAGAGTGACAAAAATATTTTTTAAAAAATATTTATATATATAGAGTTAATTTTAAAATAGCCATAGCAGACTAACATTAATCTAAAATTAAAAATGTAATATTTCGTCTTGGATCAACAGGTTCAAAGCGCCGGCGTACAGCGTCGACCCGATCGGCTCAACCGTGCCGCAGGCCGATTACGTCTGGAGATTGATTCTAATGTTCGGCGCCATACCGGCGTCCATGACTTTCTACTCCCGCTTGAGAATGCCGGAGACCGCTCGCTACACCGCGCTAGTCGCCAAGAACGCCGAGCGAGCCGCAAAGGACATGGCCAAAGTTTTGCAAGTTGATATCGAAAAGAACGATTCAACGAAAGCGGAGGACAAGAAAACCAAACAATTCGGTCTATTCACCAAATCCTTCGCTCGCCGTCACGGCCTCCACTTGCTCGGAACCACCACCACCTGGTTCGTCCTCGACATCGCCTTCTACAGCCAAAACCTCTTTCAAAAAGACATTTTTAGCGCCGTGGGATGGATTCCGAACGCCGCGACGATGAACGCGTTAGAAGAGCTTTTCAAGATCGCTAGAGCTCAGACACTGATAGCGCTCTGCGGCACAGTGCCGGGGTACTGGTTCACGGTCGCTTTGATCGATGTGATCGGGAGGTTTTGGATCCAGATGATGGGGTTTTTCTTCATGACTGTGTTCATGCTCGGACTTACTATCTTCCACCATTAAGACTTTGCGGGTTTTCCGGCAGGTTGAGAATCGACCTGTCATGGGATATCGGCGGCTGCGGGGAAGGCGGGAGCTATAGTGGGATCTTTTGGGTTTCTGTACGCGGCTCAGAACCAGGATAAGGCGAAGGCGGATTGGGGATATCCGGCGGGGATTGGTGTGAGGAATTCGCTATTTGTCCTTGCGGCGTGTAATTTATTGGGTTTGTTGTTTACTTTGCTGGTGCCGGAATCGAAGGGGAAGTCTTTGGAAGAAATGTCTGGTGAGAACGAGGAAGAAGAAGTAGAAGAAGAGATGAATAAGGATAAAGATGGCGACGACAAGGAAGCTGCCAGTATGAGCTTTTAGTCTGTTTAAAGATATTTGATTGTGAAAAATATTTGATCAAAGCATCTGATTAAACTTCAATTACGATGAGCTGTGAATTTATTTTGAGATGAATTTAATTTATTATGAGTAATTATACAAAATTAATATTATATTCATCTTAAAATAAATTTATAGAAAGAAGGCATGCTAGAAAATCAATTGCAGTAAGTAAAAATTTTATAGTTTTAGTTGTGAAATCAGTACATCTTGGATTTAGTGAAACGAAAATTAAATTTTTATGAAAAATCGAAAAGAGGAAAAACAGCAGTAAAAACTTCCATATATATCTGTTTAGTCAGATCTTGATTCTGAATTGTATATGAGAAAGAACAATACGTGATGATGATCAGTAATATATGCAGCGATGATGGTGGACAATCGCGGTGAAATCACGGGGAACAATTATTGGCATAAATATAGATCTTCGTGAGAAGCATGAGAGGATCATCATGATGGAAGCAACGAGATTGGCGGCAGGATCAACGGCGGTGGCGGCGGCGGCCGGTGGTTTGACCGTCAGTGGCGGCGCTGCTTGGAGGATCTTTAGAGCTCTCTCTCTCTTCTTGATATGATGAAATGAGGGGTTATTTATAGGTGGAGAGTGGATCTACGTAAATCGAAAATCACCACTCTCCATGGACGGCTGATGATTCCTTGATCATATGATGTATTTTGTGCATTTGAATGCTCAAATGAATGAAAATAAGATCTTTGGCTTGTTAGAACGCTGTCGAGCCTTCGACTATAAACACTTTATATTTGAAATAAAATTTTATATCCCAAAGTTTAGGGATTTATCTTGGAAATTTATTAGATAAAATTTCTTTTGACAAAGTATCGGTATGCTTGAGCAGAAAGTCTCAAGAAAAATTATCAAAAAATAATGAGAAAATACATATGTATATCGAATGAAATTAATATTCTATTTGAGAGCATATATCTGCGTGACAATGAGCCTTCAGCCTGGTTGAATTAATAGCGCATGATTATCTTGCGAGGTCAGGAGCCTCTGTAGTGCAGGTAGGTGAGAAGGTGCAGCGACCCTGAGCGGCCTATGAATGGCGGTATGAGGCGTGTCGAGCCGCGTAGCGTGAACCCAGCGCGCGAGCGGTTTGCGGTTCGGGCGATTTTATGATTTTTCTCTTTTTTTGCCTAAATGAGAGGAAAACATTCTCTTCTTCTTGAGAGAGAAGTCGTTGAGTCGAGGCGATACGTCGTTGTTTTTCCCTCGAAGAGGCGTCAAGGTCTCGGACGTCGGGTTTGGGCGATCAAGGCCTGCGAAGCGTTGTTCCGATTTTCCCGAAAGAGGGCGTCTCGTCGACCGCCGTCTTTGGGGATCATCAAGGCGCGATACATCGTCATTGTTTTCTCGAAAGCGTCAGCGGCCGTCGGACCGTCGGGTTTGAGGCGATCAAGGCGCGATACTACGTCATTGTTCCGGTTTTCCCTCAGCGCAGCGACCCTTCGGACCATCCGGTTGAAGCGATCAAGGCCCGGCAGTCGTTGTTCAGTTTTCCTCGAAAAACGTAGCCGGCCTCGTCAAGCCGGGTTGAGGCGATCATTGACGATAACGAAGCGGTGATGAGCGATGGAAGCGGCGTTAAGTTAGCGAGATGGCCGGCGGATGTGGTAACCGGCGAGATGGCGAGATAGCCGGAAGGTGCAGCAACAGCGATCAGTCGGCATCTGGGGAAAGCAGCCGATGGTAACGAGTGCGATGGTGACGGTAACCGAATAGTCAGCGGTAAATTAATTTCTGAGATAATCAGCGTGTGTGGCGCCGGTGATAGAGTGATGTGCCGCGATCTCGGGGAGTGGTCAGCAGGGGTGGCCGCATGGCAATGATGGTCAAAGTGAGATCTATGATGGATGGCAATGCCGATGGGTGATAGTGGTTGGCGGCGGTGGCAGTGGTGATTTTGACTATCAAGGTTGTTTGTCGAGTGTGACTTCGATGGCGTTAACGTATGGAAGAGGTTGAATTGAATTGAGGATTTTGACTATCAGTTGTTTGTCGAGTGTGACTTCGATGATGTTAACACTATGGAAGAGGTCCGATCAAGTCCAAGGATTGATCATGATTGAAGATACAATGTGAGTTGTATATTCCAGTGGGAGGATTAAATGAAAAAGAAACAAGCTTGTAAGAAAAAATTCATAAACTCATTACTTTAATAATGTTGGATGATACAATATTGTCGATGATAACTTAACAAAAGGGAAGATATACATTTTTAGAAAGTTAATAAAAGACAAGAGGTGGAGAGGAAAAGATAAGCGATAAATTAAAGATTATAATATTTATACACCGAGATTACATATAACATTTTTTAGAGACCCTCCATGTATTCCAAGTTCTAGGGATATTTTTCCTCGGATCATTGGTTATAGCAGCGGTTGGTCATCGATAATGAAGTGGAAGCAGTCTTTCTGCAAAACCCTCGGTACTTCTTTATCTTGAAGATTAAAATTCTCGATGTTGAAGGTCAGCGTGGTTGAGCTTGTTTGAGGTAACATGATTGTCTTTATTTGTTGATTTCCAGACCACTCCAACCCCGATGGGAGTTTGAAATTTTATCTTAAGATGAATGCAGAAGTGACGAAGATTGATTGGAGGGTCTTCCAAATATAGCGTTGTATCTTTGGTGACTTGACCACCATGAATTGGGCGAGTGAGTGACTTGTTGAAATTCTCCAAGAATACGGGAAGGGTGATTGTCCCCTCCACTCATCTGATTATCAAACTCATATACGGTCTACTGGCGGGTTGAAGTTTTTCCTTAACGGACCCATGCTTTGAAAGGTGGAGTAAAATAAAACATCAGCAAACCATTATCAATCAAAATTCTCTTAACAACATAAGGTCACCAATCACTGCGATGAGAGGATCTTCATGTGAAACTTGGACTCCTTCCAAGTCTAAGTTATTAAAAGTGATGGGATGATTAATACTAGATTTTTTTAACTCCGGCTCTTCAAAGGCGACGAAGACTTGATTAGATAGTAGTGGCCCACTTGCAATCGTTTCAATTTCTCCAATTATTTGGCGACTATTATGTTGTTTCTGTGATGATTGTCCCAGTTGCCCCCCAGTTGGAGCTATATTTATGTGAGTTGGTTGGTTTTGCACAAATTGACGATATCCTGTTGAATAAGCCTCTCAATCTCTTCTTTAAGTTGTTTACGCCATGTAGTATGTCCGACTTGATGGAAGTGACAATATTGCTCTTGATTTCACGAAGTTGGTTTGATGGATGTGGCCACTTAATGATCTCTTCATCTCGAATAGCCATCAATAAGTTAACGCGAGATGTGTTGAGTGGCGTGTATTCCTCGTTGATGTGAGGCGTGGAGGAGATCACGGCTTTGCTTCTTCGATGGGATTGTTGATGTGTTTCTAGAGCACTCTTACGTTTTCCTGTGGATTGTTCAAATTATTTTTGGTGGGCATTAATAGCATCATCAGCAAAAAATTGTGCTTCCACACGGTGAACCAAGTCGGCGTATGAGCGGACCGTATCTCGCATTAGTGATGAGTAGAAAGGTCCAGGACGGAGCCCTCCAAGGAAAACTCCTCTTACTAATTCAGTCTAATTTGGCGAGCTTGAGGAGAATCTCACGGAAGTAGTCTTTAAGTGATTCACCATCATTTTGACGAATGGGAGGAATCTTTAATGATCCTCGTTTGCAATGAAGCATTCTACGAAAACCTTGGCGAGTTTGTAAAGGTATGGATGGATCCCCTTGGAAGGGAGTAGAACCAAGTCGAGCTTGCCCCGCGGGAAAGACTTGACAAGCGGTGTGTCGAGCTCGTTGGATATGCATGATGGTCTGTAATGGTCGATGTGTTCATATGGGTTGATTGCCCCATCATAGGAATCAATGCTGGAAGCTTGAAACCTACGAGAATAGGATGTTGAAGAATAAGCTTGCCCCATGCGTAGCGCCAGCTGGCGCCATGAGCACCCATTGAGTACCGGATGGTCCAGTAACCTCGAAATCTCACACCGTACCCACACACATACCTGCCGCTCGCACAGGCAGTCATAATCTTGTGCTCCCATGAAGATCTGTTCTCTTAAAATGTATGGTTAACGACCTGAAAATTTCATTGAAGAATCTGCTATTTTCAAGTATTCGACATATATATTTTTGGATGATTGAGATAATATAATCTAAAAATAAGGGGACAACTGATATGACCCTGAAAATTCCACTAATCGAAGCATGAATCTTGATATGTGAGAAATGAAAGCGGTGAGATGGCACTTAAAATATCATTGGAAAATTTGGGACATCAGTTAAATTCCTAAGAAGCTCTCAAATATGGAGTGTTTATAGTTAAATCAAGCGTCTCGACGAGCCGATTCCAACAAGCTAAAGATCTTACAATTTCAACTTCATTTGAGCATTAAAATACACAAAATACATCATATGATCAAAGGAATCATCATGAGCCGTCCGATGGAGAGTAGTGATTCGGATTTTGCACACGTATTTCGAGACACCACTCCTCTAATCTATAAATAGCCCCTCATTCATATGAGGGAGGTCAATAAGAGAGAGAGAGAGCTCTAAAGCTTGAAAATCTTCCGAGCATAATCGTTACCACTTTCATTAGTTTACATGTGCCGTACTGATCCTCGATCTCGTGATCAATCATGACCTTCATCGGTGGAGTGGTTGTTCCATTTACTATCATTTATCTTTCTTACCAAACTGACTACAACGAATATGGCTATATGTTATTGTCGATTTTGGGATTCTCATTGTCTTTCTTTATACAATTATGTAATCCCATTATCGGGAAAACTTGTACTCCAAAATAAATATATAGTGGAACCTTTTTACTGGGCTAGGCCCCGTGATTTTTTCTCTCTTTTTGAGATTTTTCACATAAAAATTTTGGAGTTTTCTTGTTCACTCTTTAAATACCTATGTGATTTATATAACAAGGTTAAAACTTTCACTCTACCATCGATTTTCTAGTTACTAGCAGTTTGACGAGAGACTAGAGTCTGAGAATGAGTGCAAAATAATATTAAAAAATCAACCAAACAGCCTCCAAATTATTCTTGATGAATTGTAATGAACATAACTCCTCCAAATATTCTCATATAAATCGAAAAAAATGGCCAAAATACTTTTGTGTATTCTGAGAGCGAGTATACATCTCTCTAAAAAACCAACCCAGCGACCAAGTTACTTAATGGAATGTAATGAACATATTCTCTCAGGGCAATTGAAACTCATAAAAAATAATGAATGGTAAGTACTCTCATGAGATTACAGAGTATACCCATACAAAACATATCCTCAAAATAAGCAAGTCCTCTTGCAAAGAACTCAAAATAGTGTGAAATATATACTAAATAAAAGAATTTCAAGGAATAACACTAAATAAAATTATATGTATACAACGGTTGAGAAAAATCATCGATGAAACATAAAAGCAGATATATATAGTTACCCATGCTGGGTTGAGAACAAAGTACTGAGTCAGAGGAGAGTGAGAGTATAGAGGTGTAGAGTCTGAGAGTAAGAGGGGGCAATCTTCTTGCTCGGTAACTTGTATTTTTTACCTTCAAGATGCTCTTTAAGGGCTTCAGAAGTGTTTACCTTGATAGCACATTCTCTCTATGCCATAAGACCGTCTCCCCTCTGTTTGGCATCCCTACTTGTAACTTCATGGGGTGAAAGAATGCAACCCAGAAAGAAAGCTTGCTTTCATCTCCTAAGAGCGGATTGAGATGACTATTGAGTCTTGAATTCAGTGGAGTCTAATAAATTGATCAGATGAAGCCTCTTTAAAATGTCAATGACTTCAGAATCATCGTGTTGCAATATTATCGAACGTTAATGGTGGTAGGCACGCATCTCAAGTTATCCTTTTTAGTAAACTTCAAAATGAAAAGTTAGTTAATGAGAAATGCAAATCACCCATAAGAAATAACCAATCAGCCTCCAAATTATTCTCAATTGATTTGTAATGAACATATTTCTTCCAAACAGGTCAAAGAAACTGGAAAAAATATCCATAAAATTATTACAGATGCAAAATAAACATTACAAAACCAACCAAATAGCCCCCAAATTATTCCTGATGGATTGTAATAAACATATTTCTTCTAAGCAATAAAAGCAGAAAAATGACCAAAATGCTGTACTCTCATGAGAGAGAATCTGAATGGAGAAATCTCCCCTAAGAGTCTGAGATGCAAAATAATACTAAAAAACTAACCAATCAGCCTCCAAATTATTTCTTGATGGATTGTAATGAACATATTTCCTCCAAACAGGCCAAAGAAATAAGAATAAAATGACCAAAATGCTTTGTACTCTCATGAGAGTACAGAGAGTATAGATGCAAAAATCTCCCAGAAATCATCCAAATTGCTTCCACTGGAATGTAATAAACATAATCTAAACAACCAGGCCAACAAAATTGGAAAAAAATGTCCACAAAATTATTTGTACTCTCAAGAGAGTACAGAGAGTACAGATGTAAAATAACACTACAAAATCAACCAAATAGCCTCCAAATTATTCCTAATGGATTGTAATGAACATATTTCCTCCAAATAGGCCAAAGAAATAGAAAAAAATGACCAAAATGTTTTGTACTCTCATGAGAATACAAAGTACAAAATCTGAAATCCCAGAAACTATCAAACAGTCTGGATCAAAATAACACTAAAAAAATCAACCAATTATTTTGATTGATTGTAATGAACATATTTCCTCAAAAAGAAATAGAAAAATGATCAAAACGTACTCTCATGAGAGTACAGATGCAAAATCTCCAGAACCATCCAAACGGTCAAATTGCTTCCATTGGAATGTAATGAACATAATATGAACCAAAAGAAAGAAAAAATGTTCATAAAATTGTATATACTCTTAAGAGAGTACAAAGAATATAGATATAAAATAACACTAAAAAACCAACCAATCAGCCTCCAAACTATTCCTGATAGATTGTAATGAACATATTTCCTCCAAACAGGCCAAACAAACAGAAAAAAATGACCAAAATGCTCTGTACTCTCATGAGGCAGAGAATCTAATCTAAATCTCGAACTATCCATTGCATCACTAGAATGTAATGAACATAATCACAAAAGGGCCAAAGCTGGAAAAAAATGTCCAAAATCATCATTCTCAGAGAGAGTAGATATGATCTAACACTAAAAAATCATCCAAACAACCTCCAAATTATTCCTAGTGGATTGTAATCAACATATTTCCTCCAAACAGGCCAAAGAAATAAAAAATGACCAAAATGCTTTGTACTCTCTGAGAGGAGAATCTAATCTCATCTAAAATCTCCAAGACCATACTTCCATGGAATGTAATGAACATATTTCCCAAACACCAAATAAACTAGAAAAAATGACCAAAAGTACTCTCAAGAAAGTATATAAGTCTTGATGCAAAATAACACAAAACCAAAATAGTCTCCAAATTATTCTAATGGATTGTAATGAACATATTTCCTCAAGCAGCCAAAAAACTAAAAAAATGACCAAAATGCTATGTACTCTCATGAGAGGTCGATAGATCAGAAATGCAATTTAATGCCATCGGTGAACATACTATCATCCCTAATCAGACCCACATTCATCTTGAAATATATGAACATCCTGTGATATACTAAACATCTACTGTCAGTTCAAAATTTGAAAATAATAATGCATGTTGGATTATAGAGAGTACATATACAAAACATCTCCAAAAACTATTAAAATACATCTCATTCATTTAAAGAACTCAAATATTTTGAAATGTTCATATACTGGATGGTGAGAAGAACAGAGAAAACTCTAAATTTATTAAAGTTTGGGAACACCGGTGTAAATACCTCATGTAGTGCTACATACCTCAATGGAAGTTATTTGCTAAATTTGCGACCCAGGACGTTCTGGTCGAGTGGGAGGCTAGCGGAGAAAACCCCTATCATGGGAGGAATGTCGAATGGCCGTCTTTATTCTCTTTGTTTGAGCGGTAGGCAGGATAACGATGTCATCATTCAGTCCATTCTGCAGTTAAGTGCTAAAGCGGAAAAATTACTGCTATCGTAAGGATTGGAGTCCGCTAAAGCTACGCGGACTCGGACATATTTTCTCCCGTCGGGTTAGCTTAACGAGGAGAAGGGGTTATATCGCCATTTGTTCATTCTTCATCACTGTTATAGCGGTTCTTGAGATTTTTTGGTAATGAAGTGAAAATGGCTTTTATCAACTCAGAGATTGAACCGCATGAAGTTAAAACTTGTGCGAATAAGCGTAAAGAAGAGGAGAAAAGAAGTGCTTACCTTAGATGAACTTCAATAGTTGCCAAATGATACAAACACATACAAGTCAATAGGAAAACTATTTGGTATGCATCACCCCCTAAAAAATTTCCCTCTCTTCAAGCGTAAGCAAGTCTTAATGAAGCAGAAAACAACAATGTGGGCTTCTATCGGATGACAAGATTGCATGACTAATTATTGTTCTTGTCGAGCTTGTCTTCTTTGCGAAAACTATTTCATTTGAAGGTCTAAGACAATAGTGTCGATTGGTTCATTGTTACCAATTGACCTTGGGTTTCACTTATTTGGAGCATTCATTGCTTTGGCATGGATAATTCCAAGTTGTTAACAAACTCCTTTGGTCCAATCTTGACATGGCGGGAATGTGAAGGAAGAATACTTAACTAGAAGTGATTTCACCTTGAGCCTCCCATAGTTAATGATCTCTACGTTGGTTTATACAATCAATATGCATATGCTTATCTTTATGCAGGTTTGAAGATCTTGTCATACTCATCGGGCGGTGAGATGAAATCTGACGTGGTATCACAAAACACGCTCATTCAGGCGTCTGGAGTAAGTCAAAACTATCGGATGTAGCACCCACATGCAAATCTTTGCGAAATTAAGAATATCGCATATATATTTATTTTATCGAGGTGATTGAAGAATTATACTCATCGTAACGAGTGATTGAATTGAAGGTCGTAGGTGTGCTTCAAAACAAATGCTCATCGAGGCTGTGGGTGCCAAAATACCCGATGCGACTCTACAGGGGATGTAGAAGAGCTGCATTGTCAAATCTTTTGACTTAAAAAAAAAAAGGAAGTAAAATGATATATACCAAACATAAAAGCAAAACAAAAAAGAGGAAAAAAATGAAAGCTACTCTGAGGGATAAATCTTCATTTAAAACAATTAAATTAAACTTTCTAAATTAATTATAGGATGCATCTTTTTTGTACAACTAGACGGAAAGCGATACTAAATCAAAATCTACATAAATCATAGGGCTTACGTTCATCAAAAATCAAAGAATTTTATTCTAATTATGATTATCAAAATTAATAATTTTATTAATTAGATGTAATTATTTAAAAATCCATGTGCTTTGGACGTAGAGATTTGGTGCAAATTTTAATTTTTAGGCTAAATTGGAATCAATTAAATATTAATTTAAAAAATCTAATAAAATATTAGATCAATTAAAAACGCCTTGTTCGCCACTGGATCTATAACTCTTTATACAAGCGACGAGCGATACTAAATTCAAATCTACAAAAATCAATCTCCTTTAAATCAAAATTAAGAATTTCATCATAATTATGATTTTCAAGATCAATAATTTCATTAATTATGAAATTGGCTAATTTACATGCATGTGCGAAAATAGAGATTTCAAGTATAAATTTTAATGTGAATAAAATAATAAAAAAAATAAAATAAAACTACAAAATCAATCTCATAATTCAAACAAAATTACCTAATTACAATACACATGGGCGTCTTATCTTTGAATGCCTAAATTCAAGTGCGAGATCTTTAGCGGGTTTGTTTAGTGGTCAGGTTAACAAAACATAAAAATCTATATTAAGAGTTTCAAATCAGTGAAATGTCTAAAAAAATTGATTTTATGAGGTGACAGTAGATCTAATCCTTTGTTAGCAGCAAGCAGAGTTGACAGGATCTAAAGCTCTTAAACATATTCAAATTAATCAAATTTTCAAATAAAATTAAATGAAAATCTAAAATCAACCTCATAATTCAAACATAAAATAACCTAAATTCTTAAATACACGACACTATCTTGGAAATTCAGTGTGAGGATCTTTGCGTGGTTGCATCGATTTAGCTGGTGCAGGTTAACAAAACAAATTTATAAAGAGCTTCAAATCGGTCTGATATCAAAAATTGATTATGGTGATAGTAGAGTCTAATCTTTTATTGGTAGCTAGTTGAAAGGATCTCAAATCTCTTAAATATATTCAAATTAATCAATTTTTAAATCAAATTAAATATCAATCTAAAATATTCAAATGAAACTTCTATACTAAAACTTAAACCAAATTCAATATTCATATTCATTGTTTGTCGGGGTGACAATGAAAACTCAGCTCTGAAGAATAATGTCAAATCAAGCGTTCTATGTTCACTCTCTCTTGGGGCGTGGTATTATCCTACATTTCGTGGTTTGGATGCTCCACGGATGAAGTAGTTATGATGTCCTCAATGTGGTTTGGCTGGTCATTATTATATTGTCCATAATCAAGTATGCTCTCCAATGGCTCCTTTGAGTTGTGAATCATAAGGTGTACTTGATAGGCGCAATCTTAAAGGTAGGTACTTAAGCTTGTCTCAGAAAAACACCACCAGAATTCTGAGGATTTTTTTGGGCAGTAACCCATGTGTTCTTGATGAGGATCCTTACATGGGTTGAATTATTATCTCCTCATTAAGAAAGTGGAGGATTGTCGGGATGGCGGAACCATGGATTTAGATCGCATGTCATCATTCCCCCAATCATCTAGTATAAGCTGAAATGATAAATTTTATCATCTAAATTTTAAAACTTTACATATTATTATTCGCTTTCGTGATCATGACTTGTCAGTTTTCTCTCACTTATTGGGAGGAGAATTAATTATAGAGAACTTATGCTAGAACAGGCAAGTCTAAAATGCAAATGAGGACGAAATCTCCGTGTTTATCTACTATTTCATGTCTTTATGAAAATTACCATACTTTTCTTCTTTCATGAGAGAGTTGTGAAATTTTGAGAATATATATATATATATATATATATATATATATATATATATATATATATATATATATATATATATATATTGATTATCATATTTGTTGATAGGCATCTGATGTAAAAATTATTTGAAAAATTATTACTTAGCAGTCATTTTTTAAGTTGAAGAAAAATAAATAAAATAAATATCATTTAAACTTTGTCAGAGAATTTTGACGTAGGATTATGATTTCGGCTAAAAGTTGAATTGGGCCGACGTTGTTAAAGATAAAATGTATAATAATATATTCTTTTAAAATAATTTTTGGGAGTGAGATACTGAAATATTTACGTCTGAGCATGCCTTCTTTATCATATATTTTATAAAAATTATGATTAATATTAAAAAAATCACAAATGTATCCTGAGATTTTTATATATTTGAATTTTAAACATTTAATATATATATATATATATATATATATATATATATATATATATATATATATATATATATATATATATATATATATATATATAGTGAAACAAAATTAGTCTTAGTTCTAAGGATAAATTTATATCTTATAATAAAAGTAAATGATTAAAAAAAATTTAGAACAGGTGCACTATCTCATATAATAAAAATTATAAAATTCAAAATGAGCAATTGCCCACCCTCGGCTATAGCTAAGGCATCCCTGCATATAGTCCACTTCACTAGATGGGCACACTTAAATTTAAATTGTTAGATACAATGGCTATAAGACGACTTGACAAGGAGATCGCTCAACTCTAGTTCTAGATAAAAATAATAATAATAACTCCTAATGAAGCAACTCACTTAGCAAGTCATCTTGTGAGGCACTTGACATATATGAAATTCACTATTCTTGTTACATGTCATAAGAGATAAACTCGTAGGAATGCTCACTAGTATGAAAGAGAGAGAGAGAGAGAGAGAGCTCGCCATGAACTCTATAAGAGATACTCATATGAAGAACTTGTCTAGCATACCCGCTCGATGATTCTATCTCCGACCCTCATTCAAAGAACTCGTCTTAAAACACTCATTGTAAAATGAAATATTTCCCTCTCACACTGATACCAACACGACTCTCCCAAAGTACTCATTCCAAAAGACTCGCTCGAGTACTTAATAAAATTCAACAAAGGCATTTGATCTAAAAAAAACTCAACTGAACTCGACCTGCAGATTGATACCCTACCTTTAAAGATGTCATTAGACACCACATAATCATTATAAGATGTGAGGATGGTATATTTGAATCTCTTATAATTCATTCATGAGTCTATAGCCATCAATTATTTATTAATTTATTCATGATGTAACTTTTTTTTATTCATTTATTGCCTCATAAATAACAGGTAGAAATACCTTCTTGAGGATTCATGTCACCTATGTTGTTCATAAACTACGTTCTATAACTCATTTCTATCAGTTCTTGCTAAGTCTCTTCTAATAAGGATAGGCGTCTCTCATATAGACTTTTATATTTAATTATATAACACTTCAATTTTTAAATCACATATAAATATCTCTAATATGAACTTATTTAATGTAAAGTATATCATGCGTATGATTTGATATGATTTAGAGACTAAGATAATATACAAGTAAATATTAAAACTTAATTATTAAATTTATAAAATATATAAAAAATTTAATGATATGTATGAAATATTCTTACTGTTAATTGCATCATTATAGTCGTATTTTTTTTCAAAACTATAACATAATATTTTATTTTGATAATTTATTTTACAATATTATTAAAAAAATATTAATTTTGCATTTGTGCCCCTTCAACGCAATTAGATTTGGTAGTCTCTCATGTTCTCTAAAGGGGAATCAGGGGCAAATAAACAGTATTTATTTTTATTATTTATTTATTTTACTAATTATCCACAAATCTGTTCTTTTGGGAGGATTAAAATGATTATCTAAATATATATTTTTAAAAAATAAAACAATATTTCCGTTGCAACAACGCAATTTATTTTTGTATCCATCAATAGGAGATTGATTTATAGATTATTAGACAATTTATTAATGACTTCGCCGTAAGTCTAATTAGTAAGAAAAAAAATAAAGCAATTATGCAAATAAATAAAAAATTAAACTTTGTCGGATAATTTCAACGCAAATTGAACGGCTTTTGAGTTAAATTAAGCTCAAATTAAATCAAATTTAAGCTGATATTATAAACAATTTGAATTATTATTCTATTTTATTAAAGAAAACAGATGTCATATTATATATATATATATATATATATATATATATATATATATATATATATATATATATATATATATATATTAAATATACGCTGAAAAGCGTTTTAAGCAGCCATTAATTAAGTTAAAAAGCCACGTACTTTTCCTTAATTCGAAACGCACACGCAAATTCTCGTCTTCAAAAAATGGAAAAAAGGGATTAATTTTTTTAAAGAATATATTATAACTAATTTTTTATGTAAAAAATATATTTATGAGGCAATAAAAATGAACGAGTATTAGGTTATTTATTTATTTATTAATTAGTTAATTTTAAAGTTCGGGCGATGGAGATCTCTTCCTCGGTTTTTGTCCCTCTATGTGTCTAGTTTTGGTGGTGAAAAGAACGCGGAGTGTAATATCTTAATTTTAATGAAAATTGTTATTTTTTTATTGATTTAAAATGATAAATATAATATAATTTGATTAGTTATTTATTATAATTATTATATATTTATAAAGTCAATACTTAAGTTTTTAAATTTACATAAATAATATATAAAATTTTAATATTATATCAAAAAATAATATTATTATGAAATGCATCTTTTCATTCATATAAAAATATTATATTTATAAATATAAAATTTTAAGTATTAGATATATAAATATATAAGAATTATGAATCTCTTTTTATTTTTAGTTACTTTTAAAAAAATTACTGAATTTTATAAAAAAATATTTTGAATTCATTCAACTAGAATATAACATTTAATAAATTTAATTAATTCTAAGTTTGATATTTAAAGAGAATAATTGAAAGTTCTATGGAGTTTTTAAATCATGATGAATGATGAAAAAAATTATATAATGTTATCTTGATATTTAATGCATAACAATAAACAAATATTTTAAAATAAAATATTACTATAACAAAATATAATTATACAAAATTGAACGAGTCTAAGGTTAAATGTTCATAATTTTTTTTTAAATATACTTATATTGAATAAAATTATTATTTTTAGTGTAAATTTTAAACAATTGCATCGAATAATTGATAGGAACACAAATTAAAAATAAAATTGATCCAAATAAGCTCTTAGAATCCGGATTAGGGTTTTTTTTTCTCCAAAGAACCATGTAATTTTTTTTGTTGGCTCAGTCTGAAAGTTCTCTCCTGGCTAAACTTGTAGTTACGGTTCTTCACATCTTTGGGCATTAAAAATTCTTTCCATGGAAGAAGCCTGCGAAAGAAAACGCAGATGTCGCTATTGGCCGGCTGCCCTTCGTCAAAGGAGTAAGCTCTGTTTACTATATATGCTTGATCTTATAGAGTTGGCGATCAAGTCAAAGTGTATTGATGTATGAGCTAGTTGTAGGAATGTTTAGAATGATTTAATGAAATTTTTTGAAATTGTTTCCATGAATGATCGAAAAAGAGAAGCTGTCTTGAAAATCTACGTCCTTCCATGATTAAAGTTAAAGAACCAGTGTGTGTCTATTCTGTTTGCAATTTTTTTGTTTACTAGGGCAAAGAATTCTGGTGATTGAAACCAAAGAAAATGACAATTAAAATTTCGAAGACTGGCAAAAAAAAAAAAACCAACATTTTGTATCATCCATTTTGAAACAAATCTAATATATTCAAACATCAATCCGCAATACTTGCCAGTCCTCATTGTGATAACCAGATCTTTTAGGGCACTCTTTATTATACAAGCCTTTATCCCACTATGTGGGATTGGCTACATAAATCCTTTTTCTCCAATATGTCCTATTAAGTTTGACAATGTATGAATTTTATGGTTGATTATCATCTAACCTTTTTAGGTAAGTTCATTTATGTTGCCATGCTTTCATAAAATATTTTGGCTACTAGAGGTTATTTCCTTAGTTTTTGGATAGTTTTGGGCTGTTCCTTTAGATATGCTTGTGTAAAAGAATATTGGCTAGACTAAACATCACCAATGCACTTATGTGTTACTTTTAGGGGCTGTTTGGGATTAATTTTTTTAAAATTTCTTTTCTTTATTTTTATTTTATTTTAAAATAAAATGTGTTTAATGGTGATAGTTGTTTTTAAAAACACTCAAAACATTTAAAAGTTATGTTGAGCATTTTAAAATAAAAAAATAAAAATAAAAAAATAAAAGGGAGTTTACTTATATATCACACAATTCTTGTGTATTTATATATCTAACACTTAAAGTTTTATATTTACAAGTATAACATTTTTCCTATGTGTGAAAAGTTACATCTTATTCTAAAAAATTAATGATTATGCTATTTTTGATGTAATATTAAAGATTTTAGTGTTATTTATGTAAATATGAAAATTTAGTTGTTAAATATATAAATATATAAGAATTATGTGCTATGTACCCCAAAATAAAACCACTTAAATATATATATATATATATATATATATATATATATATATATATACAAACATATTTTTAAAATAACATAAAAATGAGAAAAAAAAATACAAAATAAAGTTGATCCCAAATAGACCCTTAATATATTTTAAGGATTTTATGAGGTAAATCACTTCGACAAGGCTGTCAATTTTATAGGTGGCTAGCACACAAACACTCTTAACACAATCAATCACTGTGTTAGATGGCCATCGCTAAAATAAATTTTACAATTTCAATGTTGCCGTAAGATCGCATCAAATCAGTTATACTTTTACTTTCATCTTAACATTGTGATTGTGGAGTTAATGCCTTAGCAACTGTGGTGATTAGGAGGGGTTTTGGGGTAAGTAAAATCCTAAATTTAACCTTCTTATGCAGTAAAGTTTGATGAAGAATTATCATGATGTGCTTCAATTAGGTGCCAATTACCTTGGATTAGAGCCTCCTTTCCCTTTTCATGATACACAAATTTCTATAACTATTTCTCTTTTGCTCTTTTTTTTACCTTCGTTGAGCTTACTATGCATAAGATATGGTGTAAAACGATCTGATTTGGCTTATTTATTTGAATGTCCTCTTTTGTTAAATGAGTCTAATGATCTAACTATTATCATCTTTTTTGATCGTTTATTTAGCAAATCACCATTATCCTTACTCTATTTCTTATTGTTTATGCCTTCTTTTTAATTGTTGTTACTTCATATTTTATTATCTATTTTCTTTATTTATTTGCAGCATATAAGTAATTTTTTATTTTTATTTTTATTTTCATTTTGTGTTATTGATCATATTTCTTATTCCATTAATGTTAATGCATTTTATGGAAATTTTCTATTATTTTATAAGGAATAAATTGTGATTGATTAGCCATTAGTACATTCAGTTAACTTATATAACATTGATTGTAATTGGCAGATTTTTTTTGTATCATGCATTTTAGACAATTCCAAAGAATAGATATGTTGTATTGTTCTTGAATTTAGAGCTGAATATACAGGAGAAATTGATCTCTTCACATTTATCTCTACATATTTTTATGTTTAAAATATCACTCAATCTTCATAATTTACTTAGAAATGAGTACTTTCTATCTATTGATGAAAATGTTTTAGCAAATTTAACTACTATATGCTTAAAAAGGTTAAATATCATCTATCATGAGTGCGATGAATCATACTTTTCTATGATTAGTAGGTATATGTCCATGCCATTTTTTTGTTTGTTTTGCTTTTAAATCTATGTTTCAATCCCCATCACATGGTCCTTTGTAGTTTCTAAATACATAATTTCAAATATAATTTAAATGGTACTTAATCTTGTATAAAACGGAATGATCAAGGTTGCACTTGAGCTAAGTAATTTAAAATCCATAATATTTTAACTAATATATGATGACATTCTCGTCTTTTTCATTACATAGACTATATATTCAATATTTTTTTCACCCATCTCTGATGTTGGCTTAAATCTTTTGACTTTTCTCCATCATACAATTTGAAGTAAGGACCATTGGCTAAAAATTTATTTCAAAAGAGATTGTTTCGTTAGTTTGTTGTGAGAGCATTTAATCTTTTTCATCATTCAACTCATCTTGAGGTAGATTCTTTTGACTATCAAAATTTTATTTCCATTTTTTTCTAATTATTGACATCCATAATTATAAATGCTGATAAAAGAAAGCTTTCTACTATAGCAATATTAATATGTCTATGTTGAAAAAATGCTATTTGTCGACAAGCATTTAGCAAAGGTGACTACTCAAAAACCAAAAATTTGATCCATCCTCAAGTTGCTGAAGGATGACACGGCACTGAATAGATAATGACCAGGAAAAATTTTTGATATACCAAAGGCAATGATTACAACAATAAGGAAAAAAATCTAAGGCATGATAAAAGGATCGAGCAGTCATGTATTCCTTTTTTGGATTTTATCAAGCGATATTTAGTTATTATTTATCTGATATATGACATTTTTATGAACGTTTGAGTGTTGGGCTAAGGCCTTTTTTAAAGGCTAGCAATTGGGAAGAAATAGGGTTTGATCTTATCAATAGAACCATAGCCTTTCGGTTTCTTTATATCCACACGCACATACAAAGCGAGATGATAGTTTAGGCCATCGATTGTGTGACGTGATATATAGCTAAACTAGAAATGGCTTGCAAATTTTGCTCAACCTGAAAGAAATTATATATTTTGCCATTAGAAATATGTTGAGCTAGTCGAGGTATATAAATAATTTTCCATTGCATCAGATAGGGCATTAGAATGTTTAAGATCACTTTGCTTGGAGCATTAGAATGTTTAATATTGTTCTTCTTTAGTACTAAAGAAAGTGGCCACAAATCTAATGCTTAGTTTTCTTTTATAAAAAAAAGACTTATTAACTTGATATGACTTAAAATACCAAGTAAAGTCTTGATGTCAAAGCAATTGATCCTGTTGGCGGTGAGATGAAAAAATATCGTTGAAAACTTTGAGATATCAGGTTAAATTCTAAATAAGCGTGGGTGTTCATTGCCGTCAATCGTCTCGCCAAATCTATGGCTCGGATCTTAATTTTGACTTCATTTGAGCATTCAAATACTTAAAATATATCAAATGATCAGAATCATTTTGAGCCGATGGAGTGGAGTGGTTGGGTTTTGCGTGTATTCTGAAGCGTCGCTCCCGTCCCATAAATAGCCCTTCTTCTTCATGAGGGGCGAGAGAGAGAAAGCTCAAAGCAAAATTTCCAAGCTAATCGTCGTCTTTTCGGCTCACCGTTGGTTTTCCGTCATTCGCCGTACCATCATGGTCATCTCAGCGGTCACCACCACGACGCCATTCCGGTGTCATTACTTGCTTTATTCTGTTTGAGCGTGACTATATAGGCGTTGTTGCAGATTCCATTGTCGGTCATTCTGTATCTGATCATGTAATCCGTGTATCGGAAAACTTGTACTCTCAAAACAAATACATAGTGGAAGATTTTCTTGTACGTGATTCGGGTTTTTTTTTAAAAATTCGGTTCTTATTAATTCTTGAATATCATTGTGTGTGTCTTTGAATTACAATGCTAAAATAAATTCTTCTTCTATGATTGATTTTTCATGATTTTGGCAGTGTGAAAGAACCCAATCACAATTTACGTGAACACCATTATGGCCGATAGGGCATGATATTAAAGCGGAGTTTCC
The DNA here is from genome assembly GCA_021442155.1 of Cymbidium sinense. NCBI lineage: Eukaryota > Viridiplantae > Streptophyta > Magnoliopsida > Asparagales > Orchidaceae > Cymbidium > Cymbidium sinense. The sequence goes on from CM038214.1 coordinate 250,727,174, forward strand.
TCAACTCGTCACTCAACCGATCCTGACAGTGACTACGCCTCACTCGCCGCATAGGCATGACCTGTCGGTGAAGGCGCAATCTCTTTAGAAGATGTGTCGCGAATGGAAGAGTCTCAAAATGAGATGATCCGACTTTTACGAACCGACGGCCATTACGGCGAACACATCTCCCCAAGATCGTCGTTGGCGTGGGAGGTCAATATGAATCTCCTTGACCTTGAAGTTCTCCCCGGATCTGTTGATCTCGCTGTTTACCATCGTGCGTGACCGGCCATTGTCCATTATTCTTTGGTAGCAGCGCGTTCGTCGCGGTGACTCTCGTCGTGTTATCGTGCGAGTCTACGCTTAATGCAGGCAATTTCACGCGAAGACAAAATCATTCTCCCACCATGAGGAGTTCTGGCTTTTATTTTCAACATCCATTCAGTGGGTTTCAAACTTCTTAGCATTGATTCACATGATGGGATCCATATGAACACATCGATCATTCTGAATCAACATCACGTCAAAAGCTCACCTTTTTTGTCAAGTTTTTTCCCTTAGGTGGTCCTTGGTTCTCTCCCTTCGAGGATCCATTCATACGAACTTCGCCAAGATTTTTTGTAGAACAGTTTGCAAACCGAAGGATCATTAAAGATTTCCCATCTCTCTAAGCATTCATGAAATGAGTGAATCACTTAAAGGAATACTTCGGAGGTTCTCTCTTCATACAGGTAGACTATTAAGAGGAGTTTTCCTTGGAGCCGAGGCCTTTTTCTTTCGTCCTTGTCTGAGATGATCCTCGTATGACTTGGTTCATCGTGTGGAAGCACAAATTTCTCGATGAAATGTATTAAATAATTTGAACAATGTAGAAAAAACATAAAAGCGTCGGAATCGGGACGGTCATCAAAAGAAGCAAAAGGCGTCGTGATTTCTCCACTCACATCAAACGGCGTGAAAGACGAAAAATAAATACATCACACGCTCGTGTTAACATCGATGGTATTCGAGATAAAGAAACCATAAGTGGCCACGTCGAAACAAATTCGAAATCGGGGATATTGTCACTTCCAAGTCAGTGGTGTCTGAGGCATGAAATAACTCGAAGAAGAAATCGATTCAACAAGGATATCTACGTCGATTTGTGAAGAATCAATCGACTCGAAACATATAATTGTGGGGCAACGGGATCATCACGAACAATAAATAATCATCAAACGGTTGGAGAAATTGAAACAATCAGGAGGACCAACATATGTCAGTTCTCAAGTTAAAGAAATCATTGATCATCACTTTTAATGACTTAGGCTTAGAAGAATTAGTTTTACCATAGATCACTTGTCATTTGAGGATCGACGTCTTATAATGTTAAGAGAATTTTGATTGAAAATAGGAGTTGTTGATGTTAATGCACTTCTTTGAAGAGTCCATATTCCTCCATCCACTGTCATGTGAGGATGGACGATCTTATAATGTTAGAGAATTTTGATTGAAAATAGGAGTTATTGATGTCTTATTTTACTCCACATTTCTTAGCATGGGCTTGGTTAGGAAAAGCTCCAACGCATTTGCGGGACCATTATATGGGTTTGATAATCCCTGCAGTAGGGGACAATCACCCTTCTTGTCCCGGAGAGTTCCACGACAAGTTCATTAATCCAATTCATGGTGGTCAGTTGATCTGGCTATTTTTGGAAGACCCAATCAATTTTGGTCTTTATCATTTCAATATCTAATCTTAAGATGAAATTTCCAACCCCCGTTGGGGTTGTGGTAGTATGAAAATCGGAATCATGATTATATTTCGACAAGCTTTCACGCGCGAAGATTTTAATTTTGAGATGAAGAATTATCCAGAAAGCTTGTAGAAGACTTGCTCTGTTGCATTATCGGATGACCAACTACTGAGCGGTCAAGTTATATCTCGCTCTCAAATGAACAAAGAAAAATACATAACTTCTTGCGCGAAATCAAGACATCTTGCAGAATTCGGATATGCGAGATGTCATGCACTCCCGATTGATCCAACATTCCGATCATCCAAAGAAGCGGAGTTTTGCACTTGATGCCTATTGAACGAAGTTAACAATCTTGGCGGGATTCATATGAGGTACATTACCCTACATGGTAGCAAATGTTATGTGATTAAGAAAATAAATGGAACATGGAGAATGTGTATTGATTACCCTTATAGCTTGCAGAAAGATAGTTTTCCTTTTCCCATTGATCGATTGATGATGCGTCATGCGGACATCAAATGTTCGATTTTTTGGATGCTTCTTAGTTCTACCAAATAAAATGGACCAACGGATGAAGAAGCCGGCATTTCAAACATATAAAGGTTTATCTTACCAAGTTATGTTTGGGTTAAGAAATCTGTACTACTATCAGCGCTTTATGAATAAGGTTTTTAACGACTGTTATATGATGGAGGTATATGTGGATGATATGTTAGTAAAAGTTTGGAAGAATCATATATTTACTTAGAAATATGCTTTTAACCTTCTTACGTTATAACATGCGACTTCGACAAGTGTGCTTTTGGGGTTACGTCGGAAAATTTATTGGGTTTATGGTAACAGTGAGATAGAGGCCAATCAGAAAATCAAAGCTCGAAAGATATGACTCCTCAGAAGAATATCAAGAAGTTCAACGTTTGAATGGAATTCGCCTTATCGTTCTCAGTTTGGGGATAAATACTTGTCATTCTTTAAAATGAAGGGAGCTAAAATAATAATTTTAGTTAATGAATATCGATCTTTTGAGCAATTAAGAGTATTTAGTATCTTCACCCTTCTTATTTTATTCAATGAGATGTTATACTTATATCTGTCTCTTCTTGCGATAAACTCAATTTTAGTGCGAAGAAAGCGGGATATAACCAATTCTTATGTGACAAAATTCTCTCGATATATAGAAAGTTATCCTTGGCGATAATGCTTTTAGTTTTCTCGTGAAAATTAGTCCATACTCCTCACTTTCTCGGCGTTTACTCATTTTACCATTAAGGGTCATCCTAGAAAGGAGCATCGGGAGGTTAATTAAATGGTGCGTAGAATTGGGAGAGTTTGATATCAATTTCTACCGCGGCGATATAAAGTCTCAAGTACTACTTTATAGTGGAATGTCTTGCCGACTCAAATGAGTTATCTACTCACATCTTTCGTCTCCTCAATGGACCCTCATATTGATGGAGCTTGAGATGCGAGGCGAGAATCTTACTTATTTCCCAGAATCTAGAGTGTATGGACTTCTTTAAAATTTTTACAACTAATTATGGGAATATGAGGCTCTTCATGGTTGAGACTTGCCATCGATGTGAAGCTCAGACTTAGTGATCCTCTCGACTTATTCTGTTGAAGGAAATTTTAATAATAATCCTCGGTGGCATACCCAACTTAGTAAAGTCACTTCTTGCCCATTTCAAGACACATCAAATCATTCACATCTTGAGAGAAGAATCGCGGTAAAACAACTTACATCTTCTTGGAGATTTATTTAAGAGGCATGTTGAAGAAATATATTTTTCTAGTATCCAAGGGTCATGGGTATTAATTAATAAGATAAAGGAACTTTGGTGGATGCATCCCCCTCTTCTACTGAAGGGACCTTCTTGAAGACTAATCGTCAGAAGAGAAGCTTCAAATTTTATTATTAGGTGAACTATACAAAGTTTTTAAATACCTCAAATGTCTCTCACCATCGAGGCGATTAATTAAGAGAGTCAGTTAGGGATATGTGGAGAATACTTGGGAGGAAGGGCGCCCTTAAAATTATAAAGGTTATTACTGATGAAACAGCCTTGAAGTTCACAAAAAAATGTGCAAGTTGTCAGTTGCACTATAACCTTTCTCATATGCCGTATACAGAGCTCTCATCCCTTTAAAGCCCGTGACATTTTGCTCAGTGGAGAATTGATATCATGAAACTTTTTTTTAGATAGCGTCGAGGACAAAGTTTATCATTTTAATTACTTCTTAAATGGGTGGAAGCCGAACCACTCGCTAAAATCACGAAGACAAATGCTAAACAATTTGTTTGAAAAAACATAGTATGTCGATTCGGTCTTCCTGCAAAGATCATCACTGACAATGGAACCCAATTTACTTGAAAAGTGTTTACGTTCTTTTGTAAAGATCTTCACATTCAATTTCTTTGCATCTGGTAGCGTATTCTCAAACTGAGACCGTGACTACCAACGACTATTTAGGACTTAAAATCGTCTTGAGAAAGTTGGGGCAATGGGTTGATGAGCTTTTAATGTTCTTTGCTTCTGCACATTATGAGATCACCATATAACTTATGTTTTTCGAAGCTATTATACCGATAGATATCGGGTTCCAAGTCCAAAGTTCAATTATTCAATCATGATGGTAATGAAAAAAACTCCGGACCACTACTCCGGCTTCGTGGCCTACAGCTTCTTATCACCAAAGGGTAGCTCGCCACTTCAATAGAAGAGTAAAACCCCATCCCATATCTGTCGGTGACTTGGTCTCGAAGTCAGGCTCAAGGCCCTCGTAATAAACTCTCTCTCTTTGAGATGACCCATATGTAGTTATAGTATGGTGAGGAACATTCAAGCTCGAGGATCAGGGAAAAACTTTTACTCGAACTTGGAACTCGAGAATCTCAGAAAATATTAGCGATTTCTACATATGCAACTTTTATTTTGTCTCGTTTGTCATTTCTTCTTCAAACTCATATTTGTATTAAAATCATCTTATGATTGTATCACCGACCTTATTAGAGTAATGAATTTATAGTTTTTTCTTTCATGCTTATTGCATATAAATAATCTCTTTCATTTAATCCTCCCACTTAAGAAATGTGCAACTCACGTTGTATCGGTCGAATGATGATCCATGGGGACTTGATTTGACCTTTTCCATCGGTAAAAGTCGAGGCAAAGGTCCGGTGGACTTCCTATCCGTCTGAGTTAGCGTCGTCGAATAATATTCCGACCAATCACCCCGGATAGATAAAAACAAAACAAGAGTATATCATCTAAATAAAAATTAAAAAATGTCATTGACAGTACTAACATGATGATATAAAAAAGAATTAAAATTTTGATACAAAATAATAACAATACATAGATAAAAAAAAAGAGAAGGCATCCTCAATTGATACTACATGATATCAACGTCCTTCTCATCACTAGGAGATGCTCCCTTGAACTCACTCTCGACTCCTTCATCTTAGATGTGAAGGGTCTTGGATACTTGGTGGGAGATAGATTCTCAATCTACTCGGTGTTGCGATACTAAGCGGATTCTTTTTTGAACCCTGATGAAGCCCTCCTCAAACATTGGTGCTCCAAGTCCTTCACTTCAACATCAAGAATATGATTACGAGCTTCACGGACATGGTCTTGATAGTATTGCGATAAGCGGGAGTTCTTAAAGTCTTCCACGACCTTCAAAGAGATTTCATTGTTTTTGACATTATAAGCTCCTTCTCAGAAAGACGATCTTATAATGCTTTCTTCTCCAGTTTGATAGCTTTCTTCTCATTACCAGTTTTCTTTCTGAGTCTCTTCTTAGCTTCAATTAAGCCCACCTAGAGAGAAAGAAGTCGTGTTCGTCACTCGGTTCTACACGGTTAGTTGATCCTCCAAAGTGTCACTTTGGTCTTAACACTCATCTTTTCATCCTTGTTTTAGAGATATTTTACCTTCACAAATTTAGTATTTCGTCTGCGACTCCCAAATGAGCCATCGTAATGTTTGAACTACTGAAAAAAAAAAATCACAAATATTACAAAAAAAGGAAAAGAAGAAAAGGAGGAAGAAGACAATATACTAATTCATCTGGTTGGCGTCAGTCATCGTCTTTTAACACCTCTTGTGAATTTGCGACTTGAAAGCAGCTCCTCCCATTATGAGTTGAACAACTAAACTCTCGAGGATTGGGGTGAACATCTTCTCCATGAGATATTTGGCGTAGTCACGACACATGTCTCTTTTCTTTGAAGAAGAAATATTGCTACCACCTTGATTTTGTAGCGGGCTTCTCGAAGAATTACGTGAATATGAGGAGGCTTTACATCTCTTGGTGGAAGAGCATGAGATCTCCGCACGGATGGAAGGCCAACTTTGGACATTCTATTTTCAATGATGTATTTGCCAATGTGACGTAACTCATGCTGTAAGCTTCCTGCATTAGGAATAGTAAGAGTTGTTAAGATTTCTCTCCGTCAAATGGATCGGAAGGTCATTCAATCTTCCCCATCTCGGAAGGCTCCATCATTTTCACAAAAAGAATCCATTAAATCAATTTCTGGATCCGTGCTAAAATTCTATCCAATTCTTTATAGCCCAATAAAACACATCCCCAATCACATGTGAATCGCACATTCGACACAAATATTTGATGTTGAACACCACGTCTCTAAAGAAAAGCAGTCAAACCAACAATGATCACTAAGGCGAAATGGTAAATCACATATTTTAAAGATCTCAATCCTTGGGAATTGAGGGAATGGATCACGCGAAGAATCATCAGCGAGAAAAGTCATGGGAGGTGAACGGGCTCGGACTTTTTTTGGCAATATACAACTCATTAGGGAAGTAAAACTTCATACGGAGCACCATTAAACTATCTGATGTGACAGTGGATGGTATATCATCTGTAGCTGTCACGCTATGGGTTTTTTTCTGGTCATCACCCTGTGAAAATACATAATAAATAAATAAAGAGAGAAAAATGAAAAAAAGCTGAGAATTTTGTGAAGCAACTCACTCACCTCAATACTTGGGCATATCCTTTTCTGACTCTGTCGATCTTGGGATAAAATTTTCGTCTGATCGATAAAAGGATACTCATACATATGAAAAAAAAAAAAGAAAAAGAAGTTATTCCTCTCAGGATGTTGGAATTACACCGAACTTCAGAGTCGTTGAATGGCGGTTCTAATTGCCTTAACCATCTTGGCGTTATCAACTATTGAACCATCCATTGAAGTTTTAAGAAATCAATTTCCTACAAGAAGTAGAACTACCTGATCGCCTTGAACACGGCCGGTCAAAGGATTACCTCTTTCGAGGGAAAATCGACCAGTATGAACTGGCGATCACCTTGACCCAGCCGGTCAGGTGAGGCAGTTGGCCCTCTTCGAGAGAAAATCAGATCGTATGAATTGAGCTGGCCTGAACTTCGGTCGGTCGACGAGACTGGCCTCTTCGAGGAAAAATTGGGAGCCAGGTGAACCGAGTGATCGCTCAACGACCTTCTCTTAAGAAGAGGAAGCATATGAGAGTGTGCCTCTCCTTCCTGGGGTTTTATAGACCCTTGGCAAAAAAAAAAATCAAAACCGTAAAATCCAAAATCGCCCAAAGCGGGTGAAAAGCAGCAAAACGGACATTTACGCTCCGACCGCGTCTGATCTGCCATATCGGCTGGCTCGGCTTCGCCTCACTTCTGACGCCGTAGTCGCCCGCGGTCCAGCGCGACCACGGCCGCAGCGCTCCGGCTTCGTCTTCCGCAGCAGATCCGTGATCGGCGGCATTTCATGACCCAGCGCTGCCATTCGCGGCGCCGTGCCCGCTCACGGTAGCTCAGTGGCTCATCACGTAGCGTCATGAAGCGCCCGCTGACCACAGACGCCAGCGGTGCCATGGGACACTCGTAAATGTCCGGGATGGGTCCATAACCAAAACTTGCACGCTGCGTGCATACATCGCTCCCTCCGCGCTTGTAATCATAATCTTTGCTTAAAATCTGTTCTCAAAATGTATGGTTAATGGGCAAATTTTATTGAATAATTTGCTATTTTCAAGTATTTGACGTATATATATTTTGGACGAGGTAATGTCAAAAAATAGGGAAGATTGATATACACTTAAAATATCAATTAGTGAAGTCATCTTGATGTCAAAAGTAAGTTGATCTTAAGTTGAACGGTGAGATCAAACTTAAAATATCATTAGAACTTTGAGATATCGGTTAAATCCCTAAATAACACATAAACATTAAGTGTTTATAATGAATGTCGACGTAGAATCTAACAATAAGATCTCATAATTACGACTTTGAGTATTCAAATACTTAAAATACATCAAATGATCAAAGGAATCATTTTGAGCCGTCAGATGGAGTGGAGTGGTTTGGGTTTTGTATTACGTAAACTTATTATAAATAAATAGCCTCATTCTTGGCGAGAGCAAAATAAGAGATGAGAGCTCTAAAGCTTGAAAATCGCATAATCGTGTCATGACGGCCGGACCTATTGCAACCTATTGTCATTGCATCGCCGCCATTCACGGTATCTCCATCGGTCCTCACGGCACCATCATTCATTTTGATCATTTATTCAATAAATCTGTTACAACTGAATGTATATATTTATTGTTGTCGATTACGAGATTCCATTGTCACCCCACTCTGATTCTAATAATCTCGGAAAAACTTTGTACTCCAAAACAAATACATAGTGAAAGTTTTACCGTGGTTTTATTAGGTGGGGTTTTTAAAATTATCGTTGTATTAATTCTTGAATATTTGTGTGTCTGAACTTATAACTAACGTAAACTCTTTACTGCCATGATTTTTCAATAGCAAACCGGTTGCCATTCAAATTAGATGTATCTAGGAAAACTTCATTCACAGGAGCTATTTAATCTCATACCAAATCAACCCAACAGGAATGGAACAATTTATGTGCTACTATTGACACCATTCGTGAGTAACAAGGTGTACTTCGATAAAAGAGCGGAAAAGGGGATGATAATAACCTGTGATCGGATTTGAGAACACAAGTTGGGATAATAGGCAGGCTGCAGTATAACAGGTTTTGACCAAATCTACGACATGACTGTCGGAACAGTGTGCTCTTGGCAATAGTAGGTTGAATTTCAAAAGGAGTATTTCAGTCCATCACCCAATCTCTATTTAGTTATAGACACACCACTCGATGGACAGAAAATACAACACTCATGAGGGGAAAAAAAAGAGAGAACAACAATGTTCTAATAATAATATAGCAAAAATTGAACTCTAATACAACATAGATGACTATTTATATTAAACTAAGCAAACCTTAAACTTAAGATAATTGAATCCATAATAATAAGCATTGGACCAGTTGGTTCAGGGTCCAATTTGGATCAACCAGCACATTAGTGCCTTCAACCTCCCTTTTCACAGGATTGGACACTCATGCGTCAACTAGATTATGGTGTCTTTCAACTAACCTTCTTATTTCTTACCGAGTAAATTATAAGCTTTTAGGGATTTTATGATTTTATGTAGTTTTATTCTAATAGTGTAGCCCAACTTGAATTTTTCTCCATTAAATAGATCGACTATATCATATGATATTTTTTTAAAGAGGTTATAGTCATATTTGGTATCTTTGATATTATTTTGATTAGCCTAATCTTGGATAACTGATAACCCACTTTACATATGTAGATTTGAAACTTGATGTTATCTTGACCTACGGGCAATGGTGAGATAAAATCTATGAATATTTACTTACATGCCACATAATTCTTAGGCATTTATATATCTAACATTTAAAGTTTTAAGTTTGATATTCACACACACACATTGAATTAGTTATAGTAATATTTTTAATGGGGGATAGTAAATTTAAATACTTAACAATATTAAATTATTGTTAAGTATTTAAATTTATGGGAGACAAAAAATTTAGTGTATTATATAATATTAAAAAAATTAATAAAAATTCGAGAGTGGCAAGGGCCGTTCCCTCCACCATCTTATTCCACCACTAATTACAATGTTGCGATGTTTGCATTTGAGATAAATGGGTGTTGCATTGATAGGAGAAGAAAAAGGTACAATTGCGAGTGAATAGTTAGAAACCAAAATGGAGACAAGGGATGAGAGGGAGAAGATTGGAGGAGAGATGAGAGGCTCATCATATGTACATGGCAATCACAAACATGTTGTCATTATGAGGCAATTGGGGTAAAACAAGGAACACAAGCGGCCAAAAGGAAGGAAATGAATCATCTGCGAAGGAAATGACCCTATGGTTGCTCATTGTTAGGCCTTTACCCATCAGCAGAAACTGGCCTTTTGAACGACCCTAACAATATTAAATTATTGTTAAGTATTTAAATTTACGGGGAATAAAATTTTTAGTGTATTATATAATATTAAAAAAATTTATAAAAATTCGGGAGTGGTGAGGGTCGTTCAATAAAAATTTTTAGTGTATTATATACACTGTGTGTGTAGTGCTTTCGTATACATGAAAATGTGTATTTCACTTTAAAAAATTAATGATAGTAATATTTTTAATGTGATATTAAAGATTTATGTGTTATTTATGTAAATATTTAAGTGTTAGATATATAAATGCATAAGATTTGTGTGATATGTATGTGAATCCCCTTAAAATCAATTGCAAAGCATATTGATCTGAAATTAATTTTATCATGGTAAAAAATATATTTTGCTTCTGTGTGCCTATTTTTTCTGTGAGTGTTATATTAAATCCTTTCTTGTTTTGAGTAAACATTTACTTGTTATCCCTGAGCTATTTCACGACCAATACATTTCTATGTAATAGCCGGTGTTCTTTTTGTTCTTTTACCTAATAGGCATCCAATATTAACACGAATTTATATCCATTCCATTTAACTAGGTTCCACCCGTAAATAAAATATACATAATAAGTTATTTCATTATGTGATCAAACTGTCTCCATAAGGATGATTATTTATATTATAACACCCATAACTACTGGCTTAGAGCTGTCTCATTCTTTGGGATTGTTGTTATAGCTATTCATGGCTGGTAGAGTCGCTGGTTGCACCATTTGTTTTGCTTGCAGTAGTCCACAGCATCAACGGTATGGTGAGTGCCTGGACTGTTCCCATCTGGACTTACAAAGTTTACACCAACGAACATTTCACTGTGTTTTTGCACAATACCTTTCTCAATTTCTTCCCTCTTATCTGCTTTAGCTGGACTACCTTTTCTACTCTCTTCTCCTTGATTCGTCCCTTCTGCATTAGCTTTCTCGTCTAGACTAACTTTTCCTTTGAACTTGTCTCCTGCAGCTGCTGAGGTTGATGAACTTAGTAATAAAAGAAAAATGAAGATCTTCATGGCTCCACCTGCCTGTTTAATTAAGCTTCAGTAAACTATAGGTATTCATTTCTTTCTGTAAATATGAGAAATACAAATTCTATACCTTAAAATAGCTAGTTTGCTTATTTTGTCCCATGGTTGATGACTTGATGCTGGTCTGTCTTAATTTGATTTTTTGCTTAGGCTTTTATAGAGTAATTTAATCATAATTAAATCATAGTGCCTAAAAAAGATTGCGCTGTAATGAGTGAATGTAAGATTTTTTTTTGTGATGTTTTAACATGATAATGTGTAATTTGCTTATTTTATATTTAGTGGAGCCATCTAATCAGATAGTGGAGTTACTCTTGAGACAGTTGGTTTATTCCTTCGGAAACTTTAATTTTGTGTGGGTACACGAAGATAATGGTTACAAAATTAATCAATAGCTGGAAGACAATTACAAAAGCAGGAATTTGCACATTTATATCTTTGAGTATTTAAATTCATGGCTATAGTTAGTTTCCTACACACGATGAAGGACCAATAAAATAGAGAAGAAAAAGCTCAAAGAAATTGAGCTGGTAGGAGCCCGTTGTATATCCCTAGTGAAGTAGAATGGCGTATTTTACCCTAGTTTTCTCAAAAATATTAGTGAACTGTAATACCATTTCTAGATTATCAATAATCTCCAGAAGTTGTAGCTAATTATAATCTCTTATTCTCATCTATTGGAATTACCTTGAAATGAAATAACTACCAAAATCATAAGCAGGAAACATCCTCTTTAATTTTTTTCTGTTTCTATATGATAGGCTTTTTTTTAGGGGTCCTTTGGGATAGATCACTTTGGTTTTTTACTTATTTTATAATTTGTTGTCTTGTTAATGTTTTGATTCAAAAAAAAATAAGTTTGATAATTATAGTATTTGACAATTATAGTTGTTTTCAAAACACTCAACATATCTAAAAGTTGTTTGATTGTTTTTAAAAATAACATAAAAACAAAAACAAAAAAACACAACAAAATTGATCCCAAACAAGCCCTTAGCTTAAAGCAATACCAAGTTTTTGACATTTTTATGTCACAACCTGTCATGGGAGGTTGGAATTAATAAGCTAGGAATAGATGGTTTACTGGAAAATTAAATTTTAAATACTTTCACTAACTAATGAAATAACTAATCAATAAATCAACAGAGTCACTAATATATATAATTCAATCTAATTTAAAAATAAGGCAATTATTAAAATAAAAATCGTTCTCTCACTTGGTCACATCTTTAATAAACAGTTTCTCTTATCTTGATATCAAGCATGAGATATAAAGAGGCTGACAATCTAGTAAGACACATTATTCACTAATACTCAAAATAATTTTTACTAATCATGTTAATTTAACTAAATTGTCACACAAAACAAAACTACTTTTGTCATGAACATCGAATAGAATCATACAGCTTTGGCAGAAAGCATCATCAACATGGAGATTTATTGAATCAGAAAGTTAGTCATTTATAAAAATTTTGTCTTTATTATGTAATATACTCTATTAATTGAAAATATTATCATTGTTATTTCTTCTACATTCTATTGTTTGTATTTGGCTATACATAAGCATCAATACTATTGTGAAATTAATGAAGTCGTAAATCTAAGATTTTTTTCTTTTTTGAAAAACATTGATCCCTATTTATGAAAACCACTGTAAACTACGTTATTATGGCTTCTAAAGATGAATTAAAGGAAGCTTTTTGAAATTTATTTTTCACAAATTTCTTTAGAACAAAGAATTATAATAATATATAATAAAAAGGTTGAGAGTAAACATCATACAATCTCCAATAGAAATTTTTTTAAAGAAAAGGAATATATCACTTTTTTGTTACACGCTATTCATTTGCTTGATATTGGCGCTCAAAGATGACTTATAATAAGATTGTGTATGCGGTTTGATGCAAAAAGTTTAAGCTTATCTGAGCTCTTTATTCTTTATCAGCATTTTCACCGCATGCAATCGGAAGAAATTCAGTTGAGCTATTATGCTCTGTTCAATGGACCTTCTCTGCAACATTCAAGAGCAACTTTCGTTCACCATACTTTCAATATGTTACACAAGTAAATCTTCGATTTGTAATATTGTGTTACTGTTGTGTTGTATTATACGAAATCTATTGTCACTTCTCTCACAAAAATGGATGATAGTTTTGTAAGTGAGTTACCCATGATTTAAGCAATAAAGCTAAGGAAGTATGGTGCATGGAAAGTTTTACCGAACAAAGCATAATTAATTATACTGCAACTTATAGACCTAATAGATAAATTGGCCTTGTTTAGCGTATTCTTAAACTACTTTTACTTGAAGTGCTGATATGGGACTTCTCCTGGTGGCTTCAAAGTCCTCTGCTCAAGCAGTGGCTTTTGCCGTTTTGTGGTTATTAGATATTGGAAGCTTGCATGCGATCAATTGTCTTGGTGGTTGAGGGTTTGTTTGGGGCAATTATAGCAGTATGAAAACGCAATGGTGGAGCTACTACAGAAGAAGCTGTTGTCTAAAAGGCTACGGTGAATATTACAAATTTTTTCTTTTAAAAGTTAGATTATAATTTTCTAGCAGCTACCGCACTCTGTCAAGTCGAGATGGAAAATACTGCTTTCAATCACACATTATTCAAAACACAGCCAAAATATAGTTTCCAAATAACTCTAAAGTGAGAAAACTTTGATGAGCATTTGATCTCTTGTGAGCTTATGATTGAGTGTTATATGCAATGAGCGGAGCTCGACTTCAAATTGTAGGCCAAAATTTGCCCCAAAATGTAACATGTTTGGAGCTAATTCTGTTGATGAATAGTATATAGTTCTAGATGTCCACAATGCTTCTACTAGCTTATGATGTTATTTTGTTTTATTTGTAGATGATAGTTTTTAGTAAGTTATTTGGAATTTTACTAAAGGCTTCAATTTAATGGATGGTGAGTAGCATCAATCAATATGATGATATCAGACAAATCTATATATCTTAGTGCTTTTAAAAGTTGAGATATTATTTGATATATTTCTTTAAGGCATTCTAAAATGATATATAATATTGTCTCTAATGAATTGCAACTTGTTGTCTGTCCTAACTACTTCAAGTGGCATGACTTATACCATGTAGGAAGATCATGTCCTTGCTAGAATAAACTCATGACCTTTTGATGAGTGATAATTAGTATAACCAAGGTTACTTAAACACTTAAAGAGCTTGATGTAAGGTAAAGCTGGTTTGGAGATTGAAAAATTGACAAGAAATCATGAGTTCGAAAATTCAAACCTCGATAAAGAGATGATTTAAAGTGTCGTGAAATTTTGGAAAGCTAGATGAAATAGTAGATACACTGAGATTTCTCATTTGTGAGGACTTTAGATCAGTTAGGGTTTCTATTCAAACCTTTATGGTTATTTATTGAGAGAACTTTCGATTAAAGGATTTTGGTCATTCTTATTATAGCGGCGTGGAGTTTTAGAATTTATGAAATTCATTATATTTAAAAAGGATGTTGGAGAAACGATAGCCTTCGATCTAGATCCATGATTTCATCGTCGCGATCCTTCTAACAGGAGATAATGACCCCTAGAAAGATCCTCAATACACATGATTCTCATTAAATCTTTATGTGTTGTTTGCAGGAGATAAACTTAGTTAATAGAGGGTTTTACCGTCAATCAGTATTCTATTTCAAGAGCGAGTATTGGGGAACATCGGGATCTGATCGTGGCATATGTGAGTTATTTAGAAATCATTCGGGTCGAGGACGATGCTTCATCGTGAGCTTGCACGTCAATCAGGAGGATAAGGGTCACGTCTTTGTTAGCATGAGATTATTTGAGAGTAAACATAGTTTATTATTGATTTAACTTTTTTCATTTATTTAGAGTTTTCTTAATTTATTACATCAAATGCAACAAGGTGGGTGGATTTTTAGCTTTAAGTTTTTTAATATTGAATTTCATTTAATCATTTATAGCTTAATGATATTTTGGATTCTACATTTAGATTAAGATTCAATCTAAGTTAATTTGCTTTGAAATTAAAATCATATTTTAATTGAAGTATTCCCTCCGGTTAAAATTTTCATTTAACACAGCCATCATCGGGGTAGTTTATTGTTTTTTTAAATCGCACATTTCTATTAATTTAATAATAGAGATTAGATTTCGTCATATATAGAATTAAATTCTTGGATGTTTTATTAGATTGATATATATAATATCATTTGATTTTTAGGTTTTTTTGCCCAGCCAATCGGGATCTGGAGGATCCTCGCACTTGAATTTAACATTCATAATGTCGACTCACGATGTGTTGATTCAACATTAATTTAAATCTAAGAAATTTGTATAATATTGCTTATTTTGACTTAATTCTATTGCAAGTATAAATTATTTTAATAAAATTTTGATTTGGCTCTCGTCGTCCCACATAAAATACAGCGGAGCTATTATCAAAAAGGTATGTATGGGTGTAAAACACCCATCAATCGCCATCCCAGGAAAAACATGTATAGTCTAAAATCACGTATGGCGATATTTCCCGACATGCCAAGAAAGTGTGATCTTATAATTTGATGTCAATTTAACACATCAATTTGCTTTATTGTTGAATTTTCATATTTATTAATCATGTCGGTGTAGTTTGGATTTATTGACTCCGTCCCGTCCGTATAGGCTACTGCAGGTATGTTGCACCACGCCAATAAAGGCGTGTATGGATGGTAAACCATGGTACCGAATCGCTAAAGAAAAGACATGGAGACTCTAGGCTCAGATTTTCGCCAAGAAAGAAAGTACTTATACACTGAATTAGTTTAAATAACAATTTTTATATTGCAATATAGTTTATGATGAAGCTATGCAAGTCCCCCTGTCAGTGTAAAGTTTGGCGACATTTTGGTAGCATCCCGGCATCGTTCATTAGGCACGGGTATGCTTGGCCGCCAAAATGCCAAAAGGCGTATGGGTGGTATACGGTCACGAATCTTCCCCACGCCAAGAAAGACATGTATGGTCTCTAAAGCCGTGAAATAGATTTCACGCCAGAAAGGCGTGTCTGGGATCTATAGTCAACAAGCAAACCAGGTTTCGCCATGCCGAAAGGTGTCACAGTCTTATAATTCAAAACAGAACAGACGGGTGTGTTGCAGAAAACAGGCGCTGAGTATGCGCGCCTGCGAACGCATGAACCGATATGCTCATGGCTCGTCTGGCGCTCGCGAGTGCGACGACGATCTTCAGCTTCGATCAGATGATCTTCTGATGTCGACGGTCGTTCGCTGGCAAAACATTACTGATGAGAGAGAGAGAGAGAGAGAGAGAGAGAGAGAGAGAGGGATCATATGGGAGACCAGGCTTCTTGGAGGAGGGGAAAATGAATAGGAAAAATTAGTTTAGGGTTTTAAGAGGGTATTTATAATTTGTATTTTTTATTATTTTATTTGGATTTTACCGACATCGTCACATAGACAATATATATATATATTAGGTTACTCGATGTTCAGACGCAACGCTTGATCGCGTCAGGCGTTTGGTTCAAGTCGGTGTCAAATAATTTTCGGTCAAATTTGTATTGCTCCTTGCTTATTCTCAGAGACTGTCCAATTGACGAGATCTTATTTAATACATTTGGCGTTTGATACTGCCGCATCAATTTAACAGAGGTTGTTTGAGCCGTCCGACCTCGATATGCAATGCGCATCCGACCTCCTTGACGGTTGGCCAATTATTAGATCTATTGATCAATTTTGGCGTTCTAAACGCGATGGCCTTCATCGACGGAGGTCGTTTAAATTTTTGTCGGTGTATTTTTGATTTGTTTATCGTCCGATTGCTCGATATTCATGCATACTCATCCATGAGCTGAAATCATTTGATTGATAGGTTTTGATGTTTCATCAGCGATCAATTTCGCGAGGAGGCAACGAGGCTTTTATACCGGTCGTCGGTGACCCTCCTTGATCAGTCGACCGTCGAATTATGCAAAATGTCTATTCTGATCAATTTCGACGTTCTGAACACGATGGCGGAGTCCGTTCATCGATCAGGGATCATTTCAACTGATTTTCGATGCTGTCGAGTGCGTTTCAGCCCCGATTTGCACGCTAAAGCTCGTCGAATTCACTTTGTGAGCTTGACTTATGGCGCGTACATGGAGGTCAGTTGTCTGTCCTACTACTTTAAGTGGCATGACTTGTACCATGTAGGAAGATCATGTCTTTGCTAGAATAAACTCATGACCTTTTGATGAGTGATAATTAGTATAACCAGTAATGTCGGTTACTTAAACACTTAAAGAGCTTGATGTAAGGTAAAGCTGGTTTGGATATTGATGCAGACAACGTCTTGACACTTTTGAGCATGTTCGATGCAGTCTTTGCTGCATAATCAGCCAATAGTATTCAAACCGTCTTTATCTGTGTTATTTTTAGGTCATGAGTGGTGGGTTCAATATTACCCCTCATTTGTAATGAATTCTTGACCTTAAAATTCTTTTTTCAGAATGATCTATATATTCTGGTGATATGATCTCTCTATTTTCAATTGCTACTGTCTAAGGCTTTTTATTAGTGTGTCAGTTCCTTCTGAAATATGGCTAGCACAAACCAAATATCAGGAATTTAGTTTCCTTTATCATTTAACGGTATTACAGCCCATCTTCTTAAAGATCACTACTGGCTTTAGTTATCATGGAATAATGATTTGTAATCACAAACAGTTTAAATCTATGTTATTAGTAGTTCATCAGATCTAAAAACAGGCTTCCAAAAGTTTTGTTTTCTCACTTTTAAGGTTAAGTATAAAAATAGTGGAGAAGACTATTCCTTCATTTTTAAGGTGAATGGAGTGGACTGTTCACATACTTTCTATGACGCCAGTAATGATAATCCAACTATTTTTTAACAAAAGCCAAAAATAGGTGAGTGGCTGCTCTCATTACTTGAACCTTTCCAAACCAGTATTATTACCTTTAATTGCATAAACTTTTCTTTGTGATAATCATCTTAAATAACAAATCAGTGCAATGTCTCTATTTTTTTTTTTAAATTTCTTGGTGCTGTTAAATAGTTACATTCTCTCGGGCCCATCTTTGATTAATCATTAAATAATAATATGTGGAATTATGCGCTCATCCACTGAAAATATCTTGTTTTGGTGGTGAAACCTCACAATCCTTCTACTAATTTTTTTCTCCCTATAAAATGCAGGCTGGGAAATTTACAAACATGAACCGAAGCTACTAAGTAAGATCAGATTTTATTCTTTCCCAGTAAGTATTTTGTTTTTCCCGTCTCCTTAGGCTTTTTTCTTCATTTTTAGTCTGTCAAACACTATGAGTTGTTTCATATAGAAAACCAAACTCACATCTTACATTTAAAGCAGAAAGAGGTGAGTTTGAGGATGAAGACTGAAACCCGTATGCTGCTGCTGCTGCTTCTTCTCTTTACACTGGTGGTGTGTGGTTTGCCTACAAGAAGAATCGCCATGGCGGATAGTACAAGTCAAGGGTATAAGCAAAAGCTCGTGAAAGCAGAATCATTTCAGAATGATGATGTCAACAAAAACACACATAGTTTCCCTGCTACCTCTGTTGACAACCACCATGTAATACCCAGGACACAATTCAACAGCAATTCCCCCCCGGATGCTGCAGATGATCAAGGAACTGGAGGGGGTGACATTAACAATGGAGAAAAATGATACTATGGCATGGTCTTATTGTATGGAAGGTCACATTATATACTTCTGAAACCTGTAAGTCTTTGTTTTCAAAGAACTAATCCTGTAAGATACAGCATCTTATACATAAATAAAATGTTGAGCAGATCTATGCAGATATTTGACAAACTGTCCATTTTGTTTTGTTGCGTGCTTGTATGGTTTTCTGCTGCTCCTGTTTTTTGGGATAAGAATCTATATTTTATTGCTGCTTTATATTTAAGCATCAAATTTATTGTACTTGTAACAAAGCCTGGTTTCATGTTGTCATGGAAAAGGATTACAGAGCATGACATACTGGTTTATTTTCATTGAGATTCAAAGCTTATATTGTTTAATGATCTTGTGTTGTAGTCACTGATCTATGAAAGCTGATGCATGGTTGATCTAAATACAGGAACTAAAGTAGCTAACTAGTTATCAAGGATTAGTTAAAAAAAGAAGAAAATAAAACCTATAAGTATACCAGAAAGGCCTAGTTTGACCTGATGGGAGAAAATTTGGGTTTGGATATTTGGATTCAAATTTGATCTGGATGAATTTTCTAGCAACTAAATTTATTTTGAAATAGACATAATATTTGGTTAATTATTTATTTTTTATATTGCACTCATTCAGAAATAAATGTGTTAACAAAAATTCTTTTTGACTGAATTTAAGTAGATATCTTGACTCAAAAATTTTCTATCAAGAAAAAGTTCAAAATGATCTATGGATTATTTATACGCGTCGTCATTTTTTTTTTTTTGTGTTGGAATGTTGAGCTTTGAGGGCAAATTAAGCACACGCACCTCGCCTCGAACGCACATCACCGCGTTGGGAGCGAAGCTCCCAACCAACAGGTCGTCATTTTAGTCTTCAGCTATTTAATGTGTTCGATTCATTCCCTCGACTTTCTAAATATACTTCAAAATAGTCTCATCAACAGGAGAACAATAGTGCACTATAAGTGGAAGCCAAAACAGAAGTATTCAGT
Source organism: Cymbidium sinense (assembly GCA_021442155.1). NCBI lineage: Eukaryota > Viridiplantae > Streptophyta > Magnoliopsida > Asparagales > Orchidaceae > Cymbidium > Cymbidium sinense. The sequence goes on from CM038214.1 coordinate 250,746,932, forward strand.
TAAGGAATCTGTCTGTACATATGCTCTTATATTAGGGCTTTTATTAATCTATTTTGTTGCCTTTCTGTTAAGGAAACATACTGTAATTCATTTCTTGCTGCTCCAATACTGTTTCTGTCTGGTTGCTAATGGACTTATAACCTTGTTTCGCTATCTTATGAATGTTTTTATGTTTCTTCATAACTCTGTAACTGCTGCACTTATCTATATTTTTAACCATTTTAATGAGAAGGGATTAATCAGCAGCTATTTTGCAACAACAAAGAGGTGCGTTCATGCTTCAAGGACCAGCAGCAACATTTGGTTGTAAAATACTGTACAGAGAACATTACTATTCTCACAGTTAGCTTTGAGTGAATAACATTCTCATGCTGGAATCCACCTTTTGATCTGAAGTCGCCTATTATTAATCTCTTATTTCACCCACCCAAAAAGAAAGCTCAGTCATCGTGCCTTAATTCTGAATAAAATATTCATTTTTTGCTCTGTAATTTTTTTTTTTGTGGAAAAAGTTTTTTAAAAGAATTAATAACCCATCGTGGGTGGGATATCAGAAATTATCTCTTATCATTAAACACGTGTTCCATTTACTTTTTACGATGGCCTCCGCCTTGAGAGAATCGACTGGGAGATTGCACCACCAACCTAAGAGACGGTGGGTTGCTCTGTAATTAAAGTCCCACTATCTCTTGATTTGACGTTGGTGGAGACACCATGAAAGGTTTTTTGTGTTTGGTCTCTCATTTCTCTGATTCTTCCCTCACAAATAGCAGGTTCTTTTGTCAACTGATGGATGATAGGCCCCCACAAAGCATAAATTGTCGTCCTCCTTCTCTGTTGTTGTCCCATATGAGAAACAAGAGTTTGACTTTCATGTGATGGTAATATAAAAAATATAATTTCAGTATTTATTTATAAGAAAAAAAATCAAAATCCAATGTATTTAGTTATACACTTCTTTGTCATAGTGCATGGATCTTAAATACTTGAAACAAAATATCTTTTTAGTATTTTAATGATCGGATAAAATGGTATATGTAAATATATGTATTGTTCAAGTAATAAAATGATTAATATAAGATCTATGACATGATTTATAATTACATTAATAATTAATCTTTTGTTAACCTAATTTTTATTTAACCCATCCAAATTATGAGAATGTAGAAGAGCTTGAAATTGTAAAACAATTTTTTTTATAGAAAATATGATTTTCTTAATTTTGTAAAATGTACCTGAATTTATGAAAATTTTGGTTGTGTTATGCACTTGATTAATTTGAGTTTTTAAAAATTGGTGTTGTCAATTAGAGCATAAATATTATAATATCTATGCCTAAATCAATGCAACATAATCACTATATTTAATTAGTTATCTTTTATAATCCAATTAAAATCAAGTGATTATATTAAATGCATCTCCCTTGAATGATTGTAAATCCAAAATATCACATGTCTATATATATTTACTAATCAGTTTGTTCTTTTTTTTTTTAATTATTCCACTAGGATTCTTTCGATATCTTTAAATGATACTAATTTTTAACATTGCAATTGATCAAATAACAAGTAAATGAAATACGGTAAAAAACAAAATAATATAAACATTAAAAGAACAAATAATATATTTTCTTATAAATTACTCACATTAACAATAGTTCATATCAATGAACACAAAAGCAAAATAAATTTAGAGAACTAAGGATATAGCAGCTCATTTTACAAAAGAAGATAAAATATTGACATTTATAATTTATTCTATTTGTTTATAGCATGAAGTCTCCCTTAGTAGTTATCCCCACGTTCTACTAGCAACTCCTCTAAACCATCCTAAATATTGTCTGAACTGCCTGGTTAAACTGAATGAATTAAATATGTCAGATTATCACTTCATGGTGTTGCGAATGCAATGCCTAGGTGTTTGATGTAGTGTTAAGGCACTAATCTTCAATGCCGAGGTGCTCTCCTCTCTGTCATGAAGTTGAATCTAAGGTATGTTTGTGTGGGCTCCGAAAATTCGCCACCGATCTCTCGATGAAAGAGAGTATGATTTAATGTATCGGTGTAATTTTCATAAGGCAGATGGAATAGTAGATAAGAAATTACCTAGATATTTCGCCATCATTTGGTGAGGACTTTAGATATGGTTCCAGGTTTCCTATAGGCGCAAGCACCTATAGTTAATTACCCCTCTCAATATTGAGAGAGAACTTTCGATTAAGGCTAGTTGTTAGGTCGCTTAGTGTGTAGCGTATAATAGCAGCATGTGAAGTTTTAAAATTTAGATTTATGAAATTCATTATATTTAACTTAAAGTTGATGGTTTGGGGAACGATGACGCTCTCGATCTAGATCTCATAGTTCCATCATCCCAGGCTGTCGCGATCTCTAATCTACTTAGTCGAGGAGAAGTCAACCCAAAGAAGATCCTTATCGCAACACATGAGTTTGCCGTCAAGAAATCCTTGTAGACTGGGTGGTGTTTTGTCAAGAAGAAAAGCTTAAGTCTACCTACCTTAGCTGACAGAGGTCAAGTATACCCTATGGTTCACAACTCAGAGGACAGAGCCATTGGGGAGCATACGGGCTACAGTCGTGACCGTGATATAGTAGAGTCATTTGGCGACAACCACTCGATCAGAGAATTATGATCGTAACTCATCATGTGAAGCCTGCTGGCCAAGCCACGTAATCAGAGGACACGGGCCACGTCCTTGCTGGCATGAGATTATTTAAGAGTAAATATAGTTGTGTACTTGATTTAACTTTGACTCCTTTGTGAGTTAGAGTTTTCTTAATTTGTCACCTCCCACAAATAATTGCGGAAGGCGAGTTGAACTTTTGGTTTTAAATTTTTTAATATTGAGTTTCACTTAGACATTTATAGCTCAATAATATTTTAAATTCTGCATTTAGATTGATATTCAACCTAAGTCAATTTGTTTTGAAATTGTTAGCATATTTTGATTGAAATATCCCCTCCGTTAAATTTTTTTTATTTAACATAGCCATCATCGGGTGGTTTATTATTTCATTTTCAAACCCTGTCAACTCTATTAATTTAATAATAGAGAAACATATCTACTATCATATGATAAAATTAGCTTCTCAAATATTTTATTAGATTGAAGATATTATAATAACATCATTTGATTTTTTAGGTTTTGTTAACCCGGACCCGGTCCTAAGACCCAAATAGAATCAACCAGCATCCTGACACCAAGTTTAAGTATTTAGTAGTGTCGGTCATGCGTGTATTTGATTCGATTAATTTAAACTTAAGGGATTTGTATAATATTGCTTGTTTTGACTTAATTCTATTACAAGTATAAAAATTTTTGATAAAATTTTGACAGCATTTCGGCAGTCTCCCGGCATCGTCCCCACATAAGAGGCTACAAATCCAATGTATTTAGTTATACACTTCTTTGTCATAGTGCATGGATCTTAAATACTTGAAACAAAATATCTTTTTAGTATTTTAATGATTGGATAAAATGGTTTATGTAAATATACGTGTTGTTCAAGTAATAAAATGATTAATATAAGATCTATGACACGATTTATAATTATGTTAATAATTAATCTTTTGTTAACCTAATTTTTATTTAACCCATCCAAATTATGAGAATGTAGAAGAGCTTGAAATTGTAAAACAATTTTTTATAGAAAATACGATTTTCTTAATTTTGTAAAATGTACCTGAATTTATGAAAATTTTTGTTATGTTATGCACTTGATTAATTCGAGTTTTTAAAAATTGTTGTTGTCAATTAGGAGCATAAATATTATAATATATGTCTAAATCAATACAACATAATCACTATATTTAATTAGTTATCTTTTTATAATCCAATTAAAATCAAGTGATTATATTAAATGCATCTCCCTTGAATGATTGCAAATCCAAAATATCACATGTCTATATATATTTAGTAATCAGTTTTTTTTTTAATTATTCCACTAGGATTCTTTCGATATGTTTAAATCATACTAATTTTTAACTTTGCAATTGGTCAAATAACAAGTAAATGAAATATGGTAAAAAGTAATAATATAAACATTAAAAGAACAAATAATATATTTTCTTATAAATTACTCACATTAACAATAGTTGATATCAATGAACACAAAAGCAAAATAAATTTAGAGAACTAAGGATATAGCTGCTCATTTTACAAAAGAAGATAAAATATTGACATTTATAAATATTTGAGATCATTTTGAGCAAAATCAAGAGAAGGGAAAGAGTAAATAAAAAAAACTTCTAATTTGTCTTTAATCTAAATCTTTTTGCCACTCGGCAATGGATCTCCTTCTCCAATTTTCAACATGAATAACACATGAATATCACGAGCAAGATCACAAACATTGAACTGCATTCACACAACAATTAAAGTCTCACTCTCCAAGTGCCACACTCACATGGACTCTACACTATCAAAACTTTTTCTCTTTTTATTTATTCTATTTTTTTATAGCATGAAGTCTCCCTTAGTAGTTATCCCCATGTTCTATTGGCAACTCCTCTAAACCATCCTAAATATTGTCTGAACTGCATGGTTAAATTGTGTGAAATAAATATGTCAGACTATCACTTCATGGTGTTGCGAATGCAATGCCTAGGTGTTTGATGTAGTGTTGAGGCACTAATCTTCAATGCCGAGGTGCTCTCCTCTCTGTCATGAAGTTGAATCTAAGGTATGTTTGTGTGGGCTCCGAAAATTCACCACCGACCTCTCGATGAAAGAAAGTATGCTTTAATGTGTCAGTGTAATTTTTAGAAGGCAAATGGAATAGTAGATAATGCATTACCCAGATATTTTGCCCTCATTTTATGAGGACTTTAGATCTGGTTCCAGTAGGTTTCCTATAAGTGCAAGCACCTATAGTTAATTACCCCTCTCAATACTGAGAGAGAACTTTCGATTAAAATTTAGTCGTTGGGTAAACTTAGCGTATAATAGCAACATGTGGAGTTTTGAAATTTAGATTTATGATATTCATTATATTTAACTTAAAGCTAATGGTTTGGGGAACGATGACGCTCCCGATCTAGATCCAATAGGTCCATCATCTCAGGCTATCACGATCTCTAATCTACTTAGTCAGAGGAGGTAGTCGACCTAACCTGACCGAAGGATCCTTATTAGCAACACATGAGCTACGTCATCCAAGAAATTCTTGTAGACTTGAGGTGGTGTTTGTCTAAGGAGACAAGCTTAAGTCTACCTTAGCTGACAGAGGGCTTTTTGCCTTAACAAGTATATCCTATGGCTCACAACTCAAAGGGCAGAGCCATTGGGGAACATACTGGCTACAGTCGTGATCGTGATATAGTAGAGTCATTTGAAGACAACCACTCAATCGGAATTTAGTAAATCGTATCATGTGGAATCTTGGCCAAACCATGTCGAGGACACGCGCGTCTTTCTTGGTATGAGATTATTTGAGAGTAAACATAGTTGTGTACTTGATTTAACTTTGGCTCCTTTGTGAGATAGAGTTTTCTTAATTTGTCACCCCCGATAAACAATTGCGGAAAGCAAGTTGAATTTTTGGTTTTAAATTTTTTAATATTGAATTTCATTTAGACATTTATAGCTCAATAATATTTTAAATTCTGCATTTAGATTGATATTCAACCTAAGTCAATTTGTTTTGAAATTGTTAGCATATTTTTGATTGAAATATCCCCTCTGGTTAAAATTTTCATTTAACATAGCCATCATCGGGGTGGTTTATTACTTCGATATTTCAGATCCTGTCGACTCTATTAATTTAATAATAGAGGAACAGATCTATTGTCATATGACAAAATTAGCTTCTTAGATATTTTATTAGATTGAAGATATTATAATAACATCATTTGATTTTTAGGTTTTATTAACCCGGACCCGGTCCTAAGACCCAACCGGGAATCAACCCGTGTAACATCCTCAGACACTAAGTTTAAGTATTTAGTATAGTGTCGGAGCCATGCGGGTGTATTTGATTCAGCATTAATTTAAACTTAAGGGATTTGTATAATATTGCTTGTTTTGACTTAATTCTATTACAAGTATAAATTTTTTTAATAAAATTTTGACAGCATTTCAGCAGCCTCTCAGCGTCGTCCCCACATAGGAGGCTACAACAGGGGTTGGGCTTGCCCATCATGCCAAAAAAGGCATGTATGGGTGATGTAAATACCACGGCTAAATGCGTCATCCCACCATGTCAAGAAAGACATGTATGAGTCTCTGAAGTACCTGTATGAGACAAATATTTTCCTGTCACGCCAAGAAAGACTTATACAGGTACTTATATATTTGTAATATCAAGTTAAAATATTAATTTTAGCTTTATTATTAAATTTTCATTAAGTAATTTATTAATCATGTCAGTATAAAAATTTGGTATCATTTCGACAGCATCTCGGCGTCATCCCGTATAGGGGCTACTTCGGGTATGTTGGGCCTGCCCACCACGCCAAGAAAGGCGTGTATGAGTGGTATAAATCACGGCCTAAATGCGCCTTCTCACCATGCCAAGAAAGGCATATATGGGGCTCAGGTGCATCTTTGAAGATTCTATCCAAGAAAAGGCGTGTCAGGTACTTATACACCTGCATGTTAGTTCAAATAACAAGTTTATACCATAGCATACTTTACTATCAAGCTATGAAGGTTTCCCTGTCGGTGTGAACTTTGGACATCCGACGTCACCAGGTATGGGGCAACTTGTATCTTTGGGCGCCATGCCAAGAAAGGCGTGTTTGTGGTATAAACCACGACCTGAATGGGCCTTCCCATCATACCAAGAAAGACATGTATGAGTCTCTAAGGTACCTGCTGAAACAGATTTCTCTGTTACGCCAAAAAATGCATGTACGGGTACTTATACACCTACAATATTAGTTTAAATATCAATTTTATATTGTAGCATGACTTTATGTCAAGCTGTGTAGGCCCCCCTGAATGTGTCATCCCTAATCAAGATTTTGATTATTTTTATAGGGTCATAAATAAGAGGCGTTGCCTTCACCTTTAACATAATTTAAGGGCCATCCGACTCAAAAAAAGCTATTTGCATTACTCCTAAAGTCTTGTTAACTTTCCTTGCCATGTCAAAACCAATTACATCTAAACCATTAAGTTCATCACACGCATCAACATGATTTTAGTGAACTAATGTGATCCAGAACAAATATGTTGAGATAAATTATAATGGAATGACTCTCCTATCGATGATATTATTTATCCCTTACAAATGCATTCTCAATGCTTTAAAGTTCATCTAGAAACCTTTTGTCAATCATTTCTTTTAATCTTCTCTGAACTTCAACAGGTTGAAGGTTTGAAAAATATTGTTGTCTTATGTATATGACATCTTTACCTCTCATCTTCATGTCAACTATAATATGGGTGCCAAACTTTTCAATGAGCCTTGCTAAGGCAGCTGGATCCCATGACGATGGGATAGACTCTTTGACATGATCTCTTAGTTCAATATGAGATTTTACAAGAGAAACCGTGTAAAGGGTTATAAACCATCCATCAAATGCTAGAGGTTTTGTATTTGCAACATCCTTCTACCTATTATTTGAAAACTCAAACATATAATTGAATAAGCTAGAAGAAATTTTACCGAAGAGAGAAAGCTCCTAAACTTTTCCTCCATCTATTGAAAAAAAGAGAACATCAGATCTGAATTGCATTCATTCCCCTTTACTACATTTGATCGCCTTCGGAACATTGGATACAGTTATCCCGCCAGGAAGAACAATATCGTCAGTCTCTTCCCCATCAAGCTCGATTAGACACGGAACAGGCGGCTCCCATTTGCAATACTTCAATCGGATATTAGCTACAATATCATACCCAAGCCCAATAGATGCAATCGTAAACTCAGCAGCCTTCTACGGTGTAACCTTCAAAGCCATTTAATCATGTCAATTTATAATTTTCCCAAATATGAATCCACTGCTAGCATAACCCACTTCCAAAGTAAACTCTAAACAAATATAAATGTCCCTACTAACTTCTGACACTGCCAAAGACTAGCATATTTATAAGCCTATTAATCCTCAATCTCTAGGATCTTTCATTAGCAACAAATCAATTCAACCAACAAAGTCTCCGTTCTAGGCTCCTCCACCACATCGAGACATTTAAAACAAAATGATTTATAAGAGATTGAAGGAGAGATCGCATCGCGTGATCTCACTGCGGGGAGAGAATGCGCTCGTTGATTGAGCGAGAGTTGAGAGTTACTTGCGGAATAGAGGAGTGAGAAGGAGTGTTTAGGGTTAGATCTTATTAGGTATATGTAGGCTTTTTGCTCTCTTTTTCATTTAACTAATTAATTAACCCTAATTTTAAATTTTGCGATGATGTTATTATATAATCAATATATAGGTTGATTAAAAGTTATTCCAATGTTTCGGACAGCGTAGTATGTTTCACGATCGGAGGTCGTTTTTTGTTCAATCCGGTCAATTTCGGTTCAAATTTTAGCTCATCGCTTTGCTCACTTCATCATGACTTATTCAATTAAGCATCTGTTATTTAATAAGTTTTAGCATTTTCACACTAACGACATAATCAATTTTATGAACGGAGGTCATTTGGGCAACGCCACGGCTTTCCGACCTCGATATATGTGTCAGCGCATCGGTGACCCTCCTTCTTGATCGGCCAACTGTCAAATTATGCAAGATGTCTATTTCAATTTGATGTTTTGAACGATGGGAAAGTCGCATGTCGGAGGTCATTTTATTGATTTTTAGTGTCAGTGTATTTATTTCGATTTGCGTATTGTTATATTCGATTGCTCTATATTCACGCATACTCATCTGAATTGAGTGTGAACAGTCTCATTTAATAGGTTTTGATATTTTGACGCTAAAGAAGTAATCAATTTTATGAACAATGGTCATTTGGGCAACATTGTGACTTCTCGATCTCGATATGCATGTCAGTCCATCGGCGACCCTCCTTCATCTGGTTGACCCTTTGGGCTTGTCACAGATCTTAGATCACTTCAGCTTCAATTTTGGTTGCTTATGGAGCTTTAACAAAATTTGATAATAATATGATGCATTATTTTGAACATGCTAGATGATGAGATTGACCGATTTTGTAGGATTGACTTGTCGGCTGGATAAGAGTCATTCTCCATCTACTATCTGCTCCAATGAGCTTGCTGAAGACCTCTTTCTCTTATGTTGTTGTAAACTTGAATTTCCTCTGACCCTAGTTTTATGCTTGATATGGTTTGATGGAGGAATTAATTTGTTTGCTTTGAGATTTGAAATTCCTTCTGCCCTAGCTTTAAGTTTGATGGACTTGATGAAGGATTGACCTGATTTGTCCATATTGACTTGCCAGGAAGTATATGTACGCCCTAAGTCCTATGCTTGCTTCTTTGATGGACTCGTTGGAGGGTGCATACAGTTGACCAAATCTTTCGACTCATATTAGGTCAATGTTGAGTTATCAGTCTAGTATTGTGAGCTTTAACAGACTGAATAATCATGAAATTTCTTTAGTTCGGTCATTGCCTTTGTGTGAACTATGGAATCGTTTACTCGATCGTGTGATTTTTGCTTTTGTGAACTTGATGAGGGAATTGGCTTTGATCTGTGCTTTGTGCTTGATCAGATCATTTGAAAATAGATTGGAATATTACCTTATAGACAATTTATAGATTGATTTAGGGCAACTCTAAATTGAGAGTTTTCTCAAATTGTCTTGGTATGTCGATCAAGCGGAAAGATTTCTTTGATTTTGGTTACTTGTAGTCACTAAGCTGGATCTGATTTGAGATTGAATAGCTGTCATCATTGGACTAACGAGTAGGGGCTCTTTCACTGCGGCCTTTTCTTGCGGCTTGTTGAGTGAGGAGAGCATCAGCAACTCGGCCATTGTGGGCTTGTCGAGTCTGACCTTCAGAATCTACTCGAGTTTTTGACTTAAGCTGTGATGGCTTGGCGGGCTTGTCATTAGATTGACGAACTGGGGCTCTTTCACTGTGGCCTTCTCTCGCGGCTTGTTGAGTGAGGGGAGCGTCAGCAACTCGACCACCTATGGGCTTGTTGAGTTTGACCTTTAGGATCCATTCATGTATCCTACTTAAAAATATAGGGGTTGATGTTTTTCCAACTTACTTGATTGAAGCTTCTGAAATTGGGAGTTCTTCTGACTTGATCTTTGGAATTTGATGAATCTTGGGAGATAAACTTTTGATATTTATGACTGTCTTTTCATAGATTCTTTTGGTTCGCAAGAGCGTGCAACTTTGACCATAACAGTTATAGATATATTCAGGAATCTCGGCATGAAGCTCAATGTCAACCTGAATATATGCAAGAAGACCTCCTATTTTGTAGGAGAGGGTTGAACAACCTTGATCATTAAGAAAAAGGCTTATGTCTAACAGGGGGATTGCATATTAATTCAAAAATATATTACAAGATTTGATTTCCTTTATTGCAAAATAAATATGATATATTTTTCAATCATAATATGTATCTATCTAAGGATCTCGGCTTAAAGCACAATGTCGACTTAGATAAATATATAAAAATGCCCTCTGTCTAACAGGGGGACTTTCGTACTAATTATTGAGAGGATTTGGAATGTCGTTAGTCCTATGGTTTATGCTTTCAGACTTGTTAAAGACTTCCTCTTGAGAGTTTGAAATTTATATTTTTCTCTTGTCTTGGCTTTGTTCCTTGGGTGGACTTAATGAAGTTGATGACTTGTTGGTGAGATGAGAACATCTTTGGTCCTATGCTTTGTGCTTTGATAAACTTGTTGAAGATTCAATCTCAAAATTTTGTAGTTCATATTTCCTTCTATCCTGACTTTATGTCTTGATGAATTTGGCAAAGGAATTTTTTGAATTATCTTAAAGACTTACTCTTGAGAGTTTGAAATTTATATTTTTCTCTTGTCTTGGCTTTGTTCCTTGGGTGGACTTAATAGAGTTGATTATTGGCAGATGAGAACATCTTGCCATGCTTTGTTGATGAACTTGTTGAAGATTCAATCAAATTTTGTAGTTCATATTTCCATCCGCTTTATATCTTGCAATTTGGCAAAGGAATTTTTGAATTATCTTAAAGACACGTGATACAAAATTACCCCATAACTTTTGCTTTTGTTAATAGGATGCCCTTTTGAGCTTGTGTTGTCAATAGTCATTGATGCTTTGAACGTGAGATGACATATCTCTCTTGTTCGATTTTGTATGAACATTGGGATGATTTCTTTCTCTTGATTGGACTTCAAGAAGATTTTCCTTCAATCTTTGCTTTTTATATAGTAGACTTGTTGAAGGAGTTGATATTTCTCATTTGATATTGATACCAAACTCGGCTTGGTGCCTTCTTAAGTGAGGATCTTTTTGTTAGATTTTGAAAAAAAAATGATCTTACGAATTAAGGATGATCCCCCAATCTAGGCTACTTGAACTCACCAAGTTAGAAGGATTTAGAGATTTAGATGCTCTTGTCTTTGAACTATCGAAGTAGGAGGATCTCTTACCGTGGCCTTTGTGGCATGTTAAGTAGACCTGTCAGCAACTCAGTCTTATTTGGGCGTGTTGAGTCCGACCTTATGCACCCACTTGAGTCTTAAACATGAGCAATTGATGAAGGATTTTAACATCGAGCTAACAAGATGGGGGATCCCTTACTATGACCTTTGTGACATGTTGAGTAAGTAGATCTGTTAACGACTCGACCATATTTAGGCATGTTGAGTTCGACCTTATGCACCCACTTGAGCCATAAATTTGATGTATGGCAGGATGATGTATCTCCAACTTGATTTGTTGTAGTTTGCAGACTTGAAAATTTCTCTTTTTAGTCATTAAAACTTTAAGACTTACAAACTTTGAATATATAATTTGAATGTGTATATGAGGATCTCTGATATCAACCTAAAAAGCAAAAAGGCCCCTATTTTATGGGAGGCGACATTTTTGTAAAATTTAAAAATACCCCTCTATCTAATAGGAGGATTTTTGCTTCATTCTAGAAATGCATTCTTGTATTACAAGAGAATTTTTAAGCAAAACTTACATATGTAATGAAAATGATGAATAATTAGTCTTCTCAGCACCATGATCAATTTTTCTTCTTGAAAAGCTTAAGGACGTGCTATATGATCTAATGCTTTGGACATCCTCGCTCGATAGACTTCTAAATTTTATTGAGCTTGGAACCTAGCTTTTCGCTCTCTTATATCCGTAGGAATTCTAATCTTGGGTGGGATTGTATTGAATGACTACTCAGAGTGAAGATAGTTCAACTTTAAGTGACAAGACTACTTTAGCTCCAAATACCAGTGCATCAGGAGTGAATTTTGTGAGAATACATTCTGGATGTCACATCGCTGTTTTTCTTTAAGGTAGTTTCACTTCGAGGTTTTGGCCTCCAAATTTGCTTATCTTTTTTTTCAGGACCTTTCGACGGCGGATTCTTAGACCTGTGGTCCAAGTGTCACACCTCGATGCTCACTGTGCAGGACTTGAATTGGTTGACATCCTGTCGGGGTTGTAGGAGGTCTCCTTGGAGGAGAAACTCTAGCCTCCCTGATGACAGAATTTGATATTTTCTTTCATTAGTCCCTTCTCCTTAGCAACTTTGAAGACCCGATGCATTGTTGAATCTGATTAGTCTCTTGAGAGAGCTAGAACTGACGTCGGTCTAGAAGAACTATTTAATTTGATCAGTAGAGCTATTCTGCTTTAACCATCTTAGGCTGTCAAACCTATTATGGGTTGGAACACTTACTTCTGGTTCCATAGCTGGTTGTATAATTTTCTATTTGAACAATAGTTGTTGAGCGCACAATTCAGCATTTCTCTTTCTACGCTACCTCTAGGTTAGCTTGCTTCCAAATGAGGAATCTTTTGCGTCACCACTTCTTCTTGTGGCTTCGATCTCCATATTTATTTTTTTTGTTGGCACCTTTCGGCGGTGGATTCTCGAACATGCGATTTAGGTGTCACGCCCCGATGCTCACCATGCAAGAATTGCTTAGGACGGTCTTGAACTCTTACTATCACTGATGGTAGCTTTTGTAGCTGAGCATTCTTAGCTTCTCTGGTAATTGGCCTTTGATATCTTTTATTCAGAAGATCATTTCTTTTACAACCTTTAGGACTTTATGTTCTCGAGCAGATAGAGTTTCAAATTATTTCTTCTGAAGGGTGGAGCTAACTGCTGTTGAGCCCCAAAAAGACTGGTTAACATCACCAGTAGAGCTATTCCTTTTCACCCATCTCAAAATTTTCAAATTTATTATGGGATAGGAATACTCGCTTCTGGTTGTAAGATTGATTGTGTAACAGATGACCTAGGTAAGAGTTGATGAGCTCACAACTCATCATCATTCTTCTCCTCTGCCTTCTAGTAGTTTTCCTTTAGAATATGAGGCTTTAGCATCATGTCTTCTCAGGGCAAAAGGTTCAACTGGCATAGTGGCCACATTCACAGGTATGATTGAAACTTTCTGTCCATTGACGGTTTTTTTCATGACTAGCGCCTCAGAATGACCCAATCTTTTGAATACAAATGCTCTCTTTCGAGGAACCTCGATATTAGTAGTGGTCATTCTAGTTGTCCTCCTCTTATGCACAGGTTGGTGTGTATAACATGCATGTGCTTCAGGTAGAGGATTATTTACAGCAGCAATGACTGGGAAGTCTACACTACTAAATTGAAAAGTAGCTCCAGCATCCTCAACATTGATTACAGTGTTAATCAGATGAATATTGGCTTCGTGACCTAGCTGCATGATGAATGATATTCTGAAGATCCATCGATATACTGAACAAATAGATTAGTCATAAGAATATGATTGATTTAAATTTAATTTCATTGATAATTGGTTCCCTTTTTTATTTTAGATAAATCAATTTTTTTTATTTAACTTCACTATTACTAAAGCTCATATTCGACTAGCAAAGATGGAAATAGAAATATGTTCCCAGCGGAGTCGAAATCTGTGGGCTCCAAAATTCACCACCGACCTCTCGATGAAAGAGAGTATGATTTAATGTATCGGTGTAATTTTCAGAAGGTAGATGGAATATTTAATAAGACACTACCCAGAGATTTCACCCTTATTTTGTGAGGACTTTAGATCAGATTCTAAGTTTCCATGAGCAAGCACCCATAGTTAATTACTATCTTAATCGAGAGATCTTTCGATTAAAAGGTCGTTAGGCTTAGTGCGTGGCGTATAATATCATTTGGAGTTTTGAATTTAGATTTATGAAATTCATTATATTTAACTTAAAGGGATGGTTGGGGAACGATGGATCTAGATCCCATGGTTCCATCATCCTATCGTGATCAAGTCTAGTCGGAGGAGGTAGTCGACCAACTAACCGAAAGATCCTTATAAATAACATAGTTACGTCATCCAAGAAATTCTTATAGACCGGTGGTGTTTGTCTAAAGAGACAAGCTTAAGTCTACCTGGTTGAGAGAGTTTTGCCCAATCAAGTATATCATATGGTTCACAACTCAAGTGGGAGCATACACTGAGCATTGTATATATAGTGGAGTCATTTGGTGAAAACCACCCCGTGAGGACTCGTGTCAAATCGATCATGTGGAACTCTTACCTTGAGGACACGAGCCACGCCCTTAGAGATTGTTTGAGTAAATATAGTTATGTACTTGATTTGACTTTGCTCTCTGATTTTCTTAATTTGTCACCTCCGATAAATAATTGCGAAAGGCGAGTTAAATTTTTAGCTTTAAGTTTTTAATATTGAATTTCACTTAGATATTTATAACTCAATGATATTTCAAATTCTGCATTTAGATTTAAGATTCAATCTAAGTTAATTTTCTTTAAAATTATAATCATATATTTTATTGAAGTATCCCCTACGATTAGAATTTTCATTTAACACGGGCATCATCGGGGTGGTTTATTATTTAGCTATTTCAGATCCTGTCGACTCTATTAATTTAATAATAGAATCATATCTTTGTCATATGAGAATTAACTCGAGATGTTTTATTAGGTTGAAGATATTATAATAACATCATTAGATTTTTAGGTTTGTTAACCCGAACCCAGTCTTAAGACCCAACCAGGAAGCAACCCACACAACATCATCAGATACTTGAATTTAAGCATTCAGTGTAGTGTTGGGTCCCATGCAAGTGTATTTGATTCAACATTAATTTAAACTTAAGGGATTTGTATAATATTACTTCTTTTAACTGAATTTTATTGAAAGTATAAATTTTTTTAGATAAAATTTTGTGATTTGGCGGCCTCCCGTCATACACTGATAGGTGGACGCCCACCATGCCAAAAAAGACTTGTATGGTGGTGTAAAACACCTCGAATCAATGTCTTACCATGTTAAGAAAGACATGTATGGGTCTCTGAAGTACCTGTATGAAGTGCATATTTTCCTACCATGTCAAGAAAGGCATGTACATGTACTTATAATTTATAATGTTAATTTAACACATCAATTTTAGCTTTATTGTTGAATTTTCATTAAGCATTTTATTAATCATGTCAGTGTAAAAATTTTGGCATTTAGATTTCTCGGCCATCCCCAGATAGCTACGGTATGTTGGTGCACCATGCCAAAGAAAGGCGTGTATGGGTGGTATAAATCACAACCTGAATGCGTCTTTCCACCATGCCAAGAAAGGTATGTATGGGGCTCTAAGGTACCTGCTGAAATTGATTTTCCCATAATGCCAAAAAATACGTGTATGAGTACTTATACACCTGCATGTTAGTTCAAATAACAAATTTATATCGCAGCATAATTTACTATCAAGCTATGTAGGTCTCCTGAAGTTTGGCGAGATCCGTCCCATATAGGCTACCCGGATATCTTGGGGCCACCACGCCAAGAAAGGCGTGTATTTGTGGTATAATCCATGGTCTAAATGTGTCTTCCCACCATGCCAAGAAAGGCATGTATGGGCCTCTAAGGTACCTGTTGAAACGAATTTTTCAACCACGCCAAGAAAGGCGTGTACGGGTACTTATACACAAACAAGTAAGTACAAATTTTCCCGCCATGCCAAGAAAGGTGTGTACGGGTACTTATAGTCAACAAGTAAACACAGGATTCCTCGCCATGCCAAGAAAGACGTGTATGGGTACTTATGGTCACCGAGCTTGAGGCTGTGATGCCGGGCGAGCCCACTGATAGGTGCTGGCACACTCGCATGAGGGTGCGCGACGATGATTTTGCACACATTCTTCTATAGTGTTGTTGGTCATTTCAAGAAAACTCCAAAACTATAGTGAACTGGGGAGAGAGAGGGAGAGGGAGAGAGAGAGAGAGAGAGGAGTGCGGAATCGTATAGGAGAGAGGGAGAGACCGTATGGGAGAGCTGTCAGCTATGGGAGAGGGAGGGAGAATAGGAAATTAGGGTTTTGGATTTTAGAGTATTTATAGGATTTGCATTATTTTTATTATTTTATTTGCCCTAATTTGAATTTTCGCATCGACATCGTCACATAGACAATATATATATCGATTTTAGGTTACTCGATATTCTGGAAGCAACAACGCAGTCCATTTTGCGATCGAAGGTCATTTGGTTCAGGTCGGCGTCAAATCGAGATCAATTTTGGTTTAAATTTACGCGTCGTCACTTCCGCTCGCTCAATATTCGCACAGACTTTTCCGAATTGAGGGCGGACAATCTTATTTAATAGGTTTTGGGTTTTGACACTAACGGCGTAATCAATTTCACGAACGGAGGTCATTTAGGCAATGTCGTAGCTTCCCGATCTCGATATGCGTGTAAGCGTATCGACGAACCTCCATCTTGATCGAGCGACATATTAAGCTCGATTAGACATGGAACGACTCCGCTTGCGATTTCAACCGGATATCATACATATCATACCCAAGCCCAATAGATCATGCGATCTCCTTATGGTGTAACCTTCAAAGCCATTTAATCATGCCAATTTATGATTTTCCCAAATATGAATCCACTACTAGCATAACCCACTTCCAAAGTAAACTCTAAACAAATATAAGCCTCCTTGCTAACTTCTGACACTACCAAATACTAACATATATATAAGCCTGTTAATCCTCAATCTCTAGGATCTCTCCTTGGTAACAAATCAATGCGACCAACAAAGTCTTCGTTCCAGGCTCCTCCTCAGCTCGACATCGAGACATTTTGTGTTAACAAAGGCGACGATTTATAAGAAATAGATTGAAGGAGAGATACCAGTGATCTCCGCCAGAGCGAGGGGAAGGCCGTTCAATTGAAGCGAGAGTCGAGAGTTACGGCGTGTGGAATAGGGGAGTCGAGAGTTATGACGTACGGAATAGGGGAGTCGAAGCCGTGAGATAGAAGTGTTGTTTAGGGTTAGGTCTTATTAGGTATATATAGGCTTTTTGCTCTCTCTTTTTCATTTAACTAATTAATTAATCCTAATTTGAAATTTTGCGACGACGATATTATATAATCAATATATATGTTGATTTAAAATTATTTCGATGTTCCGAACACAACGGCGTGGTCCGTTTTGTAATCGAAGGCCGTTTAGTTCAATTCAGCGTCAAATCGGGGGTCAATTTCAGTTCAAATTTGCGCGTCATTGCTTCCACTCACTCGACATTCGCGCAGACTCGTCCGAATTGAGTGCGAACAATCCCATTTGATAGGTTTTGACGTTTTGACGCTAACGAAGTGATCAATTTCACGAACGGAGGTCATTTGGGCAACATCACGGCTTCCAACCTCGATATACGTGTTAGCGCATCGGCGACCCTCCCTCTTGATCGATCGACCGTTGAATTATGCAAGATGTATATTATGATCAGTTTCGACGTTCTGAACGCGAAGGCGGAGTCCGTTCATCGATCAAAGATCATTTCAACTGATTTTTGACGCTGTTGAGTGCGTTTCAGCTCCGATTTACGCACTGAAGCTCGTCGAATTCACCTTGTGAGCTCGACTTGACTTATGGCGCATGCATGGAGGTCAACAGTTGGCACTGTTTCAGTGCCAAGTTGCTCTTTCCTCTATCTTGAGCTCTTTTATCCTTTTTTTTTAATTCCAAGCGCCATGGTGCCAACCTAGTGAAAGGCATTAGGCTCTCTATCTCTGAACTGAATTTTTGAAGGAATCTAGAAGCACATCATTAGCATTTTAGTGCCTAGGCACTGTACTCTTTATCGTTGATCAAAATAAAGGCTTCTTGGGGCTCCTTAGAACGCTGCAACACTACCGTTGCATTGCTTAGGCACCAAACTTTTTATCTGAGGGTCCAAAATGCTCCTATAGTAGTGCCGCCGTGCTTATTTTTCAGTGCCTAGGCACTATCTTCTCTATCTCTGTAACATGTTTTTACCATCTGCAACACAAGGCATCGAGGTGTTGGTTCTGAAATTTAGTATTTTTCTTTCCTTCACTTAATTTAATAATTTTCTATCAAAAACATTAAAAATAAACTGAAAACAATACATTCTAATATTAATTAGGCACAAATCATACATCTAAATACAACAAATTCACTAATATTATTATGCTTATAATTTAGTCAATGATTTGTTCAGAGAAACACAAAAAATTTATAAGTTAAAACCAAATTTACTCCTGCCTATAACTTTTTTTTCATCTGGTTTGAACTCGTAGATTTCATATTGTAAAATTTGTCTTCTTGCATGCACAGCTACTTGCATTTTTATAAATATTTATTTCGGATACATGATTTCGCTTATAGAACAGTATATTGATAACTGAATGTAGAGTTTTCTTCGTGATTGATTTTACTGTTACAAAACTTATTTTACAGAGTTTATTTTATGTCTCTCATTTAACTGTACTTACGAAAACAGCTGAGATTACTAATGCTTGGATTAAAATTTAGCCAAAGTGATCAGTTTTAAAATTTTTAGCTTTGCTTTGAAATTGGCATAATACAAGAGTTGATCCATTATCAAAGTTTTTATCAGTATGCTCACCAAGTTTTCCTCATTAAAAAAAAAAAAAAAACAATCGTATGCAGGATTTATTGAATCAAAATTTATTCTTGAAAAGCTTTAATTAGATCGTTATAAAACATGTTAAATATAACATTTCATTAATATTTATGATTAATTAGAGATAATCATTTAATTAAAACTGCAACATAATTCTTTCTTAACTTCTTGCAATAAACTGCTCAACTGTACTATGAGATCTCTTGCAGCACACCTACTATATATATATATATATATCCTTAACGTGAGCGACCTTCTTCATGTAAAATTGTGCAATTTAAAGGGGGGATTCCGGCACTATAATTAAAGCACTCCTTGGGTAGGTGATGATGGTCTCCGGGATTATCAGCTTCGGCTAATCTCTCCATCGCCTGTGCTTCAGATTCCAGCTTTTCCATTAATGGATTCTCCAAACAAAACGATGAACTAATTGCTATTATCAACAAGCCAAGAACAAGAAATAACACAACCTTCATCCTTCACTAGCTCACTGATACTGCGAAATCATAAATCTAAATTAGCTTAATTACCTTTAATCGTAAATATATTTACTACACAAACACCAATAACAATTTCAACATCTAATGTAATTCAAATTTCTGAAAGTAAGGATTACCTGCTAGCTTAGGATCAGAGAGAAATGGATAATGATAGGCAAAGCTTTCTGTGGTGGTGCTTCAGCTGCTATTTATAGAGCTAGAAATCTCATGCAGCGACCGTTGAATTTTGCCAAGTACTGTAGAATATAAAGGTCGTCGTTTCTCTGATCAAATTCAGTATTTTGAGATAATATTATTCAGTGGAGTTCTTATCGACATCTTTGAATGATGAATTGCTTGAAAATTTTCATCTGTCACAGGATATGTACTGTAGTATTTTAGCTAGCTGTAATTCTCATGGAATCTAAGCTAGAATTGGCTTCTGATATATAATATCTGTTAGATTTATTCTATAAATAATAAGAAGACCCGTCGTGGGTCTGTAAGTTGCTTGAATATTCGATGAATAGCTTAAAATTAAAGATATTCATAACAAAAATTGTAAAAGAGAAAGTAAATAGCTACGCCGTGAATAAAAATGAGGTTTCAGACGGGAAAGATAGTTAGGGATAAGTTGAAATGGGCTTCATGGGGTGCCATGCAGAAGAACCTCGTCCAAGTCCCAATAACATTAAGGTATTTAATCGTGTTACAATGGGACCCTATTGAGGACACGATAATCCAGTCAACGCCATATTTAATTGAGTTGACTAAGGTTGACACGAGCTTGATAGATTCATTAAGGTCAAATGGAGTTGACCGGAGTTAAGTAGGATTGATTGATGTCGAACAGAGTTGAGAAGTCAAGTGGCAGTGATGAAAGTTAGTCGTTCTTGATCAGGGTCAACAAGGGGTTAATCTTGGACAACAAGGTTGACTAGAGTCACAAGCTTTTGACCAATTGTTGCAAAGACAGTAACTCAAAACAGAAGTATTTTCTTTATCACTAACCTAATGGAAGGAAATTTGTATCGAAGCTGCTCACATACAACTTCTGATAAAAACTGAAGACATTTAATCAAAGCAGGTTGTGATTTTATAAAACTTGTACGATAAATAAGTTTTAGCTTCCATAATATTGTTAATTTTGAGCATTTTTGCAGTAAAACAATGTCATAAAATATTTTATAATATTTTGTAAAATATTATATCATTTGATATTATGTTATTAGAGTCTGAAAATAAAATTACATCCGAATTCGCACATATAAATTTCTCAAAATACTATAAATATTTGATTTCATGGACTGAAACATAGAAATTAACAAGGAAAAAAAACTGATATTCTTCTTTCTTTATAGCTATTATTTGCACTCAGAAAGATTCTGAACATTCACACAGAAAGCTGAAAAAAAATTTCTTGAAATCTGCTGAAAAGGTTTTATATTTTCTGAAAACTTTTATCATTCCCCAATCCCCACATTAAGCAAATCAAAAAGATAAGCAATGGCTTACAAAGTAAATGAAAGAGATGCGCAAATCTTCTTAGTGTTTTATTGTCGCTATATATAGATATAGAGATGGAATATATAGGGCAGTAGCTGTTGAAATTCAATGTGATCTGTAGCTGAGCAATAAATTTGTTCATGGATTCTCCACCATTTAGACAATAAGCAGTGGGAGCGCACGACTGATCATTTCAATCAGTGATTTATGGTTAGTTTGAAGTTGACGCTTTAATTTTCTTTAAATATTCATTGTCTGATAACTATAGGTTGGAGATCGATTCTGCATAGCATTTCCGTAAGATACATTAATATTTATTAATAATAGTACTATAAATTAATACAATAATTGATACTAGCATAAATTTAAGTTATATTTTCTACCTTAAGTCCTGAAAATAGAAATGATTTTATTTGCTTTAAATTGCATTCAAATACATCAAATAAAATAACTCCTTTCGATTATAACCTCATTTGCAAATAGTTTTTTGCATTCTTATCCTATTCAGAACTCTTAATCTGAAAGTCAGTGACAACATTTGCAATATTATTCTTACGTTCTCACAGCCCAATTATAATCATACAGATACTTAATCGATGACTAAAAGTGTATTTTAGTCAGTTTTTTTTTTTTTGCTGCTTTACTTTTCAGGAAGCATTTGACTATTTTTCTGAAAATTTTGTGATAAAAAGTTGCTTTTGAGAGCCGTTAAAGTGTGATTGTTGTCAAAAATTTATTATTTGAATTTTTCACGAAAAATATTTATAAAACGCATATCATTTTTTTTAAAACTGCTTTCCCACATAGCAGGTTTACAATCAATTAAATATATATTTTTCATACATAAGAAAGTGATATATATATATATATATATATATATATATATATATATATATATATATATATATATATATATATATATATATATATATATCAAATCAAATTTTAGAGGTTAGATATATAAATATATGAGAATTATTGGCATGTGTATAAATCTTCCTTATTTTATAATGTTAAGAATAAGTTATTATTTTGTCCCCTAAATGGGCTTGAGTTGTTTCCAATTATATCTTATATTTCTTGCATAATTTTACAGTTTTAAAATCTAACATCTTCATTTTCATATTTCATATAAGTATTCATCAAAAGTCATAAGCAGCCATGCAAAATAAAGTTCTATAATCAAGCCTCAACTGTACTGAGTTTTAATTTTTTGAATGCTTCAAATTAATTAATGCCGTTTTCATTGCTCATGAGAAAGAAAATGAAGTAGAAGAAGGCTCAATACTGTTAGTTCTTTTCTTTCAGAAAAAACTCTCTACGAAAACGAAGTAAAGCGAAAATACATCTAAAATCCATGCAAAACGGTAACAAGCTTTTAAACCGTGCAACGTAACATTGCATTGGACTGCTGACATTGATAATAATTAATGAATAACTATTGTTCTTGAAGCAAAATAATATCATTATCAGATCGTTAATGGTTCCATAATATGATTTTATCAGATCTTTAATTAATAACTGTATCCTTAAGCAGTGTAAAGTTTATATACTGTTTATATACTGTTATTTCTTCATAAAAGGTGACTACCTGATAACGTCAAGGATTGGCCAGGTGATAAATGTGGTTCATTTTGGTTAAAATCACGTAGAAATTCAAATTTTATAGACAGAAAAACATCTTAATGAGCCCTTGTTTGATCTTACTGCTGAATACAGTCGACATGCAACAGTTAAAATTACTGTAAATTATTCAAAAAACTTCTAATATGCCTTCTTTTGAGGCATAATTTGGGCATATGATAGCATTTTGCCGGAGACATGCATTAGAAGCGTGATCTTGACTCATATATTATAAGAAACTAATTAAACCAAATAATTAATTTTATCTTTCAAGATATTTACATATATACCACTGTATAAAGAGACATGGCTGCCATGAAACTTTACAATATAGCTTGCTAGCTTTATAAGCCAGCCTTAGCCACCTTAATTAGCATTTAGGCACTAAAGTTTCATTCAAATAGGGACATGATCATTGTATAAAAATTTTCCCACTGAGTGCTTATTGTGTTTCTTCTACAATTCACTACTTCAGAACTTTTTATTTTCTCTATAAATTCTGCATCTTCTTCATATTCCTTCCAACCCAAGCCAGACAAACTAATTAGAGAAGGTTGTACTCTACATACATTTCATTTCAGCTTTTTCTATTTTATAATTCTTTGCAAAGTCTTCTCTGTACGTGTGTAATCAATACTCATCGATTTTCTTCTCCATGTTTTTGAATTCAGTTCATCAACCATGAAGAACTTGCGTCTGGTTCTGATCATCTCTTTTCATTTGATGGCCATTTGTACCACAAGTACTCTTGTTGAAGGTGGCGAAAACAAGCACAATCATTCAAATTTCATGAAAAAAGAATTGGAGGGAATGAACAACAAAGGAAAGAAGTTTAGTCTTGCCGGCAGAAAAGAGAAGAATACTGAACGCTTTAGTAATCCAACATCAAAATTTGTCTATGGTGACTCGAAGAAAAAGAATAATGCTGTGAATGATCAGGTTATTAATAAATACTACACTGATAGCATTGATGATTCTTATCCCAGCGCTAATGGAGCATCCATAGATTCACATCATTTGGTATCGATTGACCAGTATAGAAGGATCATCAATAACACACCATTCCACCCATAAAAATATGATCAGCTACTGATGAGTGTGTTATATCTACCTATAGAATTGTGTGATGCTCATATGTATGTGGTAGTTATAATATTTTATGATGTCATGGAATGTGCCTGATGAAGGTTGCATGTATGTATCTACTAGAAGCAAGTAAATAACCATGACCTCTTTGGTTTCCATGGATATATAGAACATATGGTTTGAATGGTGCTCAGCTCAGTACTTCAACTTTGCTTTCGTCTTTTATCTTTGTTCAGTTCTTCTTCTTCTTCTTTTCAATGTCAAGAATAAAATCAAGAAAGGCTTCACAAAGGTTAAAACTAATTTTATAGTTGAGGATAGATACTTTTCAATTGCAGGCATAGAGATAAAAGCAAACGTCGACAGACAAATAGAGTCATGAGAGCTGTAACAGATGTCCATTGCATAATATTAGTACGACAAAAAGCTAGTTGCAATGTTCTTTGATAAAATGAAACTTCAAAAATAAACAGATTTAGTAGATTCAAATATCTATATCAGTGAAGGATGAGAAACGGTTGTCGTTTCTGTTTCCTACCCACAAATCCGATGATTTTAGCAGAGAGTTTGGACATGATACACACGAAAGATGTATACTTATATCAACAGAATAAGAAATAAGAAATAGCTTTCAAGCAGAGCTTCTTAAGCAGGGATATATAAGAGCATGAGTTTTAGTAGACAAAAGTCGAGTATCAAATTAGGCATGTATTGGGTAGATGAGCTTAATGTCACGGAGTTAAATAAAGGGAGATCAATACTCTTAGTCATACACAAGGAGGAAGTTTCTAGAGAATTATAGAAAGATGAGGAAAAACTTGGAGCACTCTAGAAGGTTCCACCATATTCCAAAAACTTTGGAGGAGGAATGCTTGAGACTCTAGAATGGTATGAAATCTCTAAAACCCTTATATATCTTGAGTGGCATAGAAAGATCTAGAAACATGTATATAATATTGTATTCTAGAATATTCTTTCTAGATTATTCCAGATAGGGGAGGCTATAAATAGGGGACCTCACCCCTCATTTGGAACCAACGAAGAAACCAAGCAAGCAATTAAAGGATCCCAAGTATTCTTATATTGTAAAGTTCCATTACATAGTGAAGTGCTTTCCCAATCTTTCTAACCTCTCCTCTCTAAAAGAGTTTTCAGTGTTCTTATCCTGCGTTGCGGAAGTTAGGTTGACTTAGCGTCAAGGGAAGAGCGCTAAGGCCGCACGGGTGACTTGGGAAAAGTTTCTCCACAACATTAAGCTCTTGACTTAAATCTCCATCACCAATGCTACATCACTCAACCACTAAGCTATTCTAAGGTGTCAATTTTTGGAGAAATTATTATGTGCAAAATCTGGGCCGTCTAATTTATTGTGTATTAACTATGTACATGCTGTATACAACTGTATATTAACAATGTACAAAATGTATATTAGCTGTGTATTTGTACATTGCTGAATAGTTTAGTCAATACACAGTGCATACATAATTAATACTCATTAATCCGAATGATTCAGACTCCGCACTTAACAATTTATCTTGTCTACAAGAGAAGCTCATTAGATTCACATCCTTCAAAAAATTAAGTTCAAGTTAATGACTTAAATTTTTATTTTAATTCAAAATAAAATATATTTGATGATAATAATTATTTTTAAAAATATTCAAATCATCTTAGAGTTAAAAAACAAATAATGACGGTAATATTGAAATGAATATTCAGTTAAAAAAATATTCATAAACCTTCAGAAAATCCCTTATTACCAGTGATTTAAAGAATTGCTAAACTTTATTGTCTCTTTGGATAACAAACATACATCATTTTATTGTCTTGATGTTAGAATTTTTTGTTGAAAATCTTACAATATAGATATTTTATCATCCTTAAAAAACATAATATTCTATAAACAATATAATAATAAAGTGATTTTGTATCGATAAGTGAATTAAAGTGAATTAACTCTAACATAATTCAAGTTCATCGTTTAAGTGAAGATATAAACGATTAACTAAACCTGATCAAGGAGAGAAGTTCATAAGGTTCGGATTCCAGCTCGAAGTTTGAATAATAGGTGGATTAGATCCCGGAGGCGGCGGGGGAGGCGGCGCTGTTCTCTCCGCGCTTTCCAAACTCTGATGAACTAAATCGCCTCCGGTTACTCGAGCAGCCATTGATCCATGCAGCAGCAGCAGCAACAGAGGGAACAGCTTAATATGGTAGCTGGTAAGCATTCCTACAATTTATTTAATTTTCTTCTGCATATCTGTCTTTCTTTTTATATAAGAACTTCTGGTTTGGCAGTTTCTCTTTTCAAAAACTTGACTTGGAATTATACCCTTTTCCCTGTAAAATTATTTTATTTGGATTCTAAATTAAATTTAATTCCGAATAATAATATTATTCGAAACCAGAATTTTTTTTATTTATTTCTTCAATTTGATCGTTGTGGGGACTCACATAAATTACAAGTTTCAATGGATGGCAACACTGAATGAAGACTTTTCTTGGGAGAATTGTAGAGATTATAAGTCGTTTGAAGTCTATGAAGAAATTTCTTTTTTACAATTTATAATAGAAATTAAATGATGGAAGAAAAATAAAAGCAAGTCTCTTGATTAGTTTCTTCTCATCGCTTTCTTGACAAATTGGTTCATAGTTTTAGAAAAAAAAAATTTATCATATGCAGAATCTGGATATAAAATAGTTTCTACATCTAGATTCTAATAACATAACATCATGCAGTGCTCAGTCAATATATCATTAATGTGTATTTATATATATATATAAATATTATATATTACTGTATATTTAATTTTATATTAATATATACACAATAATATATATATATATTTTATCAATCTTGACTAGTAGACTTAGACTATGGTTAAAGGCTAGAAATTTAAGTGAAAGAAAAAGTTTAAATAATTTGTTAAAAATATTTGAATTAATAGACGGAGATCAAAAATAGCATGATGTGAAAGAGACTTCTAACAACTCTAAAAATACTCTTTTGAAGCCATTGTGTGTTGAAAAAATATAAAAATGCTACCTTTTTGTTTAATTGATTATAATTTATATATATATAAATGCTACCTTAAAAAAATTCATTTCTTAATTATATAATTTAGATTTGTTTATAACCCAAAGGCTTCAATATTGTGCATAGTTCAATTTAACAATTAAAATTATTAGATTTGTAGCTAAGATAAGGTAGCCACATCACATTTTGTGTAATTTTTATTATATCAAATAAAAGTTGTCTATTTCATTATTATTATTTTTTACATCAATGAATTTTGATGCAAATTGTAAGTCTCAAAGCATTGATTTTCAAATTAGAAACTCTAAAAAATAATTGTGAGATCATCTAATTATCATTTTTAGCCGATTCATAATGAAAGCATTGTATCTTGATGAGCAAAAGCTACGAGCTCAATATAATTAAAAATTTTACACCACAAATACTAAAATATCTAAAAATAATAATATATGATGAAAACAAGATTAACATGAAGCTTCTAAAAAATTGTGGAAATCATTAATCAAAAATAACTAAAATATCTCGCAACCTAAACTTTATAGATAGATTGAAGACAAATTCAAGATGATGAAACTGTAAATCTCTATCATTAATGCTCGCTAGTAGGGTATAAGTGAGTCAAATCGATTAACGAGCTAACTCTAACTCGACTCGTTAACAGGCTCGCGAGCCAAGATTATCAAGCCACGAGCTCGAGCTCAAACTCATAAAATTTTCAAGCTTAAATTCGAGCATAATTTACTCAATTCGATAACTTATCAATCCGACACATTTACATAATGATGAACCACAATTATTATATATCATGTTATCAATTCAATGGCTCATCGAACTTCTTAAATGAGCTCCGAGCATTCGAGTCAATCTCAACTTAACTTTCTTTAAATAGAATCAAGCTCAAGCTCAACAGTGATTAAACAAACCTAGTCCAATTAAATTAAAACTCGACTCGACTCGATTCATTCACACCCCTACTAACCAATGTCAACAAAATAGATGCTCGATGTTACCAACAAACACAACCTCATTGATGCCAACAACTATCACCACAATCAAAAAAAAAAAAAAAAATGAAAATCTCAAATGTTAATCAACTAGCAAATTGTTGAGATTCAATTTAACATATAAATAATTAAATCCCATCAAAATATATTTCAGGTACATGAATAAAAATAACAGTAGTATCACTGTTAACACTATAAGAACACGATAAGAATGTTAGCCAAATCAGTTAACTCTTCAAATGATATGCCAATAAATTGTTCGTGAAGAAACAATAATTAAATTTTTTTTTCTTGAGAAAAATAATGAACTCTATTTCTCATGAACAAGAGGGCTGTAGATAGGGTACCACATGCTGCGAGCAACATAATCTATGGTCTCCTCCTGAAAGAAAAATAATTTAGAGGGCATATAGAAAAAAGATTAGAACCTGATAGAAACAGTCTTAGTTAGGGACTTGTTTGAGAACAAATTGGGTGAATTTTAGGTTTTGGTTTTATGTTATTTTTAAAAATATATTTATTTAATATATTTTTAGAATATTTTTATTTATTTTTAAATAAATAACATTATTTTTAAAGATCATTTACATAAATAGCACAAAATTCTTATATATTTACATATCCAATACTTAAATTTTAATATTTACATAAATATCATCCTAATATTAAATATTACATCAAATAGAACACCATCATTATTTTTTAAAGAGGAAAAATGCTATTTTTTGCACGTTTCAAAGTTTTGAGTGTTAGATATATATGCTTATGTGAGTGGTGTTATGAATATAAAGTTTTCAAAAATAACTTTTAAGTGTTTAGAGTGTTTTTAAAAATAAATATTACAGAAAATATGTTTTATTTTGAATCAAAATATAAATAAAATAAGATAAAAATATAAGACAAAAAACAAAAAACAAAAAAATAAAATAAAACTATTCTTCTCAAGCAGCCACTTAACAGTAAAATACCTTTGACATGTGCAATAGTTCTTTGAGGCCAACGTCACAGTGGCCCTCAGCGAGATCTTCAGCAACAGCAGCGCGGACAACAGCTGCTCCAACGTGCGTTGTAATGTGCCTAATACTGTAAAATATACAGCATTATCAAGCAATAATATGCTCATCTGTTAGTATGAAACATATATTGGGAAAGAGATGAAAGGAAATTGGTTAAGTGACCATATAAATCACTTTACTTTGGAACAGAGATTCATCTAAACCTGACTGCCTTATGACCACATGGACATTTTTAACACAACTGGGTGAGGAGAAAAGAGGGAGAAAGAAAAGATTTCATAATTGTTATCATCATGCAATTGTTCTCAAATTGTTTCTAGAATTGGCTGCTTCACTACTCAAAGATCTAATAATGCGACAAAAGAATCGAACACCATGACTCTACATAGTGATTTGTTGGGTCCTTTATGATAATAATGTGCCTAAAATAATATATTTTTGTTTCTCTCATTCTTAAAGAACTTAAAATCAATTCTTCTTTTAAAAAAAAAAAAATTTGCTTCAAAACTATGACTTTTTAAGTGTTTCTAAGTACTTCCATTTCAATAATTGAGTGAGGAGGGCAAGAAAAATCAACATAGTTAAAGTACATGCTCAAAACAGAAGATGAGTGTATCATAATTTAGTCAGGTCTAATAGACCGTGCATTGGCATATGGCCATGCCCTACTTCTTTGTTCTATCAAAACAAGGTTTATTATCCCAGTGATCTAGCTCGGATCAGTAAATGGTTTCATTGCTCTGATGTAAGGCTATACATGCTCAGACAGAAGATTCCCATCAATATTTCTATAGTAAATAATGTTAAATAAACAAAAAGAAATTGCAATGAACTATAGAATGAGAGTAAAATAAATCATCAAAAATATGCCTCATGGAGCGCTCTTATTACCTTGAAATAGAAGGGAAAAGAATGCCTCTCTGAATATCTTCTTCTGTCATGTATGAAGCCAGGCTGATTGCGAAAAAAAAAAAAAAACTGTGTTAAAGGTCTTAATGTGATGCAAAGAAATTTATAAGAATGGAATCTACAATAAGACCATCTTTAAGACACAGCCGGAGCTGTAGTGTAGTCACATTATGAAAAAACATTTTTTTTTCTTGACTTCACAGTAAACGCATTACCCATTAGTCCCATACTCAGATAATTTGTGCTGCATCGCCGTTGAAAAGCAGCACAATGAGCATGAGACAGGTGATTTAACAAGCTCATTGACTAGCTCAGTTATTGCATTCTGAATTAATACAGGATCATGACTTACCATTCAGCTGCAGCTTGAAGCATGCCATCTGAAATAAGGCGAGCACCAGAAAGAAGTGCTCCTAAACCAATTCTGTGGTTTATATCAAGTAATTTATCAGCAGACGTAAAAACCATTTCTATGCCATATAGTTTACCGGATAGGCCACTACATACCCAGGAAACAAGTACATGTTATTTGCTTGATTCACATACCCCAGTTTTCCATTACCTGCTAGTAAATCATCATTAAATGAGATGGTTAAAAATGTTAAAAGGTGAATATGACGAGAAAGATGAAACAAACCTAGTTTAACGTTTTCAAATGGGCTCCCGCTAGCGAAAATTATGTTTTCACCGGCATATTTGAACGCATCCGTGGGGGTACACTCAGCTGAGACAATAAAGAGAAAAGCAGAATGTTATTATTTAGTCATTGAAATCTCTTTTGAACTTTTATGTATTCTCGCAGGCTTTAGGAAAAGCAACCATTTGCTGTAGGATTCGACATTGCAAATATCGCAGGCCTAGGTGAATCTGATGCATGCATAGCCTTGAGGACCTGTCAGATGATTAGTTGTTATGCATGGTAGATAGCAATTTATTAACAACACAACAACAACAACAACAACAACAACAACAACAACAAGCCTTAATCCCATTAGGTGGCTGAATCCTTCGCTCCATTGTGTCCTATTATGTGTCAAATTCTCATTTAATTCAAGTATACTAAGATCATTTTTTATACATCTTAACCAAGTCTTTTAGGTCTACCTCTACCTTTCTTCTTAACATAAAGAAATCTAATGCATCTACTCTCCTAATGTCATGGACGACCGACACTTTATGTACCAAACCATCTAGCGACTCTCCTAATCTTATCTACCACTGAGCTACTCCAACTTTTTCCCCAACATACTCATTTTGCATTCTATCTCTCTAGTAAAGCCACTCATCCACTTGAGCATCCTCATCTGTAACACTTAACTTAGTCTTATGCTTCTTTTTACCAACATTCTACACCATAATTCATTGTGGTCTTACCACCATCTTATAAAATTTTCCCTTAAGTTTAAGTGGAACTTTTCTATCACATAATAGGCCAAATGCATTCCTCCACTTCAACCATTCAACTTGAATTCTACTAATAACATATCCATCTATTTCACCATCATTTTGAACAATAGAGCCTAAATATCTGAATCGTTCACTCTTATTAATGATTTGATCACCTAAAGTCACAACACTACCACTAAAACATCTACAACTAAAATTACACTCCATATATTCAGTTTGGATAGCAATTTATTAACTCAATTACAAAATTTTATAAATCATCTAATGAAGAAATGCCAGCTATGAACTCTACATTTAGACAAAAAAAAATGGGCTTTAGGGATGGTGCCTATGTGAAACATTCACAGAGGTGACGATGAATAACAACTGTCTGCTATCCAAACAGAAACCACATCAAAATCTTCAGCTATAGCGTTGAAATTCTGAGCCATCGGACAAATACTAACTTAATATGAATGGGACTGACACCAGATCTGAAAGCTCAGTCTCTTACAAAATCAGAACTCAATAGCCCACCCTCATCTGTCCAAGCTCATCCATGTATCCATCAAAATTAAATTATATCTTCATAATGAAGATGAAGATAAAAAAGTGAGAACCTTGTTCTCAAGAGACTGATGAAAAGTGAGAAGAAAGCAAAATTCAAAAACACAAGTCACAAATTCAAGGAAATCAATCATTCTTGGTTTCCCGCTAAACAAATCACCATCATCCAAATAATTCAGGAAGAAAATAGTGAAATGAGGACTCCTCTCGTAGTGATTCTTTTCCCTAACACAACGTCTTATGAAGGTTCCTTAAAATAATCTTCAATAATCAAGAAAATGTAATGTTTTGATCTGGTGTACCAAGGAAATGTCATCTTTTGATCTGATGTTTGCATAAATAAATAGATGATCCACCATCCTATAAAATCACCCAGTTGTCCACCTCAAACTCTTGGGGGACACTGATGAAGAGTAATACGAGCATGCTGAGCACGGGATGAAATAGGAGAAGGGAGAATCACCTCTAACAAAAAGTTTCCATCACAGAAAGCAGCATTTGAAACTCTGGTAGCCTTACTTGCAAAGGATGATGGTTGCTCTTGAGAATTAGAATAGATGGAGATGTATTGCCCCTTGAGTAATCAAGGAAATATATTGTTATAATTGGCTTTGCTGGTGATCAAGTCATTATAAAAAGAGTTAACATTTTAGATATCTCAGGTCTATTGTTTAAAGTGATGATGATATAGATGGGAATGAAATTATTAGAATTCAAGTTGGATGATTGAAGTGGAGAAATGCATTGGGCCTATTATGTGATAGAAAAGTACCACTTCGACTCAAACTTTAGAAGATGGTGGTGAGACCTGGAATATTTGATAGCGCAGAATGTCGCCAGCGAAAGAGAACCATAAAATTAAGTATTGCAAATATGAGGATACTCAGATGGATGAGTGGCTTTACACGGAAACAAAATGAGAAACGAATATATATTTAATAAGATTGGAGTAGCTCCAATGGCAAATAAGATTAGAAAGTCACCTTAGTTTGGTCACATAAAATGTCATCCATCCAATGACCCAATTAGAAGAGTAAATATATTAAATTCAACCTATGTTAAGAAAGGTAGAGGTAGACCTAAAAAGGCTTGATTAGGAAGTATAAGAAATTATCTTAATTTATTAGGATTAAATGAGAATGACACTTAAGAGAATATATTGGAGAAAAAGGATTCATGTAGCTGACCCCATAATGGGATAAAGGCTTGTTGTTGTTATTATTTGCTATACTGAGACTACTAACCTAGAGATTAGACTCCCCAGAGAGAAGATTGATATGGTAATAACAAAGGCATGAAGACACGAAGACAGTAGTATTTGTTAGAACCACAAGAGGAAGAAAAATAGATTACACAAGAGGATCCTCAATATTAATGTTAGTTTTTATATGTTGATTGCTATCCTTACACCTAACTCATCCACAAAGAGGAAACTCATGCCTAAATAAATCATAATGAGAATAGAATTTTGAAATAAATTCAACCACAATTCTTTGCCAATAATCATTGTCTTTTGAACTAATCCAAATAGAGTTAAGAAATTCCTACAACAAATTAACTTCAACAAAAACCCTAGCAACTGAAGGTTTTAATGGCCCAACAGCATGTGCATCAATGTGTAAAGGTTTGCAATTCAGAGAAATAAGAATAGCTTAATCAAAAATAGATGAACCTTTAAGAGCAAGAATGAGATCCAAACAGGAGCAATTGGGTATTCATTATAAGGTCAATATCTAGAGACCACTTGCTACATTGCTAAACAAGTAAAATTTTAAACAGTAAATTTAAGATATTATAGTGCATTAAAGTTTATTATAGATAACACATATGACAAGTATAAGTGATGAAAATCTTCATGTTTATTATTGACAGAAACATAACATCAAGCAGTGATTACAATGCAGCTTAATTATTTCCTTTTCATCAGTTGGATCGTTTTATTTTTTACTTTTATATCTAAGAGCATGCCAATGATGATGGATAAGAAAGGCTTAGATTATTCCCTAGCTTTACTTTCCTTTATCTAGTTAGCATGAATTCAATCTTAATTCAGTTTATGTTAATTTCCACTACAGTTTACTCTAAGTTGGAGACAAAGCGTTGATGGTGAAGTTGGAATTTGGGAAGATAATTTCTTATACTTGTTCTTGTTGTTATTTGCTATACTGGGACTACTAACCTAGAGATTAGACTCCTCAGAGAGAAGATTGATATGGTAATAACAAAGGCATGAAGACGCGAAGACAGTAATATTTGTTAGAACCACAAGAGGAAGAAAAATAGATTACACAAGAGGATCCTCAGTATTAATGTTAGTTTTTATGTATTGATTGCTATCCTTACACCTAACTCATCCACAAAGAGGAAACTCACGCCTAAATAAATCATAATGAGAATAGAATTTTGAAATAAATTCAAACAATTCTTTGCCAATAATCATTGTCTTTTAACTAATCCAAATAGAGTTAAGAAATTCCTACAACAAATTAACTTCAACAAAAGCCCTAGCAACTGAAGGTTTTAATGGCCCAACAGCATGTACATCAATGTGTAAAGGTTTGCAATTCAGAGAAATAAGAATAGCTTAATCAAAAATAGATGACCTTTAAGAGCAAGAATGAGATCCAAACAGGAGCAATTGGGTATTCATTATAAGGTCAATATCTAGAGACCACTTGCAACATTGCTAAACAAGTAAAATTTTAAACAGTAAATTTAAGATATTATAGTGCATTAAAGTTTATTATAGATAAAATATATAAGTATAAGTGATGAAAATCTTCATGTTTATTATTGACAGAAACATAACATCAAGCAGTGATTACAATGCAGCTTAATTATTTCCTTTTCTAGTTGGATCAATTTATTTTTTTACTTTTATATCTAAGAGCATGCCAATGATGATGGATAAGAAAGGCTTAGATTATTCCCTAGCTTTACTTTACTTTATCTAGTTAGCATGAATTCAATCTTAATTCAGTTTATGTTAATTTCCACTACAGTTTACTCTAAGTTGGAGACAAAGTGTTGATGGTGAAGTTGGAATTTGGCTCATGATGACTACATAAGTGAATTTAACTGAAGGACTAATAAATTTTATTTATTGTTAGCTAAAGAATGGTTGGTGTCTTGTTGTTGTTACATATAGTTTATGGTAGTGGAATTTTAAATTTACATGGGTGTCTTGATTTTGAGATTGCCACATATTATGGGTACAGTGTAAGGCGATTCTTATAACTTCGCATTCCTGTAAGTGAATCCTCAGCAGACAGACAGTTACTCGAGCCTTTGAAATATGTAGTTTGACAATTTAAGGGAGAGACGTAACTTACATATAAAAGACTTGTGCCTGTTGCAGTTAAGTTAATTTGAAATTTTTATCATTTGGAATTAATTTAAACTTCAAATGAGATTGATCTTATACTAACTTTACTTACTGTCACAAGTTATTCAAAATCTATACTTCCAGATTTTAAGACATGTAATTATGTGCTTCAACTTGAATAAAACTTTTCTTTTTAGTTCAATTTTATGTATACAAGTTGGATGTGTTATTCCTTTAAATCCAGTACAAGTGCGACTACCTAATTCCAAGAAAATTCATTTTCTTATACCAACATAAGACCTACTTTTTCTTTGATAGTTTCATTACTTGTCCTGTTTACTTACATTATTTGATATTGAATTTTTAGTATTTTTGATTTTAATCAAAAAATGAATAGTCAAGAATCTAACTTATGAAAATTAAATTCAATTTGCTTGCCGATTTATAAGTTCTCAGTTTATTGCTAAATTTCTCATATTATTTGGATCAATTTATTATCAATTTTTTAAACTATAGTATTGCATTGCAATATTTAAAGAAAATAACTCATTGACTCAATAGGTAACTTGTGATCTACAAATTCTTAAATTTTCTTCGAATGGGATTATAATATGCATCATAATAATTACATTTTGAAGCTCTAGTCCTGAATCATCAAACATCAATTTAATATTAGAGTTTATAAATTTGACATCAATATCATGTCAACATATTAAAAAAATATTAATTGGTTCAGTAAAAAAGATTTATTTTTTTGGTTTAGAATGGCCTTTTAGTTGGATTATTAATATACCATTTCATGTTACATATGTAAAGAATAATATATTGCTTCAACAAAATAAAAAAAGCTAGTATTATTCCAACAAATCACAAATATAATGCAGTAGATGATCACAAGTGTTGGCATACCTCCTCATCAAATATACCCCCAACTCCTGACAATCCTAAAAGCACATCAGGTTTCACCTTTTTAACCTGACGCATATGGATAAGAAAAAGTTAAATTCATCAAAATAATTATTCTATAAGTGGTAGGTATCAATGAACTGTCAAAATAGTTTAGATGACTCAGATAGCTTTCATAGCGAAGAAACTTTTAAGTCAAGACTTATTATGTATTAGATGTCCGTGCTCAGGAGAAATTATTTCCAAGCTAATCCTTACCACTTCCACAAGGCTAGCCCCTTCCTTGAGTCCCTCAAGCTCACCTGGACCAGAACCTCTGGCAAATGAAGCAGCAGCAGGATCAATGTCCTTCCTTTCTTTTGTGATAAGGCCCTGCAGAAATCACATATTAAAACATATTTCATGCAAAATTTTCAAATCCAAAACATCTAAGGAATGTCATATTTGCATATTAAATAACCCCAAGCTCTAGTATGATAAGAATCTCCATACTTTAAACAAGGTTGTGATTTTTCAATATAATTCTGATCAGATCTGTCTACAGAATTAAGAGATAATAATAGTTTAATCTCACAGGTTCCCATGAAAAAAAAAACATTTCAGTACTAAAACTAAGGAAAATATCATAGAAATTAGCACATAATAGTTCCAGAATCCCTTATTTGAACTTCATAAAATCAATTAAATTAAGTGTCATTAAAGATCCTGAATGAAAGGGATGAACAGTAGAATCCATATAATTCACGATAAAACATCCAATGTCCCGTTCTCAATTACTTGTAATAAATTGAACTTTAATTGATTTAGAAAAGAAAATAATTGACTCGAGTTAATTTTCTCTCTCAATCATCCATAGATTTCTACATAAATATGCCTAAGGAAAGGTCATGTTATGCATAATACTAAACAATTCAAAAAATAGCTTTACTTGCATACTTATGGAATGTAATACTGATGAATGATAAAGCACTAACGCTGGCATACATCTTTATCAAGAACCCAAAATTGGTGGTTTGCTTCTAGACTTTCATTGCTTCCAAGCATTCTCTCCATAGCCTGCTTGGCCATTTTAAGTACACCAATCCCTGCACTGAATATTTGGAAAGGCTCTAATGAAGGTCAGCTTGAATGACTGACAGTCATATCTTCAGGAATTTTCACAAACTTTAAATGCCGCTCGCTATGAAAAACATGCAGACTGTGAAGTACCTTCCAGCCCCTACCACAACAATCTTCTGATTTACAAAGTCCTTGAGAGATCGACCTTGTGCCCTCACAGCTCCAAGAAGACCAGCTAAAGCAACGCCAGCAGTTCCCTGTAAACTTAATATATGCAATGATAAATGAGCTTGACGCATTGATAAGTGAACTTAACAAGTTGGCATCACTGCTAGCTACCATCATTGAAAATTGAAAAGAAAAAAAAAAGACAATGAAGGGCAAAATAACCTGCACATCATCATTGAACATGCAAAATTTTCTGCGATAACGCTCAAGAGTTTCAAAAGCCCATTTCATTTGGAAGTCTTCAAACTGGAATTGATTAAAAAAGTAAGTAGCACCGGCATAATCAATTAAACATAAACTACAGCGATTGTAAGAAATTTACCTGCACAATCGCCTTTGGCCAGCGAGAATATGAAGCTTCCATGAACTCATCAACGATGGATAAATATTCATCTCCTTCGAGCCTGGGCTGCCGTAATCCTAAATCTAGGAAGACATGGACAAACATGAATGTTATTAACCCGGCATGAAAACCTTCATGTTCTCGCATAATAGAAACCATTCACACCTAAAAAAGAGGTAGAAGGAAATCTGGTTCCAACATTTTTTATCAGATAAGTTTGATATTTTTTTCCTCACAACTCAAAATTTTGAATCTTTTTTCTCTTTATTATATTGCATCTGATCCTTCAGATGATTTCTGTGAGCATTTCTATCAATCATAAGCATATGAAACATCATGTGACCTTTAAATGAATTAAAACACATTTTAAAATAAAGGGGGATAATGTAACAAGGGGTAGAGAAACAAAGGGAGGAAAAGAGATTGCGGTCAAGGATTGACAATACTCCCTACTATCAATCTCAATTTAATTATTGAGTTGAGTGATGGCGTGCATGTCAAAAGCAAGGAAGAGAAAAGGATGGATGATGAGAAGAGGAACGAGCACATAATGCCCACCCCAACCCACCAATGGATTGTCGTGAGGTCTCCAAATTGAAAGGGGAAGAAGATGCAGGCAAAAAAGGTTCAAGGAAGAGAGAGAGAGAGAGAGAGAGAGAGAGAGAATTGGGCCAAAAAAGTTAGATGTAGAATTTAATAGTGATAGGAAGGGGATTCAATAACTAGAAAATATTACATGAACTAAGGACTTACTCCACCACTGATACACATGAAACTACTCACACAAGATGAGAAACAATCCCTCGCATTTTTACTTACAACTAAAATTCTCTTTCAAATTTCCTCAATTAAGCCTTCTATAGCCCAAAACATATAAATGATGAGGTCGGTAATGGTTGGAAATAAATGAAATGATTAGTGGGAGGCTAAGTGGTTATCTGCAATGACAATTAATTTTCAAAACAAACTACATCATGATGAAAATACATAGTTTTCTCATACAGATTAATTTATTCACTCTTTCATTTTTATGGTATGAATTACTTCATAGACTCAGCATAGATGCTGTTCATTTGCTTAGAGAACCAAAAAAAAAAAATTACAATGGAGATGAAGGGTTTAGATGGAATGCATGTCAAACCACAATTAGATAAATGGCTCAGTACAACTAATCTGTTTTATGCAAATCGTTACACTGTAAGCCTTATGCTAGCTTTCATAACTTGTATTCCAACATTAGTTATGTTTATAATATTTAATTCTTCATCTTTCTTTGAATAAAAATAGTAAAATAAAA
The DNA here is from genome assembly GCA_021442155.1 of Cymbidium sinense. Taxonomy (NCBI): domain Eukaryota; kingdom Viridiplantae; phylum Streptophyta; class Magnoliopsida; order Asparagales; family Orchidaceae; genus Cymbidium; species Cymbidium sinense. The sequence goes on from CM038214.1 coordinate 250,785,698, forward strand.
AAAGGCGTACACTTTCCTCAAAACTTTACTTATGAGAAATCATTCAAAAGAAGTCCTCTTTAGTAATTAGAAGCTAAACCAAACCTAACAATAGTTAGGATAATTCAAATGGCAAACAAAATGAAAATCATGGTCTGCTCCTGGTATATTGATACAAGTGTAGCAGTGTAGGAAAAGCCCTGTAGTTTATTAAGCAGGATAATAACAAATCAGAATAACCTTCTTCAGTGTAAGAAGCATAATGCCAGTCTTTCCATTTAAGAGTAAGCAATCAACTCTAGTGCCAGATCTCAATACTGATAAATACGATCTCTATAGCTTCACAGCTGACAATATTTAAAAAGGTAATGAATACAATAAGCATTGGCCATTTCGCTTGTATAATTTGAACTCTTAGCTAGACTGCTTGCCCATCTCTCTATTGCAAGGGAAGAACGTGGTGAACTAGTCCCCCACAAGTTCTGGTTGAATCAAAGTAAACTTAGCTGCAAGGAGAGACTACTTCACATCTTTTGGTAGGTGTTTTAAGTCAACCAATAAACAGAAAAACAAGTGTGCCAATAGCAAAAAAGAGTTGAACTACACAGGCATGAAATAAAGCATTTTGTGCATTTTAAGCTATCTAAATGGGAAAGGATTTAAATTTCAATAATTGGAGTTCTGGTAACAAAGAGATGCAAGTAAAACTCAAAAGATATCTCCAAAGTAAAATGAAGCAGAATAGGCACGCAGTTCAAAATGATGATCATTTGCCATGAATATTACACTTAAAAAGAAATGTCACTCACAAAGATTATCTTCAAGAAGCTTTTGGTTGTTGGTTCCAACATCAAGCATGACTGGCAGTATCTGCTCAAGATTGTCAAAAAAGTTCAACTATTCGTACAGCTACAACAAAAAATAAGGTGTGCCAAAAAGACTCACAATATCAAATCATACAAAAAAAAGAGCACGCAAGATAAGCACTTGAAAAGTCTGTCAATGACAATTTGGATTAGATAACAAAATAATACTTTGGATAGCTACGACTTTAATTTTTTTGAGCAGGGGGTATTTGAGCTAATTTATTCGTAAACTCACACAATGCATATGTAAAGTCTTGAACCTAAAACTTCTTAGTTAAAAGCTTAACCTCTCAACCACTAAACTAAGGTGGCTTGCCTGATAAAAGTATTTTTTATCTTTATACTCAATCACATATTCATTTCTCTCAATAAAAAGCACTTCGCGAAAGAATATTATATGTGAGGGACCAAAATAGAGTTTTTTAAAATATAAACTAATACGAAGCATAAATTATGACTCATGAACCAAATTCATATTCACCCAAATTATTTTGTTACAAATACCACTTTAATTGATTCATAGGTCATTATTGTATACGTTATTTAATGTTTCTCCATTGTAGTTGTATATTTGATGATAAGCCAAACTATCACAAAGCACAAATATAAAAATAATAAGGAAATATGCAAACAAACAAATGCAGCAACTCATACATAACTCAAACAGCTATTCCAACACAGAATAAAGAAATGCATGAAAGTGCATCTCATGACAGCGTAGCACTTTATATTAACAGCACGCATATGACTAGCATATACAGAACAACATGCAGGAATTACAAGCAAAGCAAAACACTAGCTGGATGCAACAAGCAAACAAAGTTCTTGATTGCCAATTGTAACTATGTGGTATAAGCAACAAAATGATCTAAGATTGATATCTTCAAAAATCAATCACCTTTAGTAAATGACAACATGAAAAAAATATATTATAAGAAAATTGCACGCCTATGCACAAATGAACACATTCACCCAAGCACAATATGAGAGCGTGAAGAAGAGATACCCTTTGTGGATTCATGCCAGCAGCAGCGACATACATGTCAAGCTTTCCAATGGGTATTCCAATTCCCTGAACTCCAAGATCACCAAGTCCCAGAATACGGCTCCCATCAGTGATAACAATCATGTCAACCTAAGGAAAATCAACATATCGTGAGACAGTTTAAAACTGTTCAACAATAAAATTTCACCCCAAAAGAAAAGTAAGTATTTTGGCAGATTTCTGGAATCAGATTTCTTCTTTTTTTCACTGTTTAAAGAGCATAAAGCATGCATCAAGGCAACACTAGACATTGACGACAACAATTGAAAAAATTCACAACATACCATCTAACCATAACCCATAGCTAATTTTTTTACAATTCAAATGTGTATGTCAACAGAATTCAAATAAACCATCTCATTAGCCTTATTTCATGTCCTTTTTATGATTTTTTTATTAATAAATTAAATACATGTAGTCTAAAATTAAAATGAAACTGTATTCACAACCAAGATTAATCATATGCCTAGCAAATAAAGCAAACCAATACTGTTTAGCATGCAAAATGTCAAATTCAAATTCTGTAAAAACATGCCAATTTCAAGTGCCAAAAACTACTACAAAAGAAAGGTGCATGTTTTCATCTAATAAGAGGCACTTCCTAAGTGCTTAATTTATTTAAACAATTCAAATACAATGCAACAAACATCAGATGGTGCCTCCTCTAAGCATCTAGAGCATTAAGCTCGGGAACCTTAATAAAAAGGGATATTTATTCTTAGGAAGAAAACAAAGCTAAGGAAAAAAAACATCCATTAAATCTTAAAGGCACTGATTGTCCAAGCATACCTGCTTAGCTGGCCAATTGTAGATCATAGACATCATTTCTCCTTTATCCTTGGCACTAAAATACATTCCCCGTGGGCGTCTATAAAGACCACCATAGTTTTGGCACACCAAGCCTACAGTTGGAGTATATATTATCGGAGCAAAATCTTTGATGTTATCAATAAGAACCTGAGAAGGAAAGCATTCATTTATTATAGAAATATTGGGATTTATTAAAGTATAAATCATTCTCTATGCAAAAAAAAAAAAATGTTTTTAAAATGCTGAATTAAGTTGGACTTACTCTGTAATACAATGTCTCATTTCTGTCATGCAGTCTATTTAAGATCCTCCACTTAGCCAAGGCTACAACGCTAGGAGGTTCGCCTCTTGTATTATGTTCCAAAGAATGATACGAATTCACTAAATGGAGAGGGAAAAAAAAAGAGGATTACGGCTGAAATATATATTCAAGGGACACCAACTTGAAACCTTATGGTCACTCTTTAATGAAATTCACAAAGACAAAAAAAAAAACACTTAACAACTTGAATATTATTAACGTATTCTTGATCTAAGAGCATTTAAAGTGGTTTTCATCAATTTTCTTCATTCTACATAAATGGTTCTTTTCAATCTTTGATTCAACAAAATGTGTGACTTCAATTCATTCTCAAAAAACAATTTAACTTGAAAACGAATTTCTTACGACATAAGTGTGGGGCTCATTTGGCCAAATTAGCTCATTGAGCAGTAGCGTGGTTTGGCAGGAGGAAGATAATAGAGTTACACACTGGCGTGCACATAATGGCCTTGCCTAGGAATATAGAAAGGAGTTGTCAATGTTGAATAGCCCTTAAGCTGCCATCTGCCCTGCCTAACCACACCATAGAGAGATAGTCCTGACAGCCACACTGTACACAGCTTTTACATTTGCACCATATATGTTCAATTGAATTTGACAAAACATTTACTGATTTCTCAAATTAAGACTCGGTTACTATAATCATGAGTATTTTTTTTCTTTTACCTATATGCTATGTTTGAGAGCAGTAATTTTAGATATACAAGACTAGACATTGTGCTTCTTCCAGAGGTTAAAGCTGACCAAACAATGCAATAGCAAGTTGAAGCCAAAAAACTCCAACACAAGCAACCATTAAAGAAAATGCCAAGAGGAGTTAACTTCAATGCACAGGACTCAAAGATAAGAACTCACTGAAGCGTTCATACTGTTGCTCAAATGATATAACACGTGGTGGAAGAGGCCACGAAGCCCTAATCTATCTCTTTCTGTCAACGGGAAGCCAGTATCCTATTCCAAGAAAAATCAAAAACAGAAATAAACTTTGATCAAACAGTTTTTGATGAGATAGTTCAAGAAATACAGACTAATAAATGAAATTAAAAAAAAAAACAGATATAGAATAGCTGAAGAGTATGATCCCAATTCCCAACTATACAAAGAGTTTATATTGACATTGTAAGTGATTTATAAGCTTAAAAAGTTCTTGGAGGTTAATATTTCATGAAACAGAATAAGGTTGAGAGATGAGCCCCTAATTCATCATATAACAAGCAGTATGTAATTGTGAGAGGATAATCAAACAAATCCGCTGGTAAGTATTTTAATTATTTTAGATTTTGATTACTTATGTCCCTTAAAATGAATGATGTCTATCAACAACAACAACAAGCCTTAATCCCACTAGGTGGGGTCGGCTGCATGAATCCTTCGTCATTGTCTATATGTCAAATTCTCATTTAATTCAAGATACTAAGATCATTTTTATACATCTTAACCAAGTCATTTTAGGTCTACCTCTCTTTCTTAAAAGGCAAATCTAATGCATCTACTCTCCTAATTCATCGGACGGACGCTTTATATATGGCCAAACCAGGACTCTCCCTAATCTTATCTACCACTGAGCTACTCCAACTTTTTTCCACATACTCATTTTGCATTCTATCCCAGGGTAAAGCAACTCATCCACTGAGCATCCTCATCTGTAACACTTAACTTAGTCTTATGTTTCTCTTTATTGGCCAACATTACGCACCATTAGTCATTGCGGTCTTCTTAAATCTTATAAAATTTTTCCTTAAGTTTAAGGAACTTTTCTATCACATAATATAATGCATTCCTCCACTTCAACCATCCAATTTGAATTCTACTAATAACATCTCCATCTATTTCACCATCATTTTGAACAATAGAGCTTAAATATTTGAATCACACTCTTATTAATGACTTGATCACCTAAAAGTCACAACACTACCACTAAAACTACAACTAAAATTACACTCCATATATTAGGTTTTAGATCTACTTAAACTAAAACCTTTAGACTCTAAAGTTGACCTCCATAATTCAAGTTTGTTGGACTCCCTCTAGTCTTATCAACAAGAAGAATGTCATCAGCAAAAAGCATACACCAAGGTACATCTTCTTGTAAATGCCTTGTAAGAACATCCATGACTAAAGTAAAAAGATAAAGGCTTAATGTTGATCCTTGATGTAACCCAACTGAAATAGGAAAATATTTTGTCAATCCTCCTTGTGTTTGGACACAAAATGCTCTAGTATACATATCCTTAATGACTTGAATATAACCAATATTAACTTCTGTTCTAGAACTCTCCAAAGAACATCGCTTGAGACTTTATCATAAGCTTTCTCTAAATCAATAAATATCATATGTAGATCCTTCTTATTTTCTATATGCTTCTCCATCAAACCTCTTAACAAATGTATAGCATCCATAATAAATCTACGGCATGAAACCAAAGATTGTGAAACTTACGTATCACATCGTAACCATGCTCAATTACTCTCTCCCATAATTTTAATGTATGACACATTAACTTAATTCCTCATAATTTGCACACTCTTGTGCATCACCTTTATTCTTAAATATAGGAATCAACAAACTCTTTCTCCACTCATGCATCTTTTAGTCTTTAAAATAACATTAAAAGATTTGTAAGAAATTCCTTGATCTCCTAAACATTTCCACACTTCTATTGGAATATTATCAGGTCTCTTGCTTTTTTTTCATTTTCTTTAAAACCTTCAGATTACTTACTGACGATAAAATAAAATTCTTTATTTTTGTTTAGGGTATTAAGGTTCTAAAATCAATCGTCTTTCGGATCCTTCATCGTTGAAAAGTTTATTAAAATACCTCATCCACCTATTTTCAATATATTTTTCTATAAAAAATATTTTATTATTTTCATCATATCCACTTGTAATCTCTTACTTCCTATCTCTTTGGTTGGCTAACTTATACATACATCTTTTACCTTCTTTGATATCTAATCTATTGTATAAATTTCACGAGTGAAAAACCACTGAGTGATCTGATCACCCGATTACAAAACAGCTGCAAAATAGATTTTACCTCAAAAAGCGTATAAAGTGTATTGCACGATGGCATTCTCCCAATCCCCTCTGAGCTATTAACTGAAGCGGATAAACCATAGGATTAAGTGGTCTGAGTGAAGACTCTATTAAAAACAATCACACAAATTAAACCACCAGCATTTTTATTAACCAGAAACTCCCGCGCTATCTCGCACCAACGCAACAACATTAAACTATATAAACGCAGAACCAGCAGACCAAATCTCCACTCAATAAACATTCTGCCATAATTAAACACCTAATGCCATTTCCCTCAAACTATCAAACCAGCAACCCCAGAATCCCACATTTCCAAAACTCCGAATCCAGGCATTACAGGGAAAACAAAATCAAGAAAAGAAATTTCCTACAGGAACAAATAAGATCTAACTATGAAATAAACTTGATCTAACTAAGCCGAATCCAAACACAGGCCAAACCTTATTAAACCACGGATCGTGGAGTATGTCCGTCCCACGCTTGTGAACGATGCAGGGGCCGGGAACGGCAACGGAGAACCTCCGCATCTGGCGGAGATTCCACGCGCCACGGCCAAACCTCCACATTCAGCTCCTCCCTTTTCTACAGCGATGCTCGAGAGATGAGGGGATCTGCTCTCACCAAAACAAGTTATGAGGATGAAGTAAGAACACTGAGGACAACCAAGGCTATATCGACGGCAAAGAATCAGTGCGGATTCCTGGGAATAAAATGGGGAGACCGTGAAGAGGGAAGCGGCGATCGGCAAGCTTCGCACGTGGACGACTCCTGCTTGCGGAACCGGATGCCGTAGTTTACGGTCGTGAGGTTGGGACTGGGGGAGGACAGATTTCTCCTATTGAGGAAGGAAGAATTTTGCTCTTTTTTATTTTGAACGATAAATCAACTAAATTTTTTAAATTTAATGAGCTTCAAATTATGATGTACAAATACGAATATAAAAATATAAATATAATATGATATAAATATACGATATTTTTATTTTTAAAAATATAAAATATGAATATTTATTGAATATGATATTATATAATAATTAAAAATAATATATATAAATTAAATAGGTAATATATTAAAAATAATTAAAAAGAAGTTATTTAATTAAAAAAATTTAAATTAATTTCTTAAATAATATATATATATATATATACTTAAATGATTTATTTTATTATATGTAATCATTTTAATAAATAAAATTTATTAATAATTCTAAATTTATAAATTTAATTATTTATAATAAATATATCTTATTATTCTCTCTTTTTAGCTTAAATTTCATTCTCTAAAATTTTAAAACTCTCTATAATAATTTAAAATATAACTATATTTATAATATTTTTATATAATTTAAATTTAATTATTTAGGATATGTATGTCGAACATGTGTATCTTTTTAATTTCCTAATATTATTTTAATTGAGCAACATATTAGCAAATTATCATATCCACGTGTATTACATAATAGAAAATCTTGAAAAATCGTATCTTTCAAATAAGAGAAATTTTTTAATTAATTTATTCACTATCCTTACACATAATGAATTGATTCTTTCATTAAAAAATTAGATTAAACTATTAAAATTATTTTTAAGAAACTTTTTATCAATTTTTTATTTTGACTTAACTTTCTAAAATTAAAAAACAAAATTGAATGGGCGTGCTAGCTAAGGATAATTTGATCTTATATGTCTCATAATATATTCAATTTATTTAATTTCTCTATCATACACTTTATCGGAGAAATTTATTAATTGTTTATTTCATGTTGAATTATCCTCAATAAAAAATAATCTCAATTATTCACATATGATTTATTAAAATCAAAATACTATAAAATTATTTTAAATTGATTGAAATCTTGAACATTAATTCAAACTTTATTTGGATCTTTGTGCAAACCTTCCCTCAGCATCAAAGAGAGTCTAAAGTGAGGGAATCAATGTGACTAATGGCACACGTAATGTAATACCATAAGTATGGTGGGACAAAGGTGCTTTGTTTGGAACACAAATCTATTGTTGGCATGGCTAAAAATTAAGAATGTTAATTCAGGTTCACGATTTGAATTTATATATGATTCAAAATTAACTCGACTTAAATATTATATGGTTGAAATTCCCGACACAATGTGAATCGAACTAATCAATCAATGGAGTAAAAGTCAAAATAGAGTCAAATTTGAGTTCGTAAGTCAAGTTTGGCTGATGGGTCCAAATCGGGTCATATTTGTGTTGTCAGGTCAAAATTGGATAAATTTCTAGATTGTGAGTCAGCCTGAATCAATACAAAAAACTAAATGGATTGGCTATGTTAATCTGAACTTGATTTTTTCGAATCGAGTTCTTATTATGTTGGATGGTCAAGTCAAATATTAAAATAGAGAATAATTGAATTAAGTTTGTCATGTGATATTAAAATCAAATTTGAACCATTTTCAAATTTTATTTTTTTTATATAAAAATTTACATGCATAGCACACAATATTATCGAGCTCAGTTCACGAGTTTGTTCGTGTGCTCAGTTCAAATTGAAATTATCGAACTTGTTAATTAGCAGCTCATTTAATGAAATAAATGACATTAATCGAGCCTTAAATAAGGTTATTCGCAAGCATATTGAGAAATATACACGAGCTATATCAATTAAAGCTTATTAAGCCTAAAAAATAATAATTAAAACAACAATGTTCACAAATAAACCTAAATTGGGCTATAATCAAACTCTTTAACAAATTTGTTCAAGAGCTTTAAACGATATTGTTTATGAACATAAATAAATCGAACATCAAGTTGTTCAAACTTCTTTGTTTAGCACTCGAGCATTTACAAAAGTGTTCAAACTTGTTCAATTAGTTAATCAAACGATCATGAACAAGCTCTAATCGAGCTGAATCGCGAGTAATTTGCCGAACGATATGTTCATTTGTAGCTCTAGTAAAAGTGATTATACACTCTAAAAGTTTATCCATCTGAGCCGCTTTCTCGTTGCTCTATTTTAAATAAAAAAAAGAAGTTATGATACTCATAATATTTTTTAAAAAAAGTTTTTTTTTTTCTTTGATAGATCTTCAGCTTAAAAAAAACAGCAATTTCCCTAAATAGACCTTAAGAATTCATGAATTTATTTGGGATCATCTTTTCACAATATTACTTAGCAGATTATAGACGTACTTCTATTTTATTATATATTTTATCTATTTAAAAATTAAAATATAAAAAATATGAGATTTTCATGATTAGATATATAAAAAATATGATAATTATAGTAAAGTTATTCTCCAAATATTTTAAAATTATAAAAATAGTAAATTTTTTATTTCTTTCACAACAGTTTTATGAATAATTCACATTTATTGAGTTTTTCACCATGGCATACAATAAAAAATATATGTTCATATTAGTACGAGATTTACATTTATTTTATTATATGGGCATTTACATACTCACCACACAAATCTTATATATTTAAATATCTGATATGGCTCTCAAAATATGACTAGTCAAAGCACAAATCTTGATGTCGAAAGCGATATGTTTTGAGTCAAAACCGATCGAGATCAAACACTTAAAATATCATTGAAATCTTTGGGACATCAATTAAATCCCAAAACAACTCTCAAATATGGAGTGTTTATAGTCAAATCGAGCGTCTCGACGAGCCGGATCTAACGAGCCTAAGATCTCATAATTCTGACTTCATTTGGGCATCCAAATGCTCAAAATACATTAAATGATCAAGGAATCATCCGAGCCGTCCGTCGAGGGGAGTACGGGCTTTACATGAATTACTGAGTGCCCTCCTCCCATCTATAAATAGGCCTTCATTCCTCACACCAAGGGGGGGCCAAGTGGAGTGAAGTAAAGGGAAGAAGAAGAGGAGGCTGAGCAAGAAGAAGAGGAGAACCGCCGGCGTCGTCAACCACGCCGAGCATCGGATCCTCTGCGCCGTCAATCTGCCCGACAAGGAAGAGGAAGAGTCAAGCAAGGAAGAAGAGGAGAAACCCAAGAAAGGAAGAAAGGAAGAGTCAGAGAGGAAGAGAGGAAAAGCCCAAGTGAGGAGGAAGAGAGCTCAAGCGAAGATCCTCTGATCGCACCCTTTCGGCGGTCATCAACCACCATCACCGCCACCTTCATCGCTAATTGTCTGCATCTCCACCTATTAACTATTACAACGATCGTTGTTACATATTTATTTTCCTCCCTCATGCAATTCGTAATCTCGTTATCGAAGACTTTGTACTCGAAGCAGATACATAGTGGAAACTTTTTTTGGGCAGTGGTTTTCCCCTCTTTTGAGGTTTTCCACGTTAAAATTTTGGAGTGTCTCTTGTTCGCTCTTTAATTACGTGTGTGTCTTTGGAATTGTCGGCAGGCGTAAACTTTCACTCTCTGAGGTTTTCTAGCAAGGTTGGCCGTGGGAAGTTGATTCCATTATTTCATCTTGTATGACAATCAAGTTTTCCAACAAGATCAAAACCACCATCGAGGTGGAGCATTAAGCTTTTAAAGAAGCATGGCGAAGAATGAAGATTCATCAAACTTTGTTCCTTCATTACCGGGGCGGGGCAACTCTTAATCTCAAAAGATAAGCAAGTCGGAACACCAAAAGGCAAAGATCAATAGTCAACTCGGCTACAAACTCATACAAATATTCGACCTCTTCCATGCGGGTTAACGTCGTGGTAAACACTCTAACTAACGGGATAGGTGGTCTGGACTCCTCTTCCATCGGGTTAATGTCGGTAAACACTTTGACCCGGGATAGGTCAAAATGTCCTTTGGACTTCGCGACCTCTTCCATGCGGGTTAACGTCGCCGGTAAACACTCGACAAACAACCCGGATAGGTCAAAACATCCTTGGTGGACTTCCTACGACCTCTTCCAGTTAGCGTCATCAAGACTCGACAAACAACCGGATATGTCCAAAATCCTACGGATTCAATTGACCTCTTCCATACAGTTGCGTCATCGGCAAAGACTCGACAAACAACCCGGATAGGTCAAAATTCTCGGATTGATTGACCTCTTCCATACAGTTAACGTCAGTCACTCGACAAACAACCCGGATAGGTCAAAATCTCGGCGGATTGATTCAACCTCTTCACAGTTAGCGTCGCCGAGCAAAGACTCGACAAACAACCCGGATAGGTCCAAAATCCCGCGGATTGATTCGATCTTCCATACGTTGCGTCGCCAGTCACACTCGACAAACAACCTCGGATAGGTCAAAATCCTCGGATTGATTCGACATCTTCCATACAGTTGCGTCGTAGTCAGCACTCGACAAACAACCCGGATAGGTCAAAATCCCGGATTGATTCAACCTCTTTCACAGGTTAGCGTCGTGAGTCCCACAACAACCTCGGATGGGTCAACCTCACCATTGATTCAACATCTTTGATACAGGTTAATGTCGAGTTACACTCGACAAACAACCGGATAGGTCAAAGATCTCAGCGTCGACTGTGCCGACCACGTCGGGTCATTGCGGCCGACCACCCCGTCGGCCGCCAACCCAGTAGTGTCGCGCCTCCGGCATCGGGACCGCTGTGCACCATTGCCAGCCGCCGGCTCCATCTCTGCCGGTCATCATCTGGCGCTAGGCCGCACTGACGCCCGGCCATGCCGTCACTACCGGTTAATTCGCGTCTGACCAACCGGTAGCTTAACCAATATGGCCGTCATGCCGTATCGCATCGCCGATATCGCTACCGGTACCACTGCCGCCGGCCAACATTGTTGCCATATGGTCACCCGGACTACCGTCGCCGATCCGCGTGACTATTTGGCCGACGCCGCTGACAACCCGTCGGTAAATGAGTATGGCCGGTCCAGCCGTAAATGCATCACGATCCGCGTCATTGTCGGCCATCGCCTGATAACCCGTCGGTAGCCCTAGCCGGTCCCCTTGGCCATTCTGGTCGCCGGTCCTTCGCGGGCGGCATCTTCGTGGTCATCACCATTGTCGCCGGGTCATCCGTCATTCGACGCCGGTCGCCGTCGACCACCGGCCAGATTCAATTCAACCTCTTCCATACAGGTTAATGTCATTGGGTAACACTCTGACAAACAACCTCGGACAGGTCAAAACGTCTTTGGTGGACTTCTCATGACCTCTTCCATACGGGTTAACGTCATCGAGTAAAAACTCTGACTAACAACCCAGGATAGGTCAAAACGTCCTTGGTGGACTTCCCGCGACCTCTTCCATACGGGTTAATGTTGCTCGAGCAAAAGCTCGACAAACAACCCGGGATAGGTCAAAACGTCCTTGGTGGACTTCGCGACCTCTTCCATACGGGTTGCGTCGAGTAAACACTCGACAAACAACCCGGGATAGGTCAAAATGTCCTTGTGGACTTCTGCGATCTCTTCCATACGGGTTAATGTCATCAGTAAAGCTTCGACAAATAACCCGGGAAAGGTCAAAGGTCCTTGATGGACTTCCGCCTCTTCCATACGAGGTTAGCGTCGGCGAATAATATTCGACCAATAACTTAGGAAAGGTCAAAACTTTGTACCCACTCCACGAGTTAATGTCATCGGATAACACTCTGACAAACAACCTCGGATGGGTCAAAAATCCTCAGTGGATCCAACTCACCCATATTAGCAACGTCAAATAATATTTTGACCAATTACCCCAGATGGGTGAAAACAAGATGAGGGCGTATAAAAAAAAAAGGTTATATCCAGATATCATTGACAGCATTAATACGATGATATAAGAAGGAATTAAGATCCTGATACATGATAATGACATTACATGAAACAAGCGATGAAGAAAGACATCCCGCGGCCGTCTACATAATATCGATATTTTCATCATCAGGAGGCGCTCCACAGGAGCCCACTCACCACTCCTTCCCGTCTTACGAATCGGTGAAGGATCTTGGATGCTTAGGCGGGAGATATATCCTCAATTTTGGCCCCGGTCTTGCGATGTACGCCGCAATTCCTTTCGGGAACCCTCGGATGAAACCTCCTCTAAAACTCGTTCCAAGTCCTTTACTTCAACATCAAAGATATGGTTACGAGCCTCACGGATAAAGTCTTCAATAGCGCCACGATAAGCGTGGGAATTCTTGAAGTCTTCCACTTTGCGCTTGGCGATCTCGCTTGCTTCGACATTCTATGCTCCTTTTCAAAAGGCGATCTTATAATGCTTTCTCTTCTCCTTATGGAGAGTCTCGCTCGCTTCACCGCTCATCACGCTCCACCTCCTAACACCGGAGAGAAAAGAAGTCGACATATTCGCCGCTTCTACACTCAACCCACCTCCAAGGTCGCCACTTCTTTAGCTTTAAAGATTCATCCTTCGCCATACTGATCGCAGATATTTTATCTTCACAAATAGATTCCATTCATCTAAGGTAACACCCAAATGAGCCATCAATCCTAATGACTGAAGTTACCCAAAAAAAAAATCATCACACAATGTTACATAAAGAAGAATAGAAGAAGAAGGAAAACAACGCACAATTCATCTCGCTGACGCCCAAGACATATGTGATTTAATACCTCTTCGTGAATTTGCGCTTAGAGTAACTAACTCCCCATCATGAGTCGAAATAAACTCTCGATGCTATGGACATCATCTCCATGATATCTCGACATAACCATTTCAAAGACGAAGTCTTCTTTCTCAGAAGATGGAACATTGCTACCAGATTCTTGATGGGCTTCTCAAGAGAACCCTATGAGGAGAACTCACCCTTTCTCTTCAACTAAGAGCATGAGATCTTCCCCGCCGGATGGAAAGACCAACTTAAACATCCTATCTTCAACTATATATTTACTAACAATGTAACTCATGTTGCAAGCTTCCCACATCGTGAATATTAAGAGTCGCTAGAATGTCATCATCCGATATCGATGGATCCGAAGATCATTCAATCTTCCCCATCTCTCAGGAAGGCCCCACTCATTCTTCACATAAAAGAATCCAGTAGACCAAGTTTTGGACGAATCCCATGCTGAAAATTATATCCAATTCTTTATAGTTCGATAAGAAACACGTCCTTGAGCATCACATGTGAATCTACACATTCGGCACAAGTATTCGATGTTCAAAGTAACCCCACGATCCCTGAAGAAGGTAATCAAACCAATGATGACCGCTAAAGCTCAAACAAAATTGCATCAAAGCCACGCCACATTTTTTGAAGATCTCAATCACGGAGCCAAAGGGAATCGCAGCCAAAGACGAAGAGTCATCTCGAAATAAGAAGTACTGGAGGAGGCGAACGGGCTCGATCAGACTTTTTAGCTACAACAGCCACCAACTCATTGGGAAGAAAAATTTCAACCATTAAACTATCCGATGTGACGGAGGACATATCGTCGTAGCCACACTATGAGTTTTCTTCCCACCATCACCAGAAAATATAAAAAATAAAAATAAATAAATAAATAAATAAATAAATCAAGAATTTTGTACCACCTCAAGACGCGATCTTTTTTTGACCTCTCGCCGAAAGTACGCTTGAGTAAAACTTTTCTCCTACGATCTGACAAAAAACACACACATACACATAAGAAAGAGGAAGGAGGGATATATACAAAGAAAGAGAGAGAGGGAGGGAAAGAAGTTATCCCCCTCCAATAATGCTATAAAATCACCAGCCAAACTTTCTGAGTTATGCGGACGATGGTTCCTAACTGATGCATCCCCGCCGCCGATTTTCAACGAACCTTCCATCAAAGTTTCTACAAGAAAAGTAGTGCTGGCTTTGATCGCTCCTAACCCGGACGGTCCGACGAGGCTGAAACCGACGAGGTGAACCGAACCACGACGATGTACGGTTGATCCTTCCTCTAACCCGACGGCCGACGAGGCCGAACGGACGGTCGGTGAACCGGAACCACGACGATGTACCGGGGCCTGATCGCTTCCTAACCCGACGGTCCGACGAGGCGAACGACGAGCGAAACTCCACGACATACCGTGGCCTTGATCGCCTCTAACCCGGACGATCCGACGAGGCCAAGAACCGATGAGGTCAGAACCGAATCACGACGTACCGGGCTCGACGCTTCCTAACCTGACGACCGACGGGCCAAGAACGGACGAGGCCGGTAAACCGAACCACGACGATATACCGGGCCTGACGCTTCCAAAGGACCTCACTCAAGAAGAAAGTGGTCTCTCTCATTCTTGGGGTATTTATAACCCCCCACAAGGATAAAAGAGTAAAACCTCAAAATGGCTCAAACCGGCCGCCTGTGGCACCCGCTGGGCTGGCTGGCCACTTGCCTCCTAGTTTCAACCGGAGGTGTGTGACACCGACTGCCGCCGACTAAACGTCGCTGACCCGAACCCCGACCAACCAACCCACATGACCGACCAACATGACCATGACGACTGTCACGGACAGCATAGCCGCACGACGCTGGCCCGCCATAAGGCCAATGGGCGCCGACGGCGGCTGCTACCGCGACGCCAACGGCACCGACGGCGCCACGGGCGCTCGCAGTCCCGGAACGCCTCAAAACTTCCAATTCGTTATTTTCGAGATTTGACACATATATTTTGGATGATTAAGCTAATGTCATCCAAAAATAGAGACAACCGATATGGCTCTCAAAATATAACTAATAAAGACAAATCTGTCGAAATATATGTTTTGAGTCAAAATCGACGAGATCAAGACTTAAAATATCATCAAATCTTTGAGACATCAATTAAATCCCAAAACAACTCTCAAATATGGAGTGTTTATAGTCAAAGTTGCCTCGACGAAATGGATCTAACGAGCCTAAGATCTCATAATTCACTTCATTTGGGCATCCATCCAAAATACATCAAATGATCAAGGAATCATCCCGAGCCGTCCATCAGGGAGTGGTACGTTTTACATGAATTTACAGAGTGCCCTTCCTCCCATCTATAACAGCCTTCATTCCTCACAGGGGCCAAGTGGAGAAGAAGAGGGAGTGAATAAGTGAAGAGGAGGAGCACCGCCGACGGTCTTACCACCACCGGCCACCGCTGTTGCCGGGCCAAACCGCCTGAGCAAGGAAGAAGAGGAAGAGTCCAAGCAAGGAAGAAGAGGAGAAATCCAAGAAAAGGAAGAAAAGGGAAGAGTCCGGAAAAAAGCCAGTGAGGAGGAAGAGAGCTCAAGCTTGAAGATCCTCAAGCAAGATCAACCCTCGGCCATCATCAACCACCATCACCTTCATGCTAATTGTCCCCGCATCTCCACCTATTACAACTATTACAACGATCGTTACATAAATTTATTTTCCTCCCTCATATGCAGTAATCCGTTATCGGAAGACTTGTACTCAAACATACATAGTGGAAACTTTTCTTGGGCTAGGCCCGTGGTTTTCCCCTCTTTTCGAGGTTTTCCGTTAAAATTCTGAGTGTCTCTTGTTTGCTCTTTAATTACGTGTGTCTTTGAATAATCGACAAGGCTGCGAACTTTCATCTCTTTCTGTGGTTTTAGCGAACAATATCTAACACCCAAATTTTACTATTCACATAAATAACACAAAAATCTTTAACATCACATCAAAAATTCACCATCACTAACTTTTTAAAGTAAATATGTAAATATTAAATATTAGATATGCAAATACATAAGACTTGTGTTGTATAAGTAAATATTTTTTTATTAAATTATATTTTACTGAAGAAACCTCTATTTTTAAACAAAAGTGAGGTATAAGGAGTCTTTCCATAAGAAGGAAAGAGTTATATTGTGAAATAAATAAATTAATTAATTAAATTTATTTGAAATATTATAAACCCACTGCCATCTTTATTTTTCTTTAATTTTTTTCAAATATTATAAATCCAATTAATACTCCATTTGAATAAAGAATAGATCCCTTCCAAAGAAGCAAACTTAATTTTGATTTTTTTTTTCTTCTAATAATCGATATCAACATTTGTTATTTTTATTTAGTCGAATATAAAATAAATAAATTTATTTGATTACAATAATAATCACTAGGGATAGTCGAGGGTAGTCGTCGGTGGTGTTTGAAGGTGGTCGCCATCAATTTGAAGACTATTATTTTAAAAAAATTTCAAAATATTTAAAAAATATTTTGAATATTATTAAAAATAATAATTTATTTTATTTAAAAAAATCTCAAATAATCATGAACCTTAATCTATTTTATCATTAAAGATAGTTGATTATGCCTAATAGAAAGGTTTTCACAATAATCATTAATTATTTCATCTAAAAATATTCATAAAATCAAAGATGAAGCATAGTTAGATTGATAAGGGGGTTTTTATATAACTCATTTAATGCATCAAATAAAATAAAAATAATTTGACCTTAATATATAATAATATATAAGACTTTTGTCTAATAAATAAATAAATAAATAAATAAATATATATATATATATAATTATTGGCATGAGTATTTCCTGTTAGAAACCCAAATTAGTCGAGCGAGACAAAAGAGGAAACACCCCTTGGGGTTAAGAGTTGGTTGAGAGGGGAAGGTAAAAGGCTGTAGGTTCGACCTCGGGATCCGCGTAGTCCGAGCTGAGTGGAGCGGGAGACGAGAGCTACAGAGCGAGTGGTGGCAGATCGGGCGATTGTGCCGCCACCGAGGAGTTCGCCGGAGGCACCTCCGGTGAGTTGCGTGGGTTAAAGAACATCTTATTTGAAGGCATATCACTTTCTCTTCCATTTGCTTTTCCTTCCCATTCGCCTTTCTTGTTCTCACATTCTCCTCCATTTACAGCCAAGGACTTGAGTGAGGGAGGTGGAGATCTCACTCCATTCCGATCTTCTGGCTCTCCATATCAAGATTTGAGCTAGGTAAACTGAGGCTTAATTATTTGAATTTATGTTTGTCAATCATGCTAATTGTGTGAGGTAACCTTAGATGGAAGTTAGAATTGGTTGAAATTTTGGGAGAAGCACATCACTTAGCTTTGAATTAGGTGGTTCTTGTTTGTGATTAGGCTTAGGGTAACCCTGGCATTGCTAAGTTGAGAATTTCGTCAGAAATGACTGGCTGTGTTGAATACCCTTAATAATGTAGGTTCTAATGAATCCGTGCATTCTAATAAATACCCCATTTTGGTCAAAACTTTTACTTCATTTTGAAAGCATTTTTATATTGCTATTTTGTGTTTATTCATACATTTGCTTCTTTAAGGTTTCTGCTGTCCAGTCTTGTTCTCCGTAAATAATTCTATCAATCAAAGGAAAGATTTGAAAGTTTGTGAGAAGCCACCTCGAGCTTTATATCTCATTTAATAGAGATGATGAATATTTTTGAAAATTTCAACCTTTTAACTTACTAGTTGAATTAATTTACATGTTGGTTTGATCACTATGGATTCTTTTGAATGTATTTTTTTATCTAGTTTCTTGTGCAATTCATCGCCTTCCTCATCTCTCTTCCCCCGGCCATTCTAGCAATTCCATTAGTATCTCCTTTAATTTCCTCACTTTCTTGGGGGTTTAAATGCATACTGCTTAATCGTAGGTATTTACGTAACTAATACCTAAATCTTTATATTTACTTATATAACATCTCAGTGTCTATATATATATATATATATATATAGTTAATGCTAGTTGTTTTCTTATATGATTATGATTTTTTAAAGTTTAAAGTGTGCATAAGTAAATATAAATATTTAGATGTTAGATATATAAATATCTAGGAATTGAGCTTTATATATGTAAATCCACTTTTATTTTTCGTATGTTCTAGTTTATCCATTATTTTTATCTATCGATTGGGTTCCCATAAGTTTGGATTTTTTTTTCTAATTTGACTTCATAAAATTTAATTATCGTAGCTGTGCATAGTGATTAATCCATGTTTATCTTTTCTTTTCCTTGATTTTGGAAATTTTATTTGTTTAACATCTTAATTTTGGAGTGATGAAATGAGTTTTTTCCCTTTCAACAGTTAATTTTTTTCTATGTGGGTATTAACTTTTTCTTGTTTATTTATTTTTACTTAGCATTATTTGTTTTTTTTTTATGCATTATTGTACTGTCTGCATTTGAATATATGGCATTATTGGAGCATGTTTGTGCAATGGCATCAAAAATAAATTTGAAGTGTTATATTTTGTGTGCTTCATGGTGATCTTTGGCTGTATCATATGTAGATTTTTAGTATATCGGTATGCTAGTTTGGTAAGCCTTAGTTTGCAAAGTTTTAACGACCTCTATCAAGTTGGTAAGGGTTGTAAACCTTCTTGTGCAAACCAAGTCCCATTGAAATACTAATATACGTGTTTGCTGTTTAAATCTGCCAAATTATTATGAGAGGGACATATGTGAGTGAATGCTTATGCTTCTCATTTATGCAGATATCACTTGCTTTAAGATTAATGATGGTGATGATGGAGACAAATTGTCAAACATATTTGCTATAGTTCATATTGAACACTATACTTGGCTTCCCCCCTCCCTTGTGATATTGAATATGCTTGCCTAGGCCATTTATTTCTTTTATCCAAGGTATTGTGGATGGCCACTATTTAATTTTAAGTATTTTGATTAGTTATATTTTATTTTTAGTTCTGTTAAATTTAAGATTTCTATTTATTAAATAACTATTTTTTAGTACTAATTTAAGATTTCTACTATCCAGCCCCTGTTTCTATCACCTCCCATCAATCACATCCTTCTATGAATCTGATTTTTACCTGAAAATATCCAGTTATTACTTTCTTATATCTAGTTATTACTATATTGCTAGTAATAATTGAATATAATTTTTCAATAACCAGATGTAATTAAACAATAATCAAATTGAGTAAATTCAACAGACATCTGGTAATATCCGGAACTAGTTTTTTTAGGAACCTTTGCTACTAGTAAGAGACCATATTAAAAGAGAAAAACAAAAGACAGAAGAAATGATAGCAGAACAAAGAAATTTCTACTCTGGAAAGGACTAATAT
Organism: Cymbidium sinense; assembly: GCA_021442155.1. NCBI lineage: Eukaryota > Viridiplantae > Streptophyta > Magnoliopsida > Asparagales > Orchidaceae > Cymbidium > Cymbidium sinense. The sequence continues at coordinate 250,805,664 of CM038214.1, forward strand.
GTATTATTTTAAAAAGAAAACACTAAAAATTAGTAAGGTATGCTCTAGAACCTTAAAGCAATCCTTCCTTTATTCTATTTGAATTGATAAAGTGATGTGTGTCTGTGATTAGACATTTACACCCTCTATCTCTCTCTACTCCTCCCTCTACTGTTATCATTCCCTTCTCCCTCTCTAACACCCTCTTTTTTTTCAACCCTTATATTTTTCATCCACATGCGCGGTGGTGTTTCGGTACTTGTGGCAGGCTAACCTATTGCTATCAAAAACAATCCAGCGCTGAATTACTTATTTATCACCCATGGCAACTAAGAATAAAACTTTTCTGATGTTATGTATTCAGTACATACCATTCTTTCCTACATGAATGGCTTGTGTGTGATATTCACCCTCCTACAGAGTTTTTATGCATGCATGCAATTAATTGTATGACTGAGAACAACAAAATATCGTCTTAAATATGACTTGTTTGTGATACTTACTGACTATATTATTATCTTACTTGAGAATCAATGAGCACAAGTTAAATTAATGTTTGGAACAATTTCTTCAAGTGAATTAATTATGACTGAGCTAAGGCTTTGTCATGGTTTATAATATTTTTCCCAATTTGCTATCCGTACTGTGAAGTGCTACATCCATAGACTCAAATGAATACAAGCATTAACGTATTCCTGTCTCGGACATCCAGTGGACGTTTTTGCTGTTGTTTGCCTGTTTGGTATATTTCCATGAGCTGCTGGTGCTATTATTGTTTGGTTTTTACTAGATCCCCATCCCCCATTAGTGCTTTGTTTGACTTTGTGAATGTTTTAAGATTATATCTCTCATCATGGAACCAGTTCAGGAAGATTAACTAAATTAATCTGCTAATTGTGTTACTGAAAATTTCAATGTGTGTGATCATTTCATTTTTACAGTGGCAAACAGATGTATTTTTTTTCCTGTTTTGCTTTCACTTGGCTTGGTTGGGCGAAGGTGTTAGGGAAATCCTTACCTTCATTGAATCATTCATCATGGTTTCATTTTCATCCTTCCACTTAAATGAAACGCATATTTATCCCTTCTTTAATCGATAGTTTCTTATTAAGGTGTCAGTAAATGTAATCAATCAAGGTAGATATATTTTCCTGGGAGAATGGGTAACCCACAAGCTTCTCTTCTACATTAAATCAGTGAATTACTTATTTATAAATAGATATTATTCTTAAGTTTAGATATAAGAGAGAATCTAATTTAAATTCTATTTTTTATCTTTTTCTCGTGAAATATCTTATTTATAAATTATATCACTTAGTTAATATATTTACACCCCCCAACACTAAGGTTGACCTTAATTTGACCAAAGTTTGAGTTCATGGCTCATTGTCAACTTAAATCTATGATCATGAGTTTTAATAATCCAATGATTCATAGAAAATGCTTAGGAATTAAAACTGAAGGTTATGGTTTATAGTATTGATAAGGAAACGTATAGGTTTGAGTGTGAGATGAAGGTAGATGTGTTCCTTTGACTCAACTTTGGGTGGGGTGCGTCACTTTTTGCTTGTGTTAAAACATTTGATGTCATAATGCATTTGATTTACGAGATGGCCATTTCTTTTCTCTCAGAATTCCGATTTGACGACAATGGCGGAAATCAAATCGGCATCGAGGAGATGGGAAGACATGGAAACCGATGTCCTAGTCAAGATATTCAAGGAATTAAACATGATTGAACTGGCTCCAGTCGCTCTAGTCTGCCATGCATGGCGCTCTGCTTGCTCGGATCCTCTACTTTGGAGCACGCTTGATTTAGGTCTGCTGAAATCGAACTTCATACAGACGAGAGCATCGCCATACATTTGGGTGGATGACAGGTCTGATAGGAAGCTAACCAAAGCCTTGAGGATTGCAATGTCTCTTAGTAGAGGAGCCGTCACTTGCTTAATATTTCATTTCAACCTATACATGAAGGACGAGCATCTCAGTTACATTGCTGAAAGGTACTTTCTTTTAAATGTTCAATCCTTTGCGAGTTTTATTTCTTCTTGCTTCAGTTGGCTTTCAAAGATTTGTTTTCCGAGAATTGTCGGTAGCAGATTGAACAAATTGTTTCAACTGCATAATAGTAGCTGGTTGCTTGATTTGAATCAATCAATTATAATTGGTAAGCAACATAGTGGTTCCATTTATATTAATGAAAAAAACAAATTCCTTTCATGTCTAGGAGTGGTGGTTGTTGAACATGTCATTTCTTTGAATTTATTTTCTTGTGAAAACTTTTAGTGTAAAAAAATGGTTAGAAATGTGGGACATGATCAAGAACAAGAAATGAAATGAGATATTTGTTCATTGTCAAATGATGGTGAAATAGATGGAGAAAGAATTCAAGTTGATGGTTGAAGTATAACGATCCGCCTAATATGTAAAAAAGTTCTCATAAACTTGGAAAAATTTTATAAGATATAAGACCGAATGACATGACGCAGAATGTCCAATAAGAAGATAAAAAGTTTTGTTACGAGATGAGGATTTCGGTGGATGAGTTTTACTCTTAGAGATATAATGCAAAATGAGTATTCGGAAAATGGAAGAAATGGTGGTAGATAAGATTGGAGAGTCGTAGATGGCATACATAAAGCGCCGGCCGACTAACTGACAGAGCATTTTATTATTATATTAAGAAAATATAACAAAAAAGATTGTAAGATGATAAAAAATGATCTAAGATACCGAATTAAATGTGACACATAATACAAATAGAATTTTAAGGATTCATGAATACTCATCTAGTGGGATTAAGGCTTGTTGTTGTTGTTATTGTAATGAGACTTTTCTGGATGGAAAAAAAAATATGGAATGCTCGTAAAAATAAAAAATAATAATTATTTGACACGGAGTGCCTAGGACCACCCGGCCCAAGTTCCACCTAGACCTGGCCTGTCTAGGACCTCCCCCTTCAGGCCGGTCCAAGTGAGGGTTGTCCCTTTGCTTAATCATTGGCCGAGGGTATTTTGTCTTTCTATTTTATTATGTCTATGATTATAAATATTATTGTTAGAGAGTTGTTTAGGGATGACTTATGTTTTGAATTAGAGAGTTGTCTCTGCGATTCTAGATTAGATCTCTGTATCCTTGAACATTGGTTGGTGTGTTCGTATTCCAATCATTATTGATAGTTAAATTACTACTTTTCTTAACCCTAACCACCGGTCTCTTCCTCCCTTTCACCTAACCGTCGGCCTCCTGCTTCCCACATAACCGCCAACCTTCCTACCTCCTCTCTCCCAATGCTCCTAACCACCGACCTATTCATCTCTTTCCCATGACCATCGACCTACTTATCTCCCCTTCCACCTTTCCCTTTTAATTCAACCACTACTAGGTAAAGTTAAATTCCCCTCTTAGAAGCCCTAGATTTTCCCACAACTGTATCTTTTCCCAAATCCGGTGCCATTATTAATCTTTGGAAATGGCAACACTTACAGCCTCTGACATTTGAATTTTATGTATCGACCTACCTTCAATGTTTTACTGCTTATTCACAGATGCCCTCCTTGCTTGCGATTACCTTTTGCTACTTTCCTACAAACTTCTAGCAGAATTTTAAGATTTATTTGAGGCAGCTTTTTTTTTTTTCATAATTTTATTTTTATAATAGTTATCATAATTCCGCCTGATTATAATTTTTTATTGATTTTTAAATTTTATATGTCACTTCGTCATAAAAAAATTAGGAAATTTAAAACATAATATTCTTATGATTTACATTTCACCCAAACTCAATATTTACAACCAAGACTTTCCCTGCAAAAAGCGATTTGAAAAAAGAACTACCAGATTTTTAATAATAAAGATTTAAGTATTTAAGAAATATTCAAGCCAAATAAACGATAACTGAGATGTATGTAAATCAAAAAAATTATAATACTCCTAATAAATTTAAAAAAAAAATCTTTTTTTATATTGTTTTTACAAACATACATCTACACTCTGACCATCTATGTGATAAACTCTCCGTGTTCATAAAACAGATGCCCCCATCTAAGGAGACTGGTGATGCCCGCATGGAATCGCATTACAAAAAACGGAATATGCCACGCCGTTCGCATATGGGAAGAGCTGGAATCCCTGACGATGCCCAGCATCGCTCACCCGTCCTACATAATGGAGGAGATAAGCAGGAGCTGCAAGAACTTCTCCCAGCTGAAGGTCATGGGCACCTTCGACGTGAACTTCGCCTTCGCCATCGCCGCCAACCTCCCGAACCTCCGCGTCCTGAGCGTCCGCTGCTCCATCCTGACCAGAGAAGCCCTTCTCTTCATCCTCGACTGCATGGACCATCTCGAGGTGCTGAACATGTCCCACTGCCTGCTGCTGGAGAGCCTCACATCCTCCGGCAAGAAGAAGGTCTTCAGGGAGCTGGACGGAAGCATTCGCGGCAAGGCGGCCAGGTTGCGCGAGTTCCTCCACTGCCAGAGCGGCAGCTCCTGCGTCGCCTGCGACAGGATAAACAGAGACGAAGGTCTCATGAGGTGGTACAAGTACGAGGACTGGTTTTGGCGACAGGATGAGGTGAGCTCTCTTGCTTTGGGGGATTATGGTAAGCTGTTTGATGAGGGTTGTCTTGATCTAGGGTTTCGCAATTAGGGTTTGTGTTGTGCATTGGAAATGCTATAGGAAGTAATAGTAATAGTAGTAGCAGCAGTTATTGTTGCATAATAATGAGGTAGGTAAGTAGGAGGAAAGGCTTGAGTTGATGTGATCATCTGTTGTGAGGTTGCAGCTTGGTGGTTGCCAAGGAGCTATGCATTATACCTAGCAATAATATTATATTTGTTATGCACGCACACACATACACAATATATTATGGGCGACAATTAAGTCGGCTGATAAGACTCTGTTGTCGAGATCTTGTGTTACAATCTCATATGTGTTAGTTTGGTTAGTTTTTGTATTATTCATTGTATTTTTCATAAAGAAAATTTACATAGATATCACATAATTCTCATGCATTTATCTTTTTTTATATATAAAAAATATATTTTATTTTCAAAAAAGTAATGATAGTAATAATTTTAATGTGATATTAAAAATTTAGATGTTAAAGTATGTAAATATATAAGAATAAGAAAAAGAGGTGTGAGAGCTAAAATTTTATTATGCTCTACGTTTAAAATTATTTTGCAGATTCTACCAGAAAATGTTTGAAATTTAATTGTGTTTTGCTCATTCAAAATTGTTGTCATTTCTATTATAAAATACAAATTTCATTATTTATATCTATTGTGAAATTGGTTCTAAATGTAATAATTTAAAATTTTGGGCTAATTTTTTATTTAATAAAATTTTTAATCACTAAGTCACTGATTTGATATGTATATGTGTTTGTATGTATAATAATAATAATAATAATAATAATAATAATAATAATAATAATAATAATAATAATATAAGTATAATATAATATAATTTTTTATTTTGAGTTAAATGGAGCGGAACACGATCGAATAAATGTTTGTTAATGTTCGGCTTGTTTATATATTGAGTTTAAAATATTTGTTCGTGTTCGGCTCATTTTGTTAACGAACGAGCAGAACATTAGTTGTTAGTGAACGAGTTTTTTTGACAGTCTTATATAACCATTGTGTGATTTGTATATAAAAATCTTCTAGATAAATTACTTTTCTTGTAATAATTAATTTTTATAAATATTATTGATATGGCTCTCAAAATACCACCACAAAGACAAATCTTGATGTTTGAAATATACGATTTTGATAAAACAATCGAGATCAAGACTTAAAATATCATTAATCTTCTGACATCAATTAAATCCCAAAAAAGCTCTCAAATGTGAAGTGTTTATAGTCAAATCGAAGGCCTCGACAAAGCGGATCTAATGAGCCTAAGATCTCATAATTCGACTTCATTTGGGCATCCAAATGCTCAAAATACATCAAATGATCAAGGAGTCATTACCGTCCATCGAGACGCCTTACGAAGTTTACTAGATACCCTCCTCCCATCTATAACAGCCTCACTCCTCACATGGCTGAAGTGAAGTGAAGAAGTGAAGCAAGAAGAAGAAGAAGAAGAAGAAGAAGAAGAAGAGTCAAGAAGAAGAAGAAGGAAGCAAAGAAGAAGACAAGGAAGAAGAAGAAGAGTCCAAGCAAGTGAAGAAGAAGCAAAGCAACAAGGAAGAAGAAGAAGAAGAGTCCAAGCAAGTGAAGAAGGAAGGAAGAAGGAAGAAGAAGAAGAAGAGTCCGAAGAAGAAGAGGAAAAGTGAAGTGAGGAGGAAGAGAAAGCTCTAAAGCTTGAAGATCCCCGAAAGCAAGATCACATCTCCATCGCTAATTATACCCAGATTTCCACGGTTACCCAAAGATCTCCAACATCAAGAACTATTATAAACCGATCGTTGTTACACGTTGTCCCTTTCAAAATGTAATCCCGTATCTGAAGATTTTGTAAAAAGGATACATAGTGGAATCTTTTATCACAGCTGTTTTTTCCCCTCTTTCGAGGTTTTCCACGCTAAAAATTCGAGATCTCTCATGTTCGTTTTTTTAATTACTGTGTGGACTAATCAACAAGGCTAAATAAATTACTCTACCGCAATGGTTTTCCAAAGCTTGGCGCCGTCAGTGGAAGTAAAACTCTTCAACCACAATTCCTCGGAACATCCACGTTATGGCTAAGCACAACACTGCCACAACGAGCTTCCTGCTCCAACTCCTCATTCTCAAAACCCATCCTAACCAAGGACGCCAAGTTGAGAACGGGAATCTCTTTGGAAGATCGTGTCAATGGAGGAGTCTCAAAATAAAATGATCCAAGGACTACAACAGCCGCTACTACGGCAAACATATCTCCCCCAAGATCGGTCGTTGCCCAGAGGAGGTCAAAACGCTAATCCTCCCGACACTGGAGTTCCTCCGCATGGACCGATCTCGACACTCATCGCTAATCTCCACCTAATCCAACGTTGATAGCTTCACACATGCTCATCTCATTAATCCCGCACATCATGACATTCAAGTGACGCTTAATACAAGATGAATTTCACCTTCAAGATAGAAATCATCTTCACCCACACGTTATGAGTCCTCACCTTTACCGCCATTCTTCGACATCCATCGTAGGTTTCAAGCTTCAAAGCATTGATTCCTATGATGGGGCAACTGACCACACTAACACATCACCATTACAGACTATCATGTATATCCAACGAGCTCGACACACCGCTTTGTCGTCTTTCCTTACCCTCAAAGGGCAAGCTCGACTTGGTTCTATTCTCTTCCGGGATCCATCCATACCTTTAACGAACTCGCCGTGTTCAGGGAATGCTTCATTGCAAATCGGAGAATCATTAAAGATTCCTCCCATCTTTCCCAGATATTAACGAGGGTGAATCACTCAAAGAATACTTCCAGGTTCTCTTTAGAAGCTCGCCAAATAGGTAATCAACTATTAAGAGGAGTTTTCCTTGAGGACTCCCAGGTTTTCTATTCCATTAATGGGACACGGTCCGCGTCAATTTTAGTTCATCGGTAGAAGCACAAATCATGAAGTTTATTAATGCTCATCGCAAACAATTTGAACAATATGCGGGAAACGAAAAACACCAGAAATGTGGACCGCCCATCAAAAGAAAAAGTCATGATCTCCTCCACGCACCCCATATCAACAACGTGAACCTCGACGAAAAGACATACACACCGGCCAACACATCTCGTGTTAACCTCCGATGGCTATTCGCAATGAAGAACATATCAAGTGGCCGCATCCATTGAAACCAATTCGTGAAACCAGAGCAATATTGTCATTTTCATCGCCGTGGACATACTATCAAGCATGTATACAACTCAAGGAAGAAATCGAGAGACTCATTCAACAAGGATACCACGCCGCTTTGTGAAGAATCAACCACCTCAAACAAACACACCTCCGCTTTGGGGCAACCGTGACAATCATCACAAAACAACCAAATAATCATCAAATAATTGGAGAAATCAAAACAATCGCAGAGGATCGATACTACAAGTTCTCGCATCGCCTCCAAAGAACCGTTGAAGAAGTCTCTTGATTGATCATTCCATCACTTTCAATGACTTAGAAGGAGTCCATATCCCTCATCAAGATCCACTTGTCATCGGGATCGGTGATCCTTGTTATAACGCTAAAAGAATTTTGATCGATAATGGAGTTCGCCGATGTCTTATTTTACTCAACTTTTCTTAACATTCTAGGGCAAAAGCTCCAACCACCGGACCACTATATGGGTTTGATAATCACCCAAGACGCGTAAGGACAATCACTCTTCCCGTACTCTGAGAATTCCGTGACTCATTTAATACAATTCATGGTGGTGAAGTCGATGATATAATATTCTGGAGGCCCTCCAATCAATTTTCTATATCACTTCACTCATCCAAGATAAAATTTCCTACCCCTGGAGTTGTGGTTTGTGGAAATCAACAAAACAATCATGTTATCTCGAACAAGCTCAACCGCTCGCCTTCCATCACCTTCAAAGATCGAAGATCTTAACTTTCGAGATGAAAGAGTACCTCAAAAGCTTCCTAGAAGATTTACTCTCAATAGTATTATCGATGACCAACCATTACCAAGTAAGTGGGATCTTTACTCTAAGAACAAAGGGAAAAGTATATAAATTTCTTACGCAGAATCAAGACATATTTGCTTGGAGTAGATATGCCGGGTCGCCCCAATGTAATCAATGCGACTCCCTCAAAATTAATCCAACGCTCAAACCAATCATCCAAAAGAAGCGAGTTTTGCATTTCGCTATTGAACAAGAAGTTAACAAGCTCATAAGCGGATTCATAATGGTGGCTAGCAAATGTTGTCATGGTTAAAAAACAAATGGAACATGGAGGATGTGTGTGATTATACCGATCTTAATAAGGCTCCAAAGGATAGTTTTCCTCTTCCTCGATCAATTGGACGCTACATCCGACATCAAATGCTCGCTTTTGATGCTTATTCGGGTACAATCAAATAAAGATGAACCCAATAGATGAAGAGTTACTGCTTTCAAACATATAAAGGTTTATATTGTTACCAAGTCATGCCATTTGATTAAAACGCCGGTGCTACCTATCAACGCCTCATGAATAAGGTTTTAAAGACCGCTAGCCACAATGGAGGTGTGGATGACATGTTAGTAAAAGCTTAGAAAAGTCACAACATATTTCGACTTAGAAGCATGCTTTGACCTCCTTCGACGCTATAACATACGACTTAACCCAACCAAGTGTGCTTTTGGGGTTACGCCTGAAAATTTCTTGGATTTATGGTAACTCACCGGATAGGCTAACCCCGAAAAAATCAAAGCTCTCCAAGATATGATTCAAGAATATCAAAGACGCTCAACGCTTGAATGGTCGAATTGTCGCATTATCCCGCTTCTAGCCCTGCTCGGGACAAATACTTGCCATTCTTTAAAATATTGAAGGGAGCTAAAAATAATAATTTTCAATGGACCGATGAATGTCGATGCTTTTGAGCAACTAAAAGAATATCTAGATCTCCGCTATCCAAACCTATTCAAGGAGAAACGTTATACTTATATCTTGCTTTCTTCCATAATAAGCTCGAGTGCGAGAAGAAGATGGGGCACAACAACCAATTTATTATGTCAAGAAAATTCTCTCGATATAGAAAGTCGTTATCCATTTGTGATAAAGTGGCTCAAGCATTTTTCTCACAAAATTGCCCCATACTTTCAAGCTCACACCACTTACATCGATTTACCATTAAGAGCCATCTTACGTAAAACCGTAAGCATCCGGAAGATTGATCAAATGGTCCAGAACTGGGAGAATTTGATATAAATTTTCTACCTCGCCATAAAGTCTCAAATACTGACTTTATAGTGGAATGCACCAACCCAACTCTAAGAGCTATCTCACATGTCTTTCATCTCCTCGATGGACTCTACGCTGGAGCTTCGTGAGTCGGTGTCAAGGGAATCCTACTTGTTTCCCCAAAGAAAATATCCCAGAGTATGGACTTCGCTTAAAATTCCCCGCAACTAATAACATGGTCAATATGAGGCTCATCATGGTTGAGACTCGCCATCGACCAAGCCCAAAACTTAGTAATTCACACCGACTCCCGCCTTGTCGCCTCCCAAGTTGGAGGAGATTTTAATACTCATAATCCTCAACCGGTGCAATATCTCCACTTGGTAAAATCTCTTCTTACTCATTTCAAGACACATCAAATCATCCACATACTACGAGAAGAATACTGACGCTTCGCTAAGCTTGCTACCTCTACCACCTGAGATCTATTTAAGAGAAAGCATGTTGAAGAAATACATTTTCCTAGATCCAAGGGCCATGGATAATTCAAACTATTGATGAGGAAAAGGAACGCTCGGATAAACCCGATCCTATCTTTTCTACAAGAAGGGACCCTTCCTCAAGATCCAACTTGAACTCGCCTCCCAAGACAAGCTTCAAACTTTGCTATTATTGAGGTGAACTATACAAGCGAAGCTTTCCGTCCATATCTCAAATGCCTTCCACCTTCGTCGACACGCTGCTAAAAGAGGTTCACTGTGAATATGTGGAGGAGGAAGAGCATTGGCCCTTAAAATCATGAGGCAAGGGTTTTATTGGCCTACAATGAAACAAGACGCCTTTGAATTCACAAAGAAATGCTAAGTTGTCAATTGCATTCTAACCTCCCTCACATGCGTATCCTCATCCATTCAAAGCCCATGGCCCCTGATATCATGGGACCTTTTCCAAGATCGGGTAAAATTTATCATTCTAGCTCGACTACTTCACAAAATGGGTAGGTAACCACTCGCTAAAATCACAGAGGCAAATACCAAACAATTTGTCCGAAAAATATAATATGTCGATTCGTCTTCCCCGCAAAGATCATCATCACAATGGAACTCATCGGAAAAGTCTTTCCTTGCAAAGATCTTCACATTCACCGCGATACACAGAAAGACATCCTCAAACTAATGGGCAAACCGGTTACCAATAGGACCATACTCAAAGGACTAAAACACGCCTCGAGAAGGGGCAATGGGTTGATGAGCCCCAATGTTCTTTGGGCCTACCGCACCACGCCACACCCTTAACCGAGACACCAGATAACTTGTGTTTTGGTACGTGTTATCATACCGGTGGATATCGGGTTCCAAGTCCAAGAGTCCGCTTTGATCATGGAAGTAATGAAGAAAACTCGACCTGCACCTACTCCCCAAACTGATATGGCCCTACTTCTGACGCTCTATCACCAACGTAGCTCGCCACTTCAACAAAGAGTGAAACTCGCCCCATATCTGCGGACTTGGTCCCTGGTCTCGAGGTCGCAGCGCCAATAAACTCTCACCTCTCGATGGTCCAGATGTGGTCATAGCTATGGTCAAGCTGTGAACGCTCAAGCTCAAGGACCCGTAAGGAAAAACTCTACCTCAACTTGGAATACTAAGAATCTTCAAAATATTATCAAGAACTCTTATCGCATAATTATTATGACTTTATCTCGTCATTTCATCCTTGTATAATCACCCCACCTACTGATTAAAGCTTGTTGCGCTTGTTGTTGTCATTTTCTTAAAGCCTGTGTCTTATGATTATATCATTGAACTAGTGAATTCACTTTGTTTCTAACAAGATTTGCTTTTTCTTTACTTTTCCTCCCACTTGAGAAATATACAACTCATGTTACATCTCAATTGGGACATGATCAATCCGGGACTTGATCGGACCTCTTCCATACAGTTAACGCCATCAAGTCACACTCGCAAACAACCTTGATAGTCAAAGATCTCCGCTTACGCCGACTACCGCCAACCACCGCCGCCAACCCTTGTAGCTGGTCACCGCTGACTACTGCCGCCGGTCATCGCCGCCGACCATCGCCGGCAATTCCGCCGCCACCACCATCATCGGTCATCCCCGCTAACACACTGGCCGCTCCAAAACGCTTGTGGATCTCCGCGATTTTCCATGCGTCATCGAAAAGCCTAAACAACCCAGAAAGGTCAAACGCCCTTATGGACTTCCCGCGATCATACGCAGCATTCATCGAGCAAAGCTCGACAAACAACCTGTGAAAGGTCAAACTTTGTACACTCGCGCGACAGTGTCATCGATAACACTCGACAAACAACCTTGATGGGTAATTCATCATCGCCGCCGCCACCAATTGCCGACTTATCCGGTCGCTGCCGACTACGGCATCGCCGGTTATCACCATTGCGGGCCATATCGCTGATTGACGCTGGCCGCGCACTGCCGACAACCATTACTTGCTTGCCTGATCACCCCCTGTTAACCACTATTCGGCCACCGCTTACTACTATCCGGCCATCCGCTGCCATTATCACGGCCATCACTATTGCCGCCGCCATCTCACATCACCATCATCGGCCGCCACCGCCGACTACACTCAAGATTTCAATTCAACCTCTTCCATACGTTAATTATCGAGGAAAACTCGACAACAACCCAGAAAGGTCAAAACGCCCTTGGTGGATCTCCGATCTTCCATAATGGGTTAATGTCATCGATAAAAGCTGACAAACAACCCAGAAAGGTCAAAACGCCCTTGGTGGACTTCCGCGATCTTCCATACGGCACGTCATCGCAAAAGCTCACAAACAACCCAGAAAGGTCAAAACGCCCTGGACTTCGATCTTTCCATACGCAGCATCATCGAGCAAAAGCTCGACAAACAACCCAGAAAGGTCTGGTCCTTGGACTTCCCACCTTCTTTCCAGCAATTTAATAATATTCACCAACAACCGTGAGAGGTCGTCCTGGACTTCCCACCTTCTTCCATACGTGAAGGCCGACGAATAATATTCACCAATAACCTAGAGGTCAAAACTTTGTACCCACTGATGTTAATGTCATCGGATAACACTCGACAAATAACCTGATAGTCAAAATCCTCGCCGGATTCAATTATATTCTAACGCAAGTCGGAGCGCTGTGCCGACCCCGTCTAACCACTACCGGCTGGCTGGCTGACACACTGCCGCCGCCATCGCCTCCACTACCATTGTTTGCCATCGCTCGCAATCATCCTCACGGCTACCAATTATCGCCGCTGGTTATCCTCGTCGGCCACTATCATCGAGCATCTTCGTCAGCCCCCATCTCCGGTGATCGCCTCCTAACCCGGACGGTCCGACGTGGCCGGTAAACCGGAACCATGACGTATACCATGGGCCTTGATCGCCTCCTAACCCGGACGGTACGACGTGGCCGGTAAACCGGAACCACGACGTATACCGTGGGCCTTGATCGCTTCCTCGACGGTGATGACGACGTGAAACCGGAACCACGACGATACCGGCGGGCCTTGATCGCCTCTAACCCGGACGCAGACGTGGTCGGTGAAACCGGAACCACGACGATACCGCCTTGATCGCTTCCAACCGGACGGTCGACGGTCGAACCGGAACCACGATACCGTGGGCCTTGACCGCCTTCCTAACCGGACGCAGACGACGCGTGAAACCGGAACCACGATACCGTTTGATCGCCCTAACCGGACGCAGATGACGACGGTGAAACCGGAACCACGACGTAACTGGCCTTGATCGCCTCTAACCCGGACGATGACGGGTCGAACCGGAACCACGACGATACCGGGCCTTGACCGCCTTCGACGGACGACGCGTCGAAACCGGAACCACGACGTAACCGTGGCCTTGATCGCCCTAACCGGACGGATGACGCGGTCGAAACCGGAACCACGACGATACCGTGCCTTGATCGCTTCCTAACCCGGACGACGACGTCGAAACCGGAACCACGACGATACCGCGGCCTGACCGCCTTAACCCGGACGCAGATGACGCGGGTCGGAACCGGAACCACGACGAACCGGGCCTTGATCGCCTCTCGACGGACGCGCGCAGAAACCGGAACCACGACGAAAACCGTCCTTGATCGCTTCCTAACCGGACGGATCACGGTGAAACCGGAACCACGACGATACCGGGCCTTGATCGCCTTCCTAACCCGACGACGACGCGGGTAAACCGAACCACGACGACGCCTTGATCGCTTTAACCCGACGGCGGGTCGGTGAACCTTCCACGACGATACCGTGCCTTGATCCCTCGCTTGAACGCCTTCGACGCTTCCAAAGGACCCTCACTCAAGAAGAAAGGGAGAGGGAAAGGTGTTCTCCCTCTTACTGTAGATTTATAGCCCCCAAGGGCAAAAGGGTAAAACCCTCAAAACGGTTCAAAACGGCTCAAACCGCCTTCTCTGGCTGTCTGCTACCATGGGCGTTGCTGGCTACATGCAGCATGGGCAGACATAAGGCTGGGATACGGCAGGGCTACAGCTGACTGGCGCTGCTATATATATACAAGGCTGGCCAAGGTTACCTTCTGGCGCCATTCGACCCGATCGTCACTGCCACATCAAATCTTACTGAATGGCGACCGATCCACGAATGGTCTCAACCACGAATGGCTCAGACAACCGTTACGCTGGAATGGCGGCATTACGTTCATGGCGAACCCGCCGGCCATGGACCCGCCAGCGCTGCCCACGGTCCGCTTAATCGCTCCCACCCGCCGACGGCCGCCATCGCTGGCGGACGCCAAGGCCATACACATAGCCATACGCCATATCAAGGCCATACCATGGCGCCAGACGCTACGAGCGGCGACTTGGCGCTCATGTCCCCGTAAACGCTAAAACTTCCAATTCATAACATATTTGACATATATTTTTGGATGATTAAGCTAATGTCATCCAAAAATAGTAACCGATACTTTCAAAATACCACCCCAAAGCACAAATCTTGATGTTGAAAGCGATATGATTTTGAGTCAAACAAATCGATCAAGCACTTAAAATATCATTAATCTTCGACATCAATTAAATCCCAAAAAGCTCTCAAATGTGAAGTGTTTATAACAATCGAATCTCGACGAGTGGATCTAATGAGCCTAAGATCTCATAATTCGACTTCATTTGGGCATCCAAAATGCTCAAAATACATCAAATGATCAAGGAGTCATTCGAGTCGTCCGATCGAGAGTGGTACGGCCCACATGAGTTTACTAGAATACCCTCCTCCCATCTATAACTCACCCCTCACATGGGGCCTAAGCTGCTTAAGGGAAGAAGCAAAGAAGAAGCAAGGGAAGAAGAAGTGAAAGCAAGAAGAAGAAGAAGAGTCCAAGCAAGAAGGAAGCTAAAGCAAGGAAGAAGCAAGAAGAAGAAGAGTCCAAGCAAAAGAAGAAGGAAGAAGAAGAAGAAGAGTCCAAGCAAGTGAAGAAGAAGGAAGCTAAAGCAAGGAAGAAGGCAAGGAAGAAGAGGAAGAGTCCCATCAGGGAAGAGGAAAAGTGAGGAGGAAGAGAAAGCTCTAAAGCTTGAAGATCCCCGAGCAAGATCGACTCACGTCGCCATCGTTAATTATACCCATTTCCACCGTAGTTTACCCAAAGATCTCCAACATCAAGAACTATTATAAACCGATCGTTGTTACATACCGTTGTCCCTTTCAAATCAGAATCCTGCTATCTGGAAGATTTTGTACTCAAAAGGATACATAGTGGAATCTTTATCAAGCTGGTGGTTTTTTTCCCCTTTTCGAGGTTTTCCACGCTAAAATTCCTGAGTATCTCATGTCGTTTTAATTACATGCTAATTATCAAATCAAAGGCCAAGATAAATTTCTACTCTACCGAAGAACTTTTTCCAAAGACGCAACAATTATATATATATATATAGAGAGAGAGAGAGAGAGAGGGAGAGAGAGAGAGATTAATCTGTAATTTTTTGTTGGCTTCTAAATTAAAGTGAGTACGTGTTAGTAGTTGCTGAATTTATGTTCCTACCAAAAGAAAAAATTTTAGCATGTTGGATTTGTATGTTTATAGAGCGGTGCTCTCAAAGGGTTTGGACAATCTAGTAGTACACTTTTGTAAATTGACAATAAAAAAAACACTTTTATATTTTTTTATTTCATGTAGAAATTATTGGAAATTTTTAAATATGGGTTTATATATAAATTCAATTATACATTATGTGTTATATTATTTTTAAGCTTATCAATTTTTATGATCAAATAAAGATTAATTAATTTTAGATTTTTGAGACATCTTATTAATTTTATATAAAATTATTATGTGTAGAGACTGGATATTTTTTTTATTTTAATGATGATGAAATAAAATGAAACACTCAAGTAAAATAAAGTCATTTTCCATTCTAAAGTGAAGTTAATTTTTTTTCATATCCATCTGAGAGCGCTTCTCTCTCTCACAATCTCTCTAACATCCCTTGTGAAGGCCAAAATCGCATTAGCTCTTTCATGTGATACACTTCGATTACATCTTTTGATGATTTGATTGAGATCCTGATAAATTTATCTTTTATCTTTATATATTTTCAATAAGTTATATCGACGATTATCGTAATGAGAAATAATTTTCTCTTCATCTTTGTATTGATTATTTGAAAATTTTAGATCAAAGTATATGATTCAAATTTTTTTTGAGCGAATGATTTGATGATTTGTATGAATTATCGATATCCTTTAGATGATTTTTTTATTATAGGAATATAAAATATTTTTATGTCTATGATTTATAATATGAAACGATATTTCAGATTTATAATATAAAAAAAGAAAAAAAAAATGAAAGGAGAATATGAAACAATTTCTGTTTCATCTCATCTGATGGGCATAAATATAAATATATATAAGTTTATATAAATATTATAATTATTCCATTCAATTCCCTTTCATCCGTTTTTTAAGGGGTATTTATATAAATATACATAAGTTAATATAAATGTTATAATTATTCCATTTAATTCCGTATGTTCTTTTTCATCCGACCCGACGGGTATTTATATATATAATTATATATAAGTTAATATAAATGATATAATTATTCTATTTAATTGTTTTTTTAATAAGGCTGAAACGGAATATTTGTAATATAATTTAACTTAATATAGCGCCTTAATGTTTTTTTTTTTTCAGTTTATTTATAACGTTTCATATTCATTTCAGATTTTACATTCATCTTTGTTAATATGAAATATTTTACATTTAATTGTTTTATATAATTAATTTCAAACAGAATATTTATTAAGTAAATATAATAATTACATTTACTGTTTAATATTTTTAGAAGTTTTTTGATAAAATTTTTAAATTAAGCATCTTTTAAACTTTAATTAGTAAAATAAGTTTAACAAAAAAATTAAAAATAATCCCAGTCAGCGTATGCACACCTAAAATATATATATATTTTTTTTTTAAAAAGAGAAATTTACATACATATTACATAATTCTTAGTATTTACATATCTAACATCACAGTTAGCACGTAAAATTTTTTTTTTGGCCAAAAATATTTTTTTTAAAAAAAGGGAGAATTTACATACATACCACACAATTCTTATTTATTTACATATATAACATCACATAGAATATTTTTTTATTTAAAAAAAGAGAATTTACATACATATCACATAATTCTTATATATTTACATATGTAATATCTAAAGTTAGATATTTACTTATCTAATATTTTTTTATGCTTAAAAAGATACATTTTATTTTTAAAAAGTAAATAATGTGGTATTGATATTTGAAGATTAGAGTGTTATATATGTAAAATTTTTTGTTAGATATATAAATACATAAGAATTGTTGGTATTTATATAAATCCCCTCAAAATTATAAATTTTATACCTCAACTTTAATTTATCTTTTTTTTAATAAATATCTAAATTTTATATTGAAAATATAGTTATTTTTCTATATATAAAAAGATAAATTTTATTAAAATTTAATAATCTTTTTTATATAAAATTAAAAAAATTTATAATATTTATGTAAATATAAAATTTTAAATTTAAATATATAAAATTACAAGAATGAAGTTCTCTGTATAAAATTAAAAGAATGAAGTTCTCTGTTAAATATAAAAAAAATTATTAAATTTTAATAAAATTTATCTTTTTATGTATATAAAAATAAATATATTTTAAATATAAAATTAGATATTTATTAAAAAAAAGTAAATTAAAGTTAAGGTCTCTCAAAATTATAAAATTTATATTTTTTTGAGGAGATTTATAAATATAATTATGTATTTATATATATATCTAACTAAACTTTTTCACTTTTAAATGAAATGTATCTTTTAAGCATAAAAAATATTAGATAAGTAAATATCTAAATTTAGATATTAGATATATAAATACATAAGAATTGTGATATGTATAAATTTTTTATAAAAAAATATTTTACGGTGATGTTAGATATGTAAATAAATAAGAATTGTGTGATGTGCATGTAAATTCTCCTTTTTTTTAAAAAAAAATATTTTCGGCCAAAAAAAATATATTTTATGCTAATGTGATGTTAGATATGTAAATACATAAGAATTGTGTGATATGTATGTAAATTTCTCTTTTTAAAAAAATTTTTTTTTGTTAAGGTATAATTAAGATTTAAAAGGTGCTTAATTTAAAAATTTTGCAAAGTTTTTTTTATTTCAGAATTTTTTTTATATTAAACATTTATGTATAAATATTCTGTTTTAAATTTTATAGATAATTATTGTTTTAATATTTGATAAATATTTTTTAATTCGGATAATATAAATTGAAATATTTATTATTTTAAAATAATTTAAATTGAAATATTATGTCACTAAATTGATCTCTACTATATCAATTTATTTATTTTTTGAAATATATGAATATTATATATGGATTATATTTAAATCTATGCGAAAAATAATCGACCCAAAGGATTATTATTTTTGGCAGATTGCGAACAAATATATGATAAATTTATATTAATCATGATACAATACGATCCAAAGATGTATATATCGTTGAAAATTTATTATCAATATTTATCGATTGTAATTTTAAGAGTATCATTTACAAATTGTTATTTATGTCCAGACTAAATTGCAATGTATGTTAGTATCTTATATGCCCATTTTATTAAATATTTTATTTCAAGCATATATTTTGTTTACATTATATACGTATGAAAATGACAATGTTATTAATTGAGTATTATTTTATTCTTTCGTTAATGTTTCTATATTTCAATTTGAATAACATTCTACGCTTAACAACACTAACTTTAAGAAATGGAAAGAGCATATCACCGTATTCTTGGGAGTATGGATCTTACTATCCTGACCAACATCCTCTACCGCGGAAAATACTATTGAACAAATTGCTAACTTTGAAAAGTGGGAGCGTTATAACCGCATGAGTCTTATGATCATAAAGCATTCCATTCCAGAAATTATAAGAGGTGCAATGTCTGAAGAGGAATGTGCTAAAAGTTTCTAAGCCAAATAGATCGTTAGGAAAATGAGTTATTTTAGTAAACTTCGTTCAATGCGTATAAAGGTAATGGAAACATAAGAGAGTACATTATGGAGATGTCTAATTTTATCACTAGATTGAGAGCACTAAAATTAGAGATATTGATGATATTCTTGTGCACTTGATTTTGATCTCTCTTCCTGCACAATTTAATCATTTTGAGATAAGTTATAATACTCAAAAGGAAAAATAGACTCTTAATGAGCTCATTGCTCAATGTGCAAGAGGAAGAGATTAAAACATAAAATAGAAGTGCTCACTTAGCCATTTCCTCTCATTGTTATCTAAAAGGACTTATAAAGACAAAGGAGGCAAAAGAGACTTCACAGCATAAGGTGAAACAGAAACAAGATAATGCTGTTACTTGTTTCTTTTGCAAGAAGGCTGATCATGTGAAGAAGGATTGTCCCAAGTATGCAAATTGGCTGGTGAAAAAGGGTAAACTTCTCAACTTTGTTTGTTCTGAAGTTAATTTATCCTTAGTACCAAATCACACTTGGATGAGATACAGTGCAACTACTCACATAAGTGTGACTATGCATGGTTGTCTAAGGAGACAAATGCCAACTGATGCTGAAAAATTCATCTATGTGGAAAATGACAAGCTCTGTTGAAGCAATATATATAGATTATATCTAGAATCTAGTTGTATTTTGAATTTACATGAGACTTTTTTAATCATTTAGACAAATTTAATTTCTATTTCTTGTTTGGACAAATCTGGTTATTCTTATTCATTTGGAAATGGAAAATTTAGTCTCTTTCAGTATTCAAATATTATTAGTACTGGTTCTTTGATTGATAATCTATATAAATTGGATATTTTTGCTTCACAAATTAATGAAACCTTGCATGCAAGTAATTTTGGTACAAAACAAAAATTAATAAATGAGAATTCATATATGTTATGGCACAAGGGTTTAGGACATATTTCTAAACATAGAATTAAAATACTTGTGTCAAAAGGAATTCTTGATTCTCTTGATTTTTCAGATGATAAACTCTGTATAGAATGTGTCAAGGGAAAACAAACAAATATCAAGAAAGTTGGTGCTAATAGAGTTTAAATATCTTGGAATTAATTCATATGCGATATTTGTGGTCCATTCCCTGCCTACTTGGAATGACCAACAAGTATTTCATTACTTTCATAGATGATTATTCTCGTTATGGATACTTATACTTAATTTGAGAAGTCATAATCAATGGACGTATTCAAAATTTTAAGGTCAAGTTGAAAATCAACTTGGAAAGAAAATAAAAGTCAAATCGTGGTGGTGAATACTATGACAAATATGATGGATTAGAACAACGCCCGCACTTTTGCAAATATTTAAGAATGTGACATCCTCAATACACCATGCGGACTCCAAGTCAAAATGGTGGTGAGATGAATCGGACCCTTATGGATATGGTTAGAAGTATGATAAATCATTCTTCTTTACCAGATTCACTTTGGGGAGAAGCCTTAAAGACTGCAGTTTACATCCTTAATAGAGTTCCAAGCAAAGCAGTAGCTAAAACTCCATATGAATTATGGATTGGGAAGAAGCCTAGTATTAAACATCTTCATGTCTGGGATGTCCAAAGCCCATATAGCCTAATGAAAAAAATTGGACTCAAGAACTATAAGTTTATTTTGTTGGATACCAAAGGTTGAAGGGTTTTAAGTTTTATGACTCTTCAAATAAATCCTTTTCAGAGCAATGCTAAATTTATTGAGAAGTTGAATATGATGGGAGTAATAAATCTAAAAATTTTATATTTGAAGAACAATTTATTACTCTTCCTACAATTATAATAGAAAATGATCAGATAATTTTACTTGATCATATTCAAGTTGTAAATACTAATAATCAAAATATTCTTGAGTTAACTCCCACTTATACTTAGGAATCACAACAATCTCAAATTGAAGTGTCAGTAAGAAAATCCACTAGAGAGAGGAGATTAGCAATTTCAGATGATTATGTTGTGTATCTCCAAGAACATGAGTTTGGCATTGGATTGGAGAGTGATCCAATCTCTTTTAGTCAAGTCAAAAAAAGTGTTAACTCTCATAAATGGATAGAAGCCATTGAGGATGAGATGAAATCAATGAAAGACAATGATGTTTGGGATTTTGTCAAATTGCCTAAATCAGTAAAACACATTGGTTGTAAATGGATTTTTAAAACCAAACGGGATTCAAAAGGCAATGTCGAAAGATATAAAGCACGTCTAGTCGCTAAAGATTTCACTCAAAAGAAAGGCATTGATTATAAAAGACTTTCTCCGCTTGAAAGACTCTTTTAGAATCATTATGACACTAGTAGCTCATTATGATTTAGAGTTACATCAGATGGATGTAAAGACTGCATTTCTCAATGGTGACATTGAAGAAACTATATATATGGTGCAACCAGAAAATTTTCAATCTTCTGATTCAAAACACCTGGTATGCAAATTAAAGAAATCCATCTATGGTTTAAAGAAAGCTTCCCGTCAATGGTATAAGAAATTTGATCAAGTGATTACTTTTTTTGGTTTTAAAGAAAATACTGTTGATCAATACATTTATTACAAAATAAGTGGGAGTAAATTCATCATCCTAGTGCTATATGTTGATGATATTCTACTGGCAAGTAGTGATATAGGCCTTTTGCATGAAACCATGAAATCTCGTGGTATACTTGGTTTATCACAAAAGACATATATTGATAAAATGCTTAGTAGATTTGGCATGAAAGATTGTGCACCAGGAGATACACTCATTGCTAAAGGTTATAAATTTAGTTTGCTTCAATGTCCAAGAAATGAATTTGAAAAGCAAGAGATGAAAAAGATCTCTTATGCATCTGCAGTAGGAGTCTTATGTATGCTCAAGTTTGTACGTGTCCGGATATTGTGTATATTATTGGAATGCTTGGCAGATATTTAAGTAACCCAGGAATGGATCATTGGAAAGAAGTAAAAAGGGTTATGCAGTATCTGAAGAGAACAAAAGATTTTATGCTCACATGTCGAAGATCAGATCATTTGGAGATCATGGGGTACTCCGATTCTGATTTTGCTGGTTACCTCGATAGTAGAAGATCCACTTCAGGTTATATTTTCTTATTAGCTAGATGAGCTATATCTTGGAAAAGTGTTAAACAATCACTTCTAGCTTCTTCCACTATGAAAGAAGAATTTATAGCTTATTATAAGGCATCAAATCAAGGAATATGGCTACAAAATTTTATCACTGGGCTAAATATTTTTGATGGAATAGAGAGACCATTAAAAATAAATTGTGATAATAGAGCTGTTGAGTTGTATTCAAAGAACAACCGGAGTTCATCAAAATCAAAGCATATTGACATAAAATTTCTTGTTGTAAAAGAAAGAGTTCAGAGTTCTCAAGTATCTATTGAACATATTAGTACAAATTTTATGATTGCAGATCCACTTACAAAAGATTTACCACCTAAAGTATTTCATGAGCATGTGGCTCATTTAGGAGTGGTTTACTTTGATGATATGCTAGATATGTGGGAGTTTGCTTATGTTGTTCAATGATTATAAATATATTTTTGATCGTAATAAAATATTGTTATTATCTTATAGTTGAAAACTCAAATAAAGTTATGTAATTTCAATGCTTTAACATAAATAAATGAAGTTATGTATAACTCTTTTGAGTTATAATATAGGACCGCTTAGAAATGGACATGATATATGATCACATTACATGAAATTTCTATGCTATTACACATCCATACTTGATCTATGTCATTAATCATATTGAGTGATCACCGATGGGTCTTATTATAGAAAAATTATAATAAAGATCAATTTGATTCTATAATATTATTAATGGATCAGATTGTCTAAAAATATTTCTCTTTAAAGATAACAAATATTGAGCAAGTATTTAATAATATATAATTGTCAAGCAATATATATGTGGCCCAAGTGAGAGATTGTTGGAAATTTTTGAATGTCATCTCACATATGAATTTAATTATACATTATATGCTATCTTATTTTTAAGCCTATTAATTTTGTGATCAAATAAATATTAATTAATTTTAGGCTTTTGAGACATCTTATTAATTTTGTATGGAATTATCATGTGTAGAGACCGGATATTTTTTTTTAATGATGGATTGAAATAAAATGAAATGCACTCAAGTATAAATATGGTCATGGTCCTCATTCTAAAGGGTGAAGTTCTCATTTTTCTCATATCCCATCTTGAGTGAAAAGAAGTCTCTCTCTCTCTCTCTCTCAAGAACACCCATTTAGAAGTGGAAGGCCAAAATCCTGCATTAGCTCTTCCATGGATTCAAGTATGCTTCCGATTACATCTTCTTGATGATTTGACATGAGATCTGGGCTAGATAAACATCTTGAGTGAAAAGAAGGCTCTCTCTCTCTCTCAAGAACACCCCTTTAGAAGTGGAAGGCCAAAATCCCGCATTAGCTCTTCCATGAATTCAGGTATGCTTCCGATTACATCTTCTTGATGATTTGACATGAGATTTGGGCTAGATAAATTTATTTTTTATCTTTACATATTTTTAATAGAAATAACCTTAAAATCTTCACAGGTGGATGGGATTAGCGTTGGACAGCGTTGTTTCCGTTGATTTTCAAACAGATTAGTTTGAAAATTTTGTTAAAAGATAATAATAATTATTATTATAAAAATTACTTCTGTTTATTTAAAAGGATTATTTATTCCAACAATAATTAATTTTCTATGATAATATAATTAACCCTTTATAATCTCTTACAAGAAATGCTAATTATTATAGTTCTTCAAACATCAACCTTTTGATCATTTATCTTATTATTTCTCCATTATTGTTTGTTAATTGATTCATCATTAGGTTGTTTATTAATAAATTAAACGAATTTAATGTTAATATTTCTTAAGCTTATGGTTTATGCATATCCTAAAAATTTATGTGGAATGTGAGCTTAACACTTTCAACCAAAATATATCATAATTGCATTTTTTTTATTTTAATATTAAGTATGAAGCACATTTTTTTCTTAATATTATGGTTGATATCTCTTTTATTTTGGATATGCCCTGAAAATTGAATTTTTTGGCGAGAGAGAGAGAGATAGAGACAATTAAGCTAAATATACGCGCTAGTGTGCTTAAATGATTGTTATAACTTTTGGTGGGAACTTACAATCATCATGCTTGATGCTTCGATGCAAAGAGAGTAAATAAGATATTATTTTGTACAACACTTTAGTCTAATAGTTGAGAGCTTTGACTTTTAATCAAGAGGTCTCGGGTTCAAGTCTTTATACATGCGTGGTGTATGAGTTTGCGATTAAATTTGCTCAAATGTCCCAAAAAAAACTATTTAGAAACATTTATTTCTATAATATCTTTAAGATTCAAGCAAATTATTTAACCAAACATTACTTTCATTCTTTAACAATATTTTTCTAAATAGAATTTAATTATTACATCTTGATGATAATTAAAATATAATTATTTTGAGTTAATATTCAAATGATATACATCAAATAGTTCAAATTGTGTTCACCGAAGTCTTTTTCCTCTTCATCAAAGATTTGATTTTCAATTATAAAACTAAATTTGTCAACCAACGGAAAAGTATCATAATTTGTAATATTACAACGAGAGTGAATTTGTTTAACCTTTAAGAAATATATTTATATATTATCAAGCGGGGGGTGAAAGAGAGTCAAGCCCGCTCAAGAGCTGATTCGAGCTCGCAAGTTGAACTTATCGAGCTACTTATAAAAAAATTTTAACACAACTAAAGTGTGTTGAAATTAACCATGTTCGTGATTCAACGAACCATACCATTATGTATAGCAAATGCCTTATACAGAAGGTCTTTTATCAAAGTGAATGGGGATTAACAACATTCTAAGAAAAATCAGTATTTTTATCTAATAATTTATAACATAAGATTGGAGTAAAGAGATTCTTCCCCCCCCCCAGAATTAGCCCATCATGGCTCTGATACTAGTTTTGTAGGGAGATATATAAAAACATAAAATATTATAAAATTTAAACTTACATGATTACAGGAGATAAATGAAGGAGAATACAAGAGAGAGAAGAGAAGAAAGAGCAATCGATTACAATAGATAACGCCTCCTTATATAGATAGAGGTAAGAGAGAAACTTTGCTTAGATTTTAAGAAAATGTACAATAATTTAGACAGAATAATGCTGCCATAGTGGTTTCAATAATGTGGCTACTTTCGAGGAGAAAAGTAGCATTATTTCATATTGGAATGAGTTGTAAAGTAGATTCTCACGGTGGAGATAATGTCATCCGCTTTTGAGTCGTAAAGCTGGTCCGTGGAGGTAATAATTTAGTCGCATTGGAATCCATTAATTTTCTCCGGATTCAGATGAGAAGACTCACTATTATATGTAGATAGAATTAAACATTGGCGAGTTGATTCTCATAAATCTGGGACGCTCCTGTTGGATTTCATTTTCATGAGGGTAACGTCTTTTGATGCTTTGGAGTACCTCATCAACCGATAGCTCAAAATCCGTAGTTTTTTTAGGAATGTTAATTCAGAATAAGCTTTAATAATAACTTTAATTTATTTGAGCTTATCCTCCTCAAGAATAACGTTCTAGCTCCAGATCCATGGGATTGGGCAATCTGTAAAGAAATTGGCAAGATTTTGTCCTTGAATCATTTTCTTTGGATTAATAGCCCTCATTTTGGCCCATCCATTATTAAAATTTCTTTGAAGGAATGTTTAATTCTACTCCAAAATAATCTCACATCGTAGAACCATGGAAGTTGTTGATGATTTCTTTCATTATGAACATCCATGAATGTCCATTTATCGTTGAGAAGAAGCTTCATCAAGACATAACACCAATAATTTACTCCAATCTTGTGTTATAAATTATTGGATAAAATATCGATTTTCTTTAGAATGGTGTTACTCCCATTCACTTTGATGAAAGATGAATATAAGGCATTAATGCTAATGGTATGGTTCGTGAATCTTAACATGGTTAATTTCAACACTTTGTTAAAAAAATTTTTCATAAGTCTCTCAAAAGAGATTAGATTCAAATGGGAAAGGATTGTTTCTCAAATATCTTTCAAGTAAAGTCCACGGATTATTTATTGAATAATCTGAGGAATTGATTTCAATAATATTTTGTTGACTTCTTTTGAGAAGTAAATAGGTTCTTGCACAACGACATCTTTCAGAGATGGTGTTGTTGCTTTAGAGGTTTCGCTCTTTTCAACCGTAGTTGAAGAAGAGGTACCATAAATATAAGTTTTTAAATCAATTATGTCAATTGTTGAGTTGACCAGATCTTTGTCATTACTGCGGCCACGACCACGACCTCCCCGAAAAGAGTTGCCACCTCGATTAGGAGGAGGCATCCTTCCATGTGGGGTGATCCACTCCTGATCGTCCCTGCAAGAATTCATGGGTTAGAAAATCAGGAAGAGAATTTTCATTACCTTTAATGAATTCAATGTAAATCTAGAAAGGCGATTGCCAATATGCAAAATTTATTTTGAAACCGATTTTTACATCTTGTTCAATGATGTATTTGGGGAACAATCAAGAAAAGAGAAAATAATCGAAAGTAAATCATCTTGGAATTTTGAGATGCACTTAATCACATAAATCATTTCTTTTTTGATAATGAAATACTTTTGTTGCGTAGGATTCTATCTATCAGAACCAAAGCGAACTAATTCTTCTTTTGAATTTTTTTGCTATTTTAGATACCCATGCTCTTATCGAGTAATTAGTTTCAATAATTTTGAAACTAGTCCTAAGATTAAGACAGGAAGATTTTGAACCCTTTGTTTAATTTTGCATCCGCAGATGAATATCGCATTGGGGATTCTTTTTAATCTATAAATAGTGGTCATCCTTGCCATTGTGATAAATCACCACAATTGAGATCTCAAGAATTTGATATTTTATAAAATAATATCTAAATTCAAATTTATTAATTGGTATTAGATATATTATTAAAAAAATCTTATTTCATATTGAAATAATTTGATTTTGGCTCAAATAACTAACCCATTTTTTAAAATTAACCATTTAAATATTTTAAATTATTGAAGTGTTTGTCAATTGTTTAAGAACAAGAACATCATCAATATAACTAAAATATATTTAAAATAATCTTTAAAAAATATTTCATGATATCTGAAATTCATAAGGTGCATTTTAAATAAAGCATTACGTTCTTTCGTAATGTCCAAATGTCAGCTTATAGAATCAATTCTTTTATTTGGATCGCCAATATCCGATTTTAAATCAAATTTGGAAATTATTTTTTGCATTATGCAATCTATTTAATAAATTTTATTAGAATTGGATATGTGATTCATTTAAAACTTTTAATTTTATAATTATTACAAGTCACGCCTCTCTTTCCTTTTTTTTGGATAAAATAGAATGCATCCTCCAAAGAGAGTAATTGAATTATTTTTAATAAGTCAATGGATACATATCTTGAATACATGTATCATCTTGGCACATGACAACAGATGATAATTTGTATCTAATTTGCAAAGATTCTTCGCCTTGCCTTTCAATGGCTAGTTTCAAAATATTTAGAAGAATTATTCCTTCTTGAATGCAATTTAAATCGCTCCATTATCAACTAGCGGTTAAATTTGATAAAATAAATTCTTTATTTATAATTAATTTAATGAAAATATACCATTTTTGGTATATTACCTTTTGAATATTTTGTAAAAACCTTGATTAGAATCAACTTCTATATTTTCAAATGAATTAGGCATCTTCGATTTATTTCAAGATCCATTGACGTCATTCATTTGTGCCTTATCTTTAATTTGAACCTCTAATTTTAGTTTCTTTAATTCAATTTTAGCGATAAAGAAGTGAATTAGAAGATGATGAACTTGTTTTGGATTTTTCTTAAATACTGGGAGTATATAGAGGCTTGTAATCAATTTTTTCTAATTTATCTTTCTTCTTATAATTAAGAAGATTTATAATTTTATCACGAGTTGAATCATCTTTAACTTGTGCTAAAAGTTTAATTAATTGGTCCTTTACTCGGGTGAGCATATGATGCCATATTTATTATATTTTTATAATAATCATTCTGTTGACAGGACATGCAATAGTTAGATTTATCGAGATTTATAATCAATCGATGAGGATGAAGATGAAATATGATATTCTTCTTCTTCTGATTCTATTTCAGAATCAGGGGATGTAAGCAAAATTTTTATTAGGGTTTGTTTTAACCCTTCATCAATCTGAAGTTCATTTAACTTCTTCTTGACAGTGCATCTGTTTGCGTAATGACTTGTACGACATATTTGTAATATTTTTTTCTCTTGCTCTCTTGGTTTTAGAACCAGGACGAGAGTGCTTGTGAATTTGAATTTTTTTTATGACGTGATTTTTCACGCTTTAGGAAAAATTTTATTTTTTTCCTTATTTTGGAAGATAAAGGACGCACTGAGGATCATTGAATTGTTTCTAATTCCAATTTCACAAGTAGACGTTCTCTTTTCATTTGATCTTTAAATTTAAGATCAGAGCAAATCGTTAATTTAATTTTAATACATGCAGAAATAAGGTTTCCATATGTAATAGTTTCAAATGGGATGATTCCATCATAGAGACGAAGAGAAACCTTAACCTTTTTAGCAAATAGATTGGGAAGGCCTTCAATGAATTTTGTTTTGAAGGCTATCGACATCATAAAGTGTCATGACGCCGCTAAAAAATATATCCTTGTCTAAAATGGGTTAATGACACATCTTAATTTTGGAGTAATGATCTTGTTTTTTCTCCTTGATCTCCAATGGATCCAACAAAGTGATCTACAATCATTTGAATAAGATTATAGACCGCATTTTCATTTGGGTTTGTTCTTTGGAAGATTCTTAGTTCAAGTCAATTTCACTATAAGGTCTTCCTTAAGGAACAGAAAGAAAATTATCCCACCAACCCTTCCAAAAAACACGAAATAATGGCTCTAAAAATGTGAGATTTTGCTTGATATCTGAACAAAGTAGAAGAAACATAAGCATTCATGAAGAGTGTGGATGATTGATGTTCAAAAAATCCATCGATATTCCATTCATAAAGAGAACTTCCATCATAGGAATTTCTCACGAAATGGGTATCCTTTTCGAATAATAAATCTAGAGGAGTAGGTTTTTTATAATAGTATTTTTCTAGATTTTTCTTAGGATAAGAAATCTTCTCAATAACTTGAGGAGGAGGAGGATGAGAATCTTGAAGTTCATGAAAAAGGTCATGAATTTCATCAATATTGGTTTGATTATCAGATTCGGTTGAGGATTCACTTGAATCTTCTTCCGAGATTGATATCTCAAGAGCTCCAACATACTTTATCTTTTAAATTTAGAATCAAATTAATGTCTTCGAAGAAGGTCCAAACTTAAGAGTTTAGGAGGTGGTTGAATAAAAGGTATAATAATAGAATTTGTACTGGTAGCTTTTCTAAAGCTCTACTAGTTTCGGACCCTTTATTTTAAGCACCGATCAATTTTATTCAAAGCTAAAAGATGATCACAATAATTTGAAGTATACTATTACTATAATTAAGTTGTTTAATTATAGTAAAAAATTCTTTTAGAATTTGCGGATTAGAATTGATTTTTTTGAACGCAGCTAATTCTAATGGTTAATCATCCACCATTTTGGCAATGGATGGAGGATAAGATGCTTCAATTATTTTTCCTTGCTTTGTTTGTCATTTTTTTGGTAGATAAGACAACAATTTGAGCAGATTGAGTATATTGATTGCAGAACCAGACAACAAAAGGAATAGTTGCCTTGCGCTGGCTATTTATTTTTCTCATATTTTTGAAATATAGCTCAGATATTTGAAACATTGTTCTATAGAAGTAAAACTTCTATACCAAGTACGAAAGTCATACTTTGGTGATTCTCCATCTCTAGTCTTAGAACATGGTTTGTAGCTCACTAAGTTCATTTTGGATGGAGTGGGAGATTGATTTTCTCTCACGATGATGAAATATTATTGCTAGGCAAAAGCCTCAATAGTGGTTCCAGGTTTGAACCATCCGATCTAGACTTTCCGAGGTTTCGGGATTGAAACCTAGGAAGTGTAATGATCGATGAGGGTTGAATCTTACTTCAACATCCCATCACCGCTTGAATTATTTGATCGATATCTTGATTGTTTGTTTCTCAAAGCATATATTTATCAGTAATACGTAACTGGAATACCACCTCATTCCATTTAATCACTTTGTTAGTACAATATGGGATTCTAACATATTGTTTCAATCAGTAGTTCATTGTTGAACGACTTTTGAACTCTAGGATTTAAAGTATTTAAAACTCAATGAATTATAAAAATTAAGCAATAGTTTAACAAGGAATCATATCATAAAGGCTGTAATGTAATTTTGAAGCTTCAAAAGATTTATATCGAGAAAGAGATAAACTCAGTTGAAAGGTGTTGAAATAAACCAGTGGCGGAGGTCAACATACTCATTAGGGATTGAGTGGAGGCATCACGCATCTCTTAGGCTAAAATAGAAGTGTTTAGACCTTTAAGAGTTAAGGTTTTAAATGCTATCTCATCCCTATATGAATATATTTAAAGTCTTGCATATATTTATGCGATCTTCAAGCGTTAGTAGATAAATGGTTTTGTCCATTTGATCTGATAATAGTTTGTTCTATTTTCATGAAGATTTTCCTTAAAATCAAAAGTTTTGAATTGATAAATGATAGTTTTATCAATTTTGGGGAGAGACCATCTATTTAGGTCTTCTTCATTCAAGGGAACTCTGCCATTTGAGTTCTTGATTAGTATTATTTCTTTCGTTAGATTAAAGTTACTTAAGAAGAAGTAGAAGTCATAAAGGGGGGGGGAGGGAGACAATGGGAGGATCTTGAAATTAGTCAACATAAAAAAGGATAGCATAATAAGTATAAACCTCCAGAGAATTATCCAAGTGGTCAACAAAAATAGTACTTACCCCTTTAATCATCATCGCGGATTTACCATTTGCGATGAAAGAAAATAATAATGTGGGAGGAATGTACAAAGAACTAGTTCATCCTTATGGTATTACAAACATCTTCCCACCCTGAGAATTAGTCCATCATGGCTTTGATACCTTTTGTAGGGAGATATATAAAAATACAGAATATTATAAAATTTAAACTTACACGATTAGAGGCGTAAAAGGAAGGAAGAATCTGAGGAAAGCGAAGAGAAAGTAAGAAAAGCGGTGATACAAGATACTCCTATAGATAGAGGCAGAGAGAAATTTTAGATTCAGAGTACAATAATTTAGACAAAATAATGTTGCCATAGTGGTTTATGTGGTACTTTGATGGAAAGTAGCATTATTTCATCAGTGGGAATGCTTTATGAGTTGTAAGGTAGATTCCCTGCTGGTGGAGATAATGCTATCCACTTTTGGTAAAAGCTCTGGAGGTAATAATTTAGCTGCATTGAGCTAGAATCCATTAATTTTCTCTAGTGGATTCTACGTCGACACCGTCAGAAGACTCACTACTATCGCATATGTAGATAGAGTGATTAAACACCTTGGCGAGTTGATTCTCATAAATCTTCTTGAGACGTTCCTTATGTTGGATTTCATTTTTCATGAGGATACGTCTTTTGATGCTTTGACACCTCATCAAGATAGCTCAAAATTCATAGTTTTTTGATGGATCGTTAATTAGAATAAGCTTTAATAACTTTAATTTTATTTGAGCTTATCCTCAATGTTGATTGAATTCCCATTTTAATAAAACTTGTCTTTGAAGGACCAATGATTAAATGGATCCTTTCCAATAACGTTCTCATGATGGGATTTGATAATATGTAAAGAAATGGGCAAGATTTTATCCTTGGATCATTTTTCTTGGGTTAATAGCCCTCATTTTGGGGGCAGCTTCCATCCAATCATTAAAAATTTCTTTGATCGGTTCGAGAAGAATGTTTAATTCGACTCCAAAATAGTTTCACCATCTGTAGAACCATACTGAAAGGTCTCTGTTGATGATTTTCTTGTTCATTATGAACATCCAGGAATATCATCGTTTATCGTTGATAACGAAGAATGCCTTCATAGCACACATGCCAATAATTTACTCAATCTTGTGTTATAATTAGGATAAAATACTTTTTTCTTAGAATGTGTTAATCCCCATTCACTTTGATGAAAGATCTTTTGTATAAGGCATTTCTTTACATTGGTATAGTTCGTTGAATCACGAACATGATTAATTTCATACACTTTAGTTGTGTTAGATTTTTCATAAGTCTCTTAGAGATTAGATTCAAATGGAAAATGATTGTTTCCCAAATATCTTTCAAATAAAGTCCACTTATTTATTGAATAATCGAGATTAATTTCAATAATATTTTTTTGTTTGACTTTTAAATAAGTTCTTGAGCAACGATATTTTTTTAGGGATAGTGTTCTTTCTTTAGAGGTTCAACCTTGTAGTTGAGAGAAGGTACCATAAAGATAAGTTTTAAATCGATCATGCATTGTTGATTGATCTTTGCCATTAGTGCGGCCGGTGCGACCTCCGAGAAAGTTACCACCGATTAGAGGCATCCTTCCATGTGGTGATCCACGATCCTATTTCGGGTTAGAAAATCGAAGAGAATTTTCATTACCTTTAATGAATTGATGTATCGAAAACGAGAAGGCAATTGCCAAGATGCAAAATTTGTTTTGAAACTAAATTTTTTATCTGTTCAATGATGTATTTGGAATTCTGAAGGATAAAATACTGATTAAGTAAATCATTTTGGAATTTTGAGATGCACTTAATCACAAAAAGTATTTCTTTTTTGATAATGGAATACTTTTGTTGCGTAGGATTTCATCTACTAGAAGAAAAGCGAATTAATTCATTATTTTGTTGTTTAGATACCTGTAGCCCTTATCAGAGGCATCAGTTTCAACAATTTTGAAACTAGTGGGGTCCACAAGATTAAGACAGAAGATTTTAAACCCTTTATTTAATTTTGCGTACTGTAACAGTATGAATATCAGACCATGGTGGGAGATTCTTTTTTAATCTATCAAAGAGTGGGGCCGCATCTTTCTTTTGATAGAAATCATACATTGAAAGCTCTAAGAATCTCTATGGTTTTATCTAAAATAATATTAGGAAATTTGTTTAAATTCAATACTTTTATTAATTGGTATAAGAAGCATTAGATATATTATGGCCTAAAAATCTTATTTCAGATTGAAATAATTTGATTTTTGGCTCTGAAATAACTAACCCATTTTTTAAAATTAACCATTTAAATATTTTTAAATGGTTGAAGTGTTTGTCAATAGTGTTTGAGAACACAAGAATATCATATATATTAAAATATATTTAAAATAATCTTTAAATATATTATTCATGATATACTGAAATTCAGAAGGTGCATTTTTTAAACCAAAGGGCATTACGTTCCATTCGTAATGTCCAAAAGGTATTGTAAATGCAGTTTTATAGCGATCTGATTCTTTTATCAGATGCAATATCTTAATTTTAAATCAAATTTGGAAAATATTTTTTTTTGTATGCAATCTATTTAATAAATTTCTTTTTTATAAATTGAATATCGATCCATTTTAAAACTTTGTTTAATGGCTTAATTAATTACAAGTCGGTCTCCCCTCTTTCCTAGAATTCATAACATAGAATGCGATGCCTCAGGAGTAGGATTGCAATTATTCTTTTCTTTAATAATCGGAATCTCTTCTTTGCATAAAGCAAGGTAGTGCTCGTTCATAAAGGATGAGCCTTGGGGAATGTCACGTTCATTAAAATTATCAATGTACTGGAGATCCACTACATGAGTCTTTCTTTCCCAGAAAGCAATTGAGTTATCACCACAGACTTCCTTTTGGAATTCTTGGAGGCAATTTTGAATTTTTTTTTTATTTTTAGGGAAGAAATTTGTTGTTTAATAGTTAAAGTAGAAATTTCTTCTTGTAAATAATTTATATGCATAGAATTATTATTAAGCATATTCATTTCATTTATGATAATTTCTTTGGGATTGGTGATAAAACGGAATGTGATCTCTTTGTTCCAAAGAGAACACCTCATTCATCAATAGTGATCATTATTTTGAGAAAAGAGCAAAATAATGTGTTGTAAACAAAATAAAAGACATGACATAATATCATCTTGGCACATGATAATTTGTATCTAATTTGAAGATTCTCGTCAGCTTTTGCTTTTTTTCTCAAAATATTTAGAAAAAAAATATTCATTCTTGAATGCAATTTAAGTCTGCTCCATCAGATTAAATTTGGTAAAATAAATTCTTTATTTATAATTAATTTAATGGAAAATATATTATTTTTGGTATATTATCTTTTGAATATTTATGGTTCTTGATTATAATCTCATATTTTTGAATTGGACTTAATTTATTTCAAAATATGACCATTCATTTGCTCTTATATAATTTCTTGAACTAAATTTTAGTTTCTTTAATTAGGTTTTAGTTTTGATAAAGAATTAGAATGATGAACTTGCCTCATATTTTTTTCTTAAATAGTTGATAAGGAGTATATGAGGCTTGTAATTAAATTTTTTAATTTATCTTTCTTCTTATCATTAAGAAGATTTATAATTTTATCGAGTTGAATCATCTTCAACTTGTTCTAAAGTTTAATTAATTGGTCCTTTTGCTTGTGGTGAGCATATCGACTATCATATTTATTATATTTTTATAATAATCTTACATTGTGAGGACTTGTAGCTTAAATTTATCGATTTAGGAAATTTGATGAGGATGAAGATGAAATATGATCTTCTTCTTCTGATTCTATTTTAAAATCAGAGGATGTAAGAAAAATTTTCATTAGGGTTTATTTTAATCATTCGTCAGTTCATTTAACTTCTTGGATTAAATGTTTTTGATTTTACATATTTTATCTCTCTTGCGAGTAAAATTATATAGTAATAATTTCTTCATTGTTGCTATAATTTTGATTTTTTTCATTCATTTCGTAGACTCATGGCTTTGAGATGTTGAGGTGATTAAACACGAGAAGAGAAACTTTGTTTTGTCATCAATCCTAGTGATAGGCATTATTTTGAGAAGCAGTTCCCAAAATAATGTGTTAAATTTTTAACAAGAATAAAAGGCATCTGATCAAGTATCATCTTGGCACATGGCACAATATGTATAATTTCTTTTAATTCTAAGATCCGCTTTCATACATTTAGTCTTCTCAAAATATTTAGAAGGTATTTCTTCTTGAATACAATTTAAGTATGCTCCATTGTCACAACAATTAAATTTGATAAAATAAATTATTTATTTATAATTTTAATGAAAATATACCATTTTATATTTTATATTATTTTGAATGTAAGAAACGATTCATGATTAGAATATATTTTCAAATGAATTTCTTGATTATTTTAGATTCATTAGACATCCATTCATTTGCTCTTGCAAATTTAATTTCACCTCTTTTAATTTTTTTTTTTAATTTTTTAGTTCATAAAGAAGGCAATTAGAAGATGAACTTACCTTGATTTTTTCTTAAATACTGATAAGGGTATATAGAGGCTTGTAATTAAAATTTTCTAATTTATCTTTCTTCTTATCATTAAGAAGATCTATAATTTTCTCATGTTAAATCATCTTCAACTTCTAAAAAGTTTAATTAATGGTCATTTTGTTGGTGAGTGCTCAATCTGATTCATATTTATTATATTTTTATAATAATCTATCTGTTGACATTACCTTGATTATATTTATCGAGATCAAAATGAGGATGAAGATGAAATATGATCTTCTTTTTCTTGATTCTATTTGATCAGGATGTAACAAAATTTTCATTAGGGTTTATTTTAACCGTCAATCATTTAACTTCTTCTTGATGCATCACATTTAATGAACCACATTTGTAATATTTTATCTCTCTTGCCTCTTTGGTTTTAGAACCAGAGGGACGAGAGTGCATGTGTTTATGCGTGAATTTGTCACATTTTTATGACGTATTTTTTCACGTTTAGGAAAAACAGTCTTTTGTGTTTTCCTCTTATTTTTGAAAGATAAAGGACGTACCTGAGGATCATAGTTGAATTGCTCACCAAATTTGATATTTCAGTAGGCGTTCTCTTTTCATTTGATCTTTTAATTTAAGATCGAAAAATCACTAATTCAATTTTAATATATCGAAATAAGGTTTTCATATGTAAGTTTCATATGGGATGGTTCCATTGTAGAGAAACCTTAACCTTTAAGCAAATAGATTGAAGGCCTTCAATGAATTTTGTTTTCATGAAGGATATCGGCATCATAAAGTGTCATGAAATCTAGAAAAATATCCTTGTACCATCAAATGGGTTGGACATCTTAATTTTGAGTAATGATCTTATTTTTTCTCCTTGATCTCAATGGATGAAGTGATCTTCGTTTGAATAAGATTATAGATCGCATTTTCATTGGTGTTTGTTGTTCCTTTGGAAGATTCTTAGTGTTTAAGTCGATTTCAGAAGTCTTCCCTTGAGAAAGAAAGAAAATTATCCCACCAACCCGAGTGTTAAAAAACTTAAAATAATGGCTCGGCACAATGTGAGGTTTCTTTTCTTGATATCGATGCTTAGCATCCATTAATTTTCTCAAGTGGATTCTGACCTTTGAGAAACTATTTGTCCATATGTAGATTGATTAACACCATGATGAGCTGGTTCTCATAAATCTTCTTGAGACATTCCTTATGTTGGATTTCATTTTCATGAGGGTAATATCTTTGATGCTGGAGCACCTCTTGAAGCTCATTGTTTTGATGGATCGTTAATTGAATAGCTTTAATAATAAAATTTGTTTGGCTTATCCAATCTTTGATTGAATTACCATTTTAATAATGTCTTTGAAGGATCATTAAATGGATCTTAAAATTCTTGATCATCCATGATTTAATCATAAAGAAATGGGCAGATTTTGTCCTTGGATCATTTCCATGATTAATAATTTTGAAATCTATTAAAAAAAACTTTGATCGTCTAAAGAATGTTTAATTCATCAAATAGTTTCTGTCTATGAAATCTTTGAAAGTCTTTGTTGATGATTTTCTTATTCATTATGAATATCCAGGAATATCGTTATTATTATAACGAAGAAGAATCCCATAAATGCTAAGGATAATTTACTCCATCATGTTGTAATATTGCATAAAATCTTGATTTTCTTGGAATACACAAAATAAAGGGTTCAAAATCTTCCCTTTCTTAATCTTGTGATTGTTTCAAATGTTAAACATGCCTGATAAAAGATATGGAGGTATCTAAAATAATAGAAAATTGAAAGAAGAAAGTTCCTTTGTTAATAGAATGTTTGCATTATGCAATGTATTTAATAAATCCTTTTTTTTGATGGATATTTGATCATTTAAAACTTTGTTTGAAGTAATCTACATCATAAAACATTCTCAGGATAAAATAATCTTTACTTTTCACAGAAGTAGCCACATTGATGTTTAAATTATTGGATAAAATCCGATTTTTTTGGAAAATTAATCAACATAAAAGGATAGCATAATGTATAAACCTCCATAATTATCCAGTTAAACTTAGTCAGTATCATGTTGATTAATTTCAAGATCCCCATCGATTTCTCCCTTTTATTCTTGATAATTCTACTTTTCTTACAGTAACTTAATCTCGATTAAAATAAATAATATTTTCAACTCAAATGGCGAGTTCCCTTGAATGAAGAAGGCTTAAATGGATGGTCTCTCCCAAAATTGATAAAATTATTTTATCAATTGATTTGATTTTGAGAAAAAATCTTCAATCAATAGAACTATTTTAGATCAAATACAAAACCATTTATCTATAGCGTTTATCTTGTATGAGACTTCAAATATATTTATATAGGATGTCTATAGCATTTAAATTAACTCTTAAATCAAAATTTTTCCTTTAGATGACAAATGCCTCAGGGCTCATCCTATGGTGTTGTTTAGCCTCATCAGAATTTCAACACTTTTCCTAATATGAGTTTATCTCTTTCTGATATAAATCTGTTTGAAGCTTTAAAATTACACTTACAGCTTTATGGATATGATTTCCTTCATGGTTCTGAAAC
Organism: Cymbidium sinense; assembly: GCA_021442155.1. Classification (NCBI taxonomy): domain Eukaryota; kingdom Viridiplantae; phylum Streptophyta; class Magnoliopsida; order Asparagales; family Orchidaceae; genus Cymbidium; species Cymbidium sinense. Next base: position 250,844,150 of record CM038214.1, read on the forward strand.
TATTGCTATAATTTTTAGAATTCACTTTATAGTTTTAAATACTTTAAATCCTAGAATTAAAAATTTATTCAACCATAAACAAACTACTTTGATTAAAATTTCTATAGCATCATATTTCTTTAGATGATAAAATTAATGGTGGTATTTCAATCATGAACCATACCATTTAAGACCAGCTCAATCAAGATATTTCAAATAATTCAAAACGATTGATGGCGATATTGAAGTAATTCCTCGATTATTACTTTATTTCATCAAATTTAGTTTAATCTAGAGGATGGTTCCCATAAGAACCACTGTTAAAGTTAAAATAATATTTATCATCAGTAAGAGAAAATCATTCTCTATAAATGAACTTCTTAATGAGCTACAAACTAGGTTCTAAGACTAGAGAGATGTGGTACAAGTATCACCAAATAAAATCGATAACAGTACTTTATGAATGTTTTACTTATAGACAATGTTTTGAAATTCTTTATATTTGGATGAAAAAAAAATAGCAAGACAATATTCCTTTTTTTTGTTTCTTATCATATACTCAATCTTGCTAAATTGTGTCTTATCTACTAAAAAATGGCAAAGCAAGAAAAAATAATTAAACATCTTATTCTCCATATTGCCAAAATAATGGATGATAAACCTTGAATTATTTTGCTTTAAAAATCAATTCTTATCCACAAATTAAGAATTTATTACTATAATTAATTTAATTATAATTTATACTTCAAATTATAGATCATTTTTTTTAGAGAAGCTAAAATTGATTGCTTAAACAAAATTCCTATTTAAAAAAGACAAGACAAATTATTATTATACCTTTATTCACATCTAAACTTTCTCTTAATTTTGGACCTTCTTCTAAAGATATTGATTTGATTCTAAATTTAAAGACAAATATGTTGAGCTCTTGAGGATATCATTAAGAGATTCAAGATCTTAGAATCATAATATTGATAAAATTCATGCCCTTTTTCATGAACAGATTCTCATCCATCTCCTCAGATATCGAATTTCTTATCCAAGAAAATCTAGAAAAACACTATTATAAAAACCTCTCCTCGACTTAATGGTGATGAATATAAGAATCTCAACATCCTTATAGAAAAATCTGGCTCATGACTTTTAGGAGATATATATCTGAGAATATTATAAAATTTAAACTTACTGATTAAAGAGCAAAACAAGGAAGAATACATGAAAGCGAGAAGAGAAGGAGAGAAAAAATTGAGCACTATACAATAGATACATTCTTATAGATAGAGCAAGAGAGAAATTTTTCTTAGATTAAAAGGTACAATAATTTAATAATCGTATATTTTCAATAATGTGGCTACTTTTTGGAAAATAGCATTATTTCATCGGTGAATGCTTTATGGTTATAAAGGGATTCCTGGTGAAGATAATGATACTTTATAAAGTAAATTAGTAAATAATAATTTAGCATTTGAATAATTACTTTTTCTCTGTGGATTCTATTGAATAAGACTCTAGTCATGATGATAGGGTGATTAAACACCTTGGTGAGTGATTCTCATAAATCTTCTTAAGATGTTCCTATGTTGGATTTCATCATGATAACATATTGATGCTTTGGAGTACTCATAATAGCTCAAATAATTTTTTTTAGATCGTTAATTGAATAAGCTTTAATAATAGCTTTAATTTATTTAAACATCCTGTTATTGAATTTCACCATTTTAATAAAATATCTTTGAAGGAATTGATTAAATGGATCATTCTTAGAATCTTTTCATCCATGAGATTTGGCGAAAGAAATGGCAAGATTTTGTCCTTGATCATTTTCCTTTATTAATAGCTCATTTTGAGGCGCTTCATCAATCATTAAAAATTTCTTTGATTGGTTGAAGAATATTTAATTCTCAAAATAGTTCCATTATAGAACTATCTGAAGTCTGTTGATAATTTCCTTGTTCATTATGAACATCCAGAAATATCATCGTTTATCATTGATAATGAAGAATGCCTTCATCATAGCTTGCACATACACCAATAATTTACTCAATTTTGTTGTAAATTATTGGATAAAATAATTTTTCTTGGAATGGTTAATCATTCACTTTGATGAAAGACCTTGTATAAGGCATTTGCTATAATGGTATGGTTCATTATCATGAACATGATTAATCTCATACACTTTAATTGTTTTTTTTTTATAATCTGAGAGATTAGATTCAAATGAAAAGATTGTTTCCAAATATCTTTCAAATAAGTCCCAATTATTTATTGAATAATCAGAATTTCAATAATATTTTGTTTGACTTCTTTTGAGAAGTAAACAGGTTCTTGCGCAACGACATCTTTTAGGGATTGTGTTGCCGCTTTAGAGGTTTCTCCCTTTTTAAATGTAGTTGAAGAGGAGGTACCACAAAGATAGGTTTTTAAATCATCATGTATTTGTTGATTGATGGATCTTTCCATTAGTGCGCACGACCCTCATGAAGAGTTACCACTTGATTAGGAGAGGCATCTTCCATGTGGGGTGATCCACCCCTGATCGTCCCTGCAAGAATTCACGGGTTAGAAAATCAGGAAGAGAATTTTCATTACCTTTAATGAATTCAATGTCGAAATCGAAGACAGAAAGTTGTGATTGTTAAGATGCAAAAATTTGTTTTGAAACCAGATTTTTTACATCTTGTTCAATGATGTATTTGACTGAGGAACAATCAATACGAAGGAGAAAATATTGATTAAGTAAATCATCTTGGAATTTTGAGATGCACTTAATCGAAAAATTTCTTTTTGATAATGAATACTTTTGTGAGTAGGATTCATCTAGAAGCAAAACAACTAATTCTTTCAATTTTTTTTTGCTTTAGATACCTCCATAGCCCTTGTCAGAGGCATCGGTTCAACAATTTTGAAACTAGTGGGGTCCAAGATTAAGACATGGAAGATTTTGAACCCTTTTGTTTAATTTTGCGTCATGGTATGAATGTCGCCATGGTGGTGGGATTCTTTTTTAATCTCAAAGAGTGGTGCATCTTTTCAAGTTGATAGAAATCAGCTACATAATTGAGAGTTCCTAAGAATCTCTGTAGTTGGTTTTTATCTAAAATAATATCAAGAAATTTGTTAGCAAATTCAATACTTCTATTAATTGGTATAATAGAAGCATTGGATATATTATGGCTAAAAATCTTATTTCAATTTGAAATAATTTGATTTTTGGCTCAAAAATAACTAACCCATTTTTTAAAATTAACCATTTAAATATTTTTAGATGGTTGAAGTGTTCATCAATAGTATTTGAGAACAAACATCATCAATATAGACTAAAATATATTTAAAATAATCTTTAAATATATTATTCATGATATCTTTGAAATTCAAAGTGCATTTTTTTAAACCAAAGGGCATTACGTTCCATTCGTAATGTCCAAAGAACCATAGTTTTATAGATCGATTCTTTTATCTGGATGCCAATATCTTGATTTTAAATCAAATTTGAAAATATTTTTGCATTATGCAATCTATTTAATAAATCCCTTTTATTAGGAATTGGATATCTAATCCATTTTAAAACTTTGTTTAATGGCTTGTAATTAATTACAAGTCGCGGTCTCCTCTTTCTTTTCTGCCAAATTCATAACATAGAATGCGGTACAGCTCCAAGAGGAGTAGGATTGCCGAATTATTCCTTTCTTTAATAAATCAGCAATCTCTTCTTTGCATAAAGCAAGGTAGTGCTCATTCATCTGACAAGGATGAGCCTTAGTGGGAATGTCTCGTTCATTGAAATTATGTATGAGATCCACTACATGAGTCTTTCTTTCCCAGAAAGCAATTGGGTTGTCACCACAGACTTCCTTTTGGAATTCTTGGTGGCAATTTTGAATTTTTTCTTTTAATTTTGGGGAAGAAATTTGTTGTTTAATAGTTAAACTAGCAATTTCTTCTTGTAAATAATTTATATGCATAGACTTATTATTAAGCCTATTCATTTCATTTATGATAATTTCTTTGGGATTGGTGATAAAATGGAATGTGATCTCTTTATTCCAAAGAGAACACTGTATTCCAGTGTCATCAATCTTGGTAATAGGCATTATTTTGAGAAGAAAGAGTTTCAAAATAATGTGTTGTGTTAAATTTTTAACAAAAATAAAAGCATTTGAATACAAATATCATCTTGTTGACATGATGATAATATAATTTGTAAAGATTCTCGTCTGGCCTTTAACCTTAGTCTTTTCAAAATATTTAGAAGGAATAATTCCTTCTTAGATGCAATTTAAGTCGCTCCTTGTCAACGAGGCTTAAATTTGATAAAATAAATTTTTTATTTATAATTAATTTAATAGAAATATACTATTTCTGGTATATTTTCTTTTGAATATTTTGTAAGAAACCTGGTTCTTGATTAGAATCGGCTTCTATATTTTCAAATGAATTGGGTGTCTTGATTTATTTCAAGATCCATTGATTCATTTGCTTAATTTGTTTTAATTTTAATTTTATTTATTTAAGAAGTTGAATTAGAAGATGATGAACTTGCCTCGAATTTTTTTCTTAAATATTGCTGATAAGGAGTATATAGGAGGCTTGTAATTAAAATTTTATAATTTATCTTTCTTTTTATCATTAAGAAGATCTATAATTTTATCACAAGTTGAATCATCAACTTGTGATAAAAGTTTAATTAATTGGTCCTTTTGCGTGGTGAACATATCTGATTTCATATTTATTATATTTTTATAATAATCTATCTGTTGACAGGACTTGCAACAGTTAGATTTATCAGATTTATTAGAATCTGATGAGGATGAAGATGAAATATGATCTTCTTCTTCTTCTGATTCTATTTCAGAATCAGAGGATGTAAGCAAAATTTTCATTAGGGTTTGTTTTAACCCTTCGTCAATCTGAAGTTCATTTAACTTCTTCTTGACAGTGCATCTGTTTGCATAATGACATGTACGACCATATTTGTAATATTTTATCTCTCTTGCCTCTTTGGTTTTAGAACCAAAGAGACGAGAGTGCTTGTATTTATGCGTGAATTTGTCACATTTTTTATGACGTGATTTTTCACGTTTAGGAAAACTAGTCTTTTGTGTTTTTCCCTTATTTTTGGAAGATAAAGCACGTACCTGATGATCGCAGTTGAATTGCTCACAGAATTCGCCAAGCTGTTTCCGCTCAAGTAGACATTCTCTTTTCATTTGATCTTTTAATTTAAGATCAGAGCAAATCGCTAATCCAGTTTTAATACATGCAAAAATACCATATGTAAGAGTTTCATATGGGATGGTTCCATCGTAGAGATGAAGAGAAACCTTAACCTTCTCAGCAAATAGATTGGGAAGGACTTCAATGAACTTTTGTTTCCAGTGAAAGCTATCGCCATCATAAAGTGTCAGGACACGTGCTAGAAAAATATCCTTGTACCATCTAAAATGGGTTAAGGACGGAGATCTTAATTTTTGGAGTAATGATCTTGTTTTTTCTCCTTGATCTCCAATGAATCCAGCAAAGTGATCTACAATCGTTTGAATAAGATTATAGACCGCATTTTGATTTGGTGTTTGTTGTTCCTTTAGAAGATTCTTAGTATTCAAGTCGATTTCACTAAGAAGGTCTTCCTTTTCACAAGAGAAAATTTTCCCACCCTTGAGTTCCGGAAAAACACAAAAACATGGCTCGAGCAACAATGTGAGATTTCTTTCGCTTGATATCTAGATTGAACAGCAGTAGCAAACATAAACATACGATGAAGAGTGTGGATGATCTGATGTTCAGAAAATCCATCGATATTCTATTCATAAAGGGAACTTCCATCATAGGAATTTCCCACAAAATGGGTATCCTCTTCGAATAATAAATCTGGAGAATTATGTTTTTTATAATAGTGTTTTTTCAGATTTTTCTTAGGATAAGAAATCTTCTGGATATCTTGAGGACGAGGAGGATGAGAATCTTGAAGTTCATGAAAAATGACATGAATTTCATCAATATTGGTTTGATTATCAGATTCGGCTGAGGATTCGCTTGAATCTTCTTCCGATAGGCTGATATCCTCAAGAGCTCCAACATATTTGTCTTTTAAATTTAGAATCAAATTCTGAATATCTTCAGAAGAAGGTATAAACTTAAAAGAAAGTTTAGGAGGTGGTTGAATAAAATATTTAATAATAGAATTTGTACTAGTAGGGCTTTTTTCTGAAGCTCTACTAGTTTAGCTTATTTAAGCACAATCAATTTTAGCTTAAGCTAAAAAGATTATCGATAATTTGAAGTATATTATTACTATAATTAAGTTGTTTAATTATAGTAATAAATTCTTTAGAATTTGCGGATCATTGATTTTTTGAATGCAGTTAATTCTAAAGGTTTATCATCCACCATTTTGGCAATGGATGGAGGATAAGATGCTTCAATTATTTTTCCTTGCTCTAATTGCCATTTTTTGGTAGATAAGACGATAATTTGAGCAGATTGAGCATATTGATTAAGAACCGGAATAATAGTTGCCTTGCTATTTCTTTTTTTCTCATATTTTCGAAATATAGCTTAAATATTTCAAAACGTTGTTCTATAGAAATAAAACTTCTATACCAAGTATGAAAGTTGTCGTACTTTGTTTGGTGATACTCTCTTAGTACCACATCTTTAGTCTTAGAACTTGGTTTGTAGCTCATTAAGACTGAAGTTCATTTCAGATGGAGTAGGAGATTGATTTTCTCTCACAGAATGATAAATATTATTTATGTTTAGGCGAAGCGCCTCAACAGGTTGTTCCGAGGTTTGGGAACCTTCCGATCTAGACTTTACTAAGGTTTTAGAAGGGATTGAAAGCCTAGGAGGTGTAATAGATCTACGAGGGTTGAATCTTACTTCAATATCATCATTTTTTGAATTATTTGATCGATATCTTGATTGATGGTCTTGGTGGCCAGATGGTATGGTGATTCGAAATACCACCTCATTCCATCTTATCACTGCTAGTAGCAATATGAGATGCTACATTAGTTTTCAAAGTAGTTTTGTGGTTGAACAACTTTATGAACTCTAGGATTTAAAGTATTTAAAACTCTAAAGTGAATTATGAAAATTAAAGCAATAGTTACAGAACTAGGAAGGAAATCATATCCATAAAGCTGTAAGTATAATTTTAAAGCTTCAAACAGATTTATATCAGAAAGAGATAAACTCAGATTAGGAAAAGTGTTGAAATAAACGACCTGTGATAGAGGCTAGTCTCAACAACACTCATTAGGGATTGAGCCCAGTGGAGGCATCTGTCATCTCTTAGGCTAGCTAAAATAGAAGCGTTTAGTCCTTTAAGAGTTAATGGTTTAAATGCTATATGTATCATCCCTATATGAATATATTTGAAGTCTTGCATATATTTATCAGATTTTCAAACGTTAGTAGATAAATGATTTTGTCCATTTGATCTACAGTAATGGTTTGTTCTACAATTTTCACTGAAGATTTTTTTTTTTAAATCAAAAGTTCTGAATTGATAAATAATAGTTTTATCAATTTTGGGAAGAGACTATCCATTTAGGTCTTCTTCATTCAAGAGGAACTCTGCCATTTCAATTTTCTTGATTAGGTTATTATTTCTTATAATCGTGAGATTATAAGTTACTTCAGAAGAAGAAGTAGAAGTCATTGCGACAGATGGGAGAGAGGGAGACGATGTAGAGGATCTTGAAATTAATCAACATAAAAGGATAACATAGACTAAGTATAAACCTCTACCAGAATTATCCAAGTCAGTCAACAAAAATAGGACTTACTATCCTTTGGAAATCATCATCACAGGGATTTACGGCCATTTGCGACGAAGACAGGATAACGTCGTGTGAGGAATGTACAAAGAACTAGTACATTAAATCTCAAACACTCAAGCTCATAAACAAGGTCTAAAAAATTTTCGAACTCTAATTCGAGCCTAATTTGACTCGACTCAGTAGCTTATCAAACTAACTCACTTACATAATGACAAACTGTAAATATTGTGTACCATATTATCGATTCAATATAAAACTTTTTAAATGAGTTCGAACATTCGAGTTGAGCTCAAGCTCAATATGGATTACAACAAACATAACTAGATTAAGTCAAAACTCGATTTATTTACACCCCAATTATCAATAAAATATTTAAATTTGCACAAACCAAAATGAAATCTACACCCCAATTATCAATCAAATATTTAAATTTTAACATACCAAAATGAAATCTTTAGCATGAACACAAACATTTTAATTATAGATATAACTTTCAATCATCATATGAACACAAGATGCTGAAATAAATCTCCATTATGAATTTTAAAATCATTAAAAGCTCATTGATTTCTATATTAACCAATTATCATAATAATAATTTAGTATCATCAAACAAAACTCATTAAAATATTAATAGTATTACCAAAAAATATTAATGGTATATTCAATTTTGAATAGGCTCAGACAAGCATTCCTGCACATTACATCAACCCAAAGATAATTTGGCTCATGGCCATTGAATTTGATGAAATATAAACCGATTTACTATAACTCAAATTCAATTAAAATATTTTTTTTCTAACCGTTAATTTATTTTTAGATAAATATGTAATACAAAATTAATCAACAAACTCTTATATTTACCTCTAAATAAATCTACTAAAATTATTTGACTGAAATCAATAAATATATTTTAACTTTAATTTCTTTCATCAAATTTATTTTAAGATTAGTATAATATAACATCTAAATTTTAATATTTCAATAAATGATACTCAAATTTATAATATTACATCAACATTATCACTATTATTAAAATTTTAAAATAAATTATACCTTTTTATGCATAAAAAATACTATATTTATAAATATCAAAATTTTAGCATTAGATATGTAAATACATAAAAATTGTGTGCTATGCATGTAAATCTTCATAAAAATTTATCTTAATCAAATTTGAATCAAAACCCAACCAACTGTTCAACACAAACATGCTAAAAGAATATATATATATATATATATATAGAGAGAGAGAGAGAGAGAGAGAGAGAGAGAGAGAGAGAGAGAATTAAAAGTTAACAAACAAAATAAAAGGAAAATCAAAACTTACCATGAGGAAAGCTTATTAAATACATCATCAAATGTGCATAATATGATGTATATGATCATATATATACTACTCAGAAAGGGCAGTCAACCCCTTTATATATGTCTAAAGCTCGTATAAAACAAACATAGCAAACAACACAAATCTCATATTGTATCAAGAAATTCATACCTAAATACCTTAAGCAAAGGTTGGGTGGGTGTTGCAGAGTCTATTCCTTCTTGTCCTCATCGTCCCCATCCTCTTTAAGCTTCTCTGCCTTCGCCTTGACCTCCTCTTTAAGCTTCTCTACCTTCGCCTCGACCTCCTCTTTCAGCTTTTCTATCTCCAGCTCTGCCAGTTCTTCGACTCCGGCATCACGATCGACCGCTTCGACACCATGCTGGGCTGAACTCGGTGGTGGCTCGTTCGACTCGGCGGCCTGCGAAACTTCGCCTGAAGCTTCTGAACGACTGGTGCCTTCTGTGGTCTGATCTCCCACATCGGTGATCTCGGAGGAATCAGCAGATGCAGAAGCATCAGTGACTGGAACAGTTTTCTTGACTGTTCCGACCTTCACGTATTTACTCATGAACTTGTATTCCCAGTCCTGTAGAGCCTCGAGCTCGAAGGGAAGCCCAGATATCTCTCCGGTGAGATCCTTCTGCTCGAAGGACATTTTTGCCAAGGCTCGGCTCGCATCTTTGCCGGCGAATAATGCGTAGGGACCGCCAGGTCCGTAGAACATCCTGCAAAGATATTGTGTGCACGCATGTATAAGGTGAGTGGAAGAATCATCATATGGAGTTCATGGTGTAGAAATAGCACAGCTGTTGCAAGAAAAAGACGAGGAGGGCTATATCGAAAACAAGGTGGAATGAAACATGTGAGAGAATGCTTATATTAAAAAGTTTCAAACTCGTGCAAATTTTTTTTTTTTTTTGGGGACCTTTGAGCGAATTTAATCGCAAACTCACACATGACGCGTATGACTTGAATAAGACCTCTCTTGAAAAAAAGCTATCAACCACTATAATGTCGCAAATTTAATGAGCATTGAACTCGACAATAATGGAGATGAAGTATTAAGAAACTGGTTTACTATAGTAATTAATTGTCCCAAACTGCAAAAAATGAAGAAATTGTAAAAAAGCATTCTTAATATAGGTAAGAGAGATGATGATGAAGAAATGGCTCCCCTTGATTACAATGTCACTTCCACCGATCAATAGAAATATGAATAATATTCAGTAACACGGAAGAAATTGAAGAAAACAAAATGGTAAATTGGATAAATAACTTGCAACACAGAAAATCAGGAACTTGAAGAAATTGGACAAATTTGTGTTTTCCAATAGTTGGAGTTATGACCATCAAAATTAATGGATCTTGACCTTTTTGTCTTTCAATGTTGGAATCTGACGATTTCTTGTATAATCAAAAGCATTGTTAGCAATTACTAGGATAATAGCAAGAAAAAATTCAAGCACTAGCACACAAAATTTATATGATTAGATGAGATCCACATAGGAAAATGGCTGCATATAAATGAAAGTTTAAGGCATTTTTCTATGTTAATGGCTAAGAGAAATCATTTGATGTGCCTCAAAAACAAGGTGCAAACTCAAACTAAATCAGTATGATCTGCATTATCCAAAGATTGTCGATAGCGGACTCAATCATGCTACCAATTTTTGAAAAGCCGTTTTCATTCCAACAACATAAAGGAAAATTGGGAAGTTTGATCCATAAGGGAATTTCAGTCACCTGATCCTTTGAAGGACGAAAATCCCATGTCCATTTTTGAAAGATAAATGGCCATTGAAAAAACAAGGCCCATCATTCCAAACAGATTCATAATCTTCCACACATGAAAACTTGAATAAGAAATAGTCACCTTCAAGGGAGAGCAATTCAAGAGTCCCCTTGCTCATTTCTTTCTTACGTAAGAGACCAGTAGTAAGGTTTTCCTATGGCATGACCAACAAATTCCACTCCCTTTGACCTTCTGATCTTCCTCTGAGAATGAGACTTCTGGAGAAACCGGAGGAATGAAAGATAAAGGAAAATCCCTACTCTTTTCATTCTGTGCAAGCAATTCCTTCGATTCTGATGTCCAGTGTGCACCATGGAGCAACCGCCACCAAGTAGAATTGGAAGAAAGAGGAGAACATATTACTTGTGTACGAAATACAGAAAGCCGAAAAAGCTGGAGGGAGGTCAGAAGAAAGTGGAAAGGTAAAAAGAGGAGAGGTTGGATGCTAAGGAGAGAGCTGAGTGAGGAGTAGGGAGACGCCGGCGAGGAGCTCGAAACCAGGAGCCCTAACCACATACCTTATGCATTTTTAACTTGCTCATTCCATTCAATTCCCTTTCATCCGTTTTTTTAAGGGGTCTATATATAAATATACATAAGTTAACATAAATGTTATAATTATTCCATTTAATTCCGTATGTTCTTTTTCATCCGACCCGACGGGTATTTATATATATAATTATATATAAGTTAATATAAATGGTATAATTATTCTATTTAATTGTTTTTTTAATAAGCCGAATCTGAAACGGAATATTTGTAATATAATTTAACTGAATATAGCGTCTTAATATCTTTCATATTCATTTCAGATTTTAGATTCATCTTTGTTAATCTGAAATATTTTATATTTAATTGCTTTATATAATTAATTTCAAATAGAATATTTATTAAGTAAATATAATAATTATACTTACTGTTTAATATTTCTAGAAGTTTTTTTATTTCAGAATTTTTTTTATATTAAATATTTATGTATAAATATCCTATTTTAAATTTTATAGATAATTATTGTTTTAATATTTAGTAAATATTTCCTAATTTGGATAATATAAATTAAAATATTTATTAAAATATTACAGTTAATATTTATTATTTCAAAATAATTTAAATTAAAATATTATGTCATCAAAGTGATCATATTATATCAATTTATTTATTTTTTGAAATAGATGAATATTATATTATATTTAAATCATAAAAATAATCACCAAGGAAGATTATTTTTTGTCGATTTTGTAATAAATAAATATGTGATAAATTTATATTAATCATGCATATAATATGTCAATCCAAAGATAGGTATATCGTTGGCAGAATTTATTATCAATATTTATTGACTGTAATTTTAAGAGTATCATTTACAAATTGTTATTTATGTCCAAAAATTAAATTGCAATGTTGTGTTAGGTATTTTATATATACCCATTTTATTAAACATTTTATTTCAAACATATATTTTGTTTACATTATATGTGCATATGAAAATAACAATGTTGATTATTATTTTATTCTTTTCGCTTAATGTTTTCTATATATTGAATAACAACATTTTAACGATGCTAACTTTAAGAAATGGAAAGAGCATATCATCATTATTTTTGGGTGTATGAATCTTGTATGCGTCATGAGCGCCTCCTCTACTTAGAAGCACTATTGAACAAAGGCTAATTTTGAAAAGTGAGAGTGTTCTAACTGCATGAGTCTTATGATCATGAAGCATTCCATTCCAAAAATCATAAGATGTGCAATACCTGAAGAGGAATGTGCTAAAAAGTTTCTAAGCCAAATAGCAGACTGTTTTGTTAGTTCTAAAAAGGTCGAAACGAGTACTATTCTTAGTAAACTCGTTTCAATGCGGTATAAAGACAATAGAAAGATAAGGGAGTACATTATGGAGATGTTTAATTTTGTCACTAGACTAAGAGCACTAAAATTAGAGATGTCTGATGATATTCTTGTGCACTTGATTTTGATCTCTCTTCCTGTACAATTTAATCCTTTTAGGATAAGTTATAATACTCAAAAGGAAAAAATGGACTCTTAATGAGCTCATTGCTCAATGTGTGCAAGAGGAAGAGAGATTAAAACATGATAAAATAGAAAGTGCTCACTTAGTTATTTCCTCTCGTGACATTATTATTAAAAGTAAAATGACTTATAAAGGCAAATGAGCTGCAGATAAAGGGACTTCACATAAGATAAGAAATAAGATAATCTTTACTTGTTTCTTTTGCAAGAAGGTCATGTGAAGAAGGATTGTCCCAAGTATGCAAATTGGTAAAAAGAGTAAACTTCTCAACTTTGTTTGTTAGTTAATTTATCCTAGTACCAAATCACACTGTGGATGAACACATGCAACTACTCACATAAGTGTGACTATGCAGGGTTGTCAAAGGAGACGAATGTCAACTGATGTTGAAAAATTCATCTATGTGGGAAATGATAATAAAGCTCCTGTTGAAGCAATATGCTAAGATAGATCATATCTATAATCTGGTTGTATTTTGAATTTACATGAGACTTTTTATGTGTCGCCATTTAGACGAAATTTAATTTCTATTTCTTGTTTGGATAAATCCGGTTATTCTTGTTCATTTGGAAATGAAAAATTTAGTCACTTTCAGTATTCAAATATTATTAGTACTAGTTCTTTGATTGATAATCCATATAAATTGGATATTTACATACAAATTAATGAAACCATATATAAGTATGGTAGGCGTTTATGACATATTGTAGAATTGAATTCTTAATTCTCTTGATTTTTTAGATGATAAACTCTATATAGAATATGTCAAGAGAAAATAAACAAATATCAAGAAAGTTGATGCTAATAGGAGTTTAAACGTCTTGGAATTAATTCATACTGATATTTGTGGTCCATTCCCTACAGCTACTTGGAATGACCAACAATATTTCATTACTTTCATAGATGATTATTCTCATTATGGGTACTTATACTTAATTTATGAGAAGTCACAATCACTGGTCGTATTCAAAATTTTTAAGGCTGGAGTTGAAAATCAACTTGGAAAGAAAATAAAAGGCATCAAATCGAGTGGTGGTGAATACTATGGCGGTATGATGGATCAGTGAACGTCAGGCCCTTTTGCCAAATATTTAGCAGAATGTGGCATCGTTCCTCAATACACTATGTGAGGGACTCCAAGTCAAAATGGTGTGGCTGAGAGACGAAATCGGACCCTTATGGATATGGTTAGAAGTATGATAAATCATTATTTTTTACTAGATTCACTTTGGGGAGCAGCCTTAAAGACTGCAATTTACATCTTTAATAGAGTTCCAAGCAAAGCAATAGCTAAAACTCCATATGAATTATGGATTGGGAAGAAGCTTAGTATTAGACCTTCATGTCTGAGGATGTCCAGCTGAAGCTAGATCATATAGGCCTAATAAAAGAAAATTGGACTCAAGAACTATAAGCTGTTATTTTGTTGGATACTCAGAAAGGTCGAAGGATTTTAAAGTTTATGACTCTTCAAATAAATCCTTTTTCGAGACGGGCAATGTTAAATTTATTGAGGAAGTTGAATATGATGGGAGTAATAAATCTAAAAATTTTATATTTGAAGAACAATTTATTACTCTTCCTACAGTTACAATGGAAAATGATCAGATAATTTTACCTGATCATATTCAAGTTTAAATACATATAATCAAAAAATTCTTTAGTTAACTCCCACTCATACTGAGGAATCACAACAACCTCAAATTGAAGTGTCATTAAGAAAATCTACTAGAAATAGGAGATTAGCAATTTCAGATGATTATGTTGTGTATCTCCAAGAACATGAGTTTGACATTGGATTGAAGAGTGATCCATTCTCTTTTAGTCAAGTCAAACAAAGTGTTAACTCTCATAAATGGATAGAAGTCATTGAGGATGAGATGAAATCAATGAAAGACTATGATATTTGGGATCTTGTCGAATTGCCTAAATTAGTAAAACTCATTGGTTGTAAATGAATTTTAAAAATCAAACAGGATTCAAAAGGAAATATCGAAAGATATAAATCACGTCTAGTCGCTAAAGGTTTCACTCAAAAGGAAGACATTGATTATAAAAAGACTTTCTCTCCAGTTTCTTCGAAAGACTCTTTTAGAATTATTATGACACTAGTAGCTCATTATAATTTAGAGTTACATCATATGGATGTAAAGACTGCATTTCTTAATGGTGACATTGAAGAAACTATATATATGGTGCAACTAGAAAATTTTCAACCTTCTGATTCAAAACACCTGGTATGCAAATTAAAGAAATCCATCTATGGTTTAAAGCAAGCTTCCCGTCAATGGTATAAGAAATTTGATCAAGTGATTACTTCTTTAGTTTTAAAGAAAATACTGTTGATCAATGCATTTATCACAAAATAAGTGGGAGTAAATTCATCATCATAGTACTATATATTGATGATATTCTATTGGCAAGTAGTGATTTTGCATGAAACCAAGAAATTTATTTCAGATAAATTTGAAATGAAAGATCTTGGAAATGCATCTTTTATGTTAGGTATACAAATTTATCGAGATCATTCTCATGGTATACTTGGTTTATCATAAAAGACATATATTGATAAAGTGCTTAGTAGATTTGGCATGAAAGATTGTGCACCAGGAGATATAAATTTAGTTTGCTTCAATGTCTAAGAAATGAATTTGAAAAGCAAGAGATGAAAAAGATCCCTTATGCATCTGCAGTAAGAGTCTTATGTAAGCTCAAGTTTGTACGCGTCCGGATATTGCATACATTATTGAAATACTTGACAGATATTTAAGTAACACATGAATGGATCATTGGAAAGCAGTAAAAAAGGTTATGCGGTATCTGAAGAGAACAAAAGATTTTATGCACACATATCGAAGATCAGATCATTTGGAGATCATGGGGTACTCCGATTCTGATTTTGCTGGTTGCCTCAATAGTAGAAGAGTCATTTCAGGTTATATTTTCTTATTAGCTGGAGGAGTTATATCTTGGAAAAGTGTTAAACAATCACTTATAGCTTCTTCTACTATGGAAGCAGAATTTATAGCTTATTACGAGGCATCAAATCAAGGAATATGGCTACGAAATTTTATCACTGGGCTAAATATTTTTGATGGAATAGAGAGACCATTAAAAATAAATTGTGATAATAGAGCCAGTTGTATTCAAAAAAAATAGTGGAGTTAGTCAAAATCAAAGCATATTGACATAAAGTTTCTTGTTGTAAAGAAAGAGTTCGAGTTCTCAAGTATCTATCAACATATTAGTACAAATTTTATGATTGCAGATCCACTTACAAAAGGTTTACCACCTAAAGTATTTCATGACATGTGACTCGTATGAGAGTGGTTTACTTTGATGATATGCTAGTATAGTAGGAGTTTGCTTATGTTGTTCAATGATTATAAATATATTTTTTGATCAGAATAAAATATTGTTATTATCTTATAATTGAAAATTCTAAAATAAAGTTATGTAGTTTCAATTGTAGTTTAACATAAATAAATGAAGTTATGTGTATAACTCTTTTGACTTATAATATAGGACCAGTTGAAAATAGACATAATATATGATCACATTACATGAAATTTTTATGCTACACATTCATACTTGATCTATGTCATTAATCATATTGATTTAGTGATCATTGATGGGTCTTATTATAGAAAAATTATAATAAAGATCACTTTGATTCTATGTCAATATTATTAATCGACCAGATTGTCTAAAGATGTTTCTCTTTAAAGATAACAAATATTGAGCTCTTAAAGTATTTAATAATGTATAATTGTCAAGCAATATATATGTGGCCCAAGTGGGAGATTGTTGAAAATTTTTAAATGTCAGCTCACATATGAATTTAATTATACATTATGCGTTATCTTATTTTTAAACTTATTAATTTTTGTGATAAAATAAAGATTAATTAATTTTAGGCTTTTGAGACATCTTATTAATTTTGTATGGCATTATCATGTGTAGTGACCGGACTTTTTTTTTTTTTAATGATGGGCTGAAATAAAATGAAATGCATTTAAGTATAAATATGGTCATGGTCCTCATTCTAAAGGGTGAAGTTCTCATTTTTCTCATATCTCATCTTGAGTCAAAAGAAGGCTCTCTCTCTCTCTCTCTCTCTCTCTCTCAAGAACACCTCTTTAGAAGTGGAAGGCTAAAATCCCGCATTAGCTCTTCCATGGATTCAGGTATGCTTCCGATTACATCTTCTTGATTATTTGACATGAGATATGAGCTAGATAAACATCTTGAGTGAAAAGAAGGCTCTCTCTCCCTCCCTCTCTCTCTCTTTCTCTCTCTCTCTCTCTCTCTCTCTCTCAAGAACACCCTTTAGAAGTAGAAGGCCAAAATCTGATTAGCTCTTCCATGGATTCATGCATTAGATTACATCTTCTTGATGATTTGACATGAGATCTGGGCTAGATAAACATCTTGAGTGAAAAGAAGGCTCTCTCTCTCTCTCTTTCTCTCTCTCTCTCTCAAGAACACTCCTTTAGAAGTGGAAGGCCAAAATCTTGTATTAGCTCTTCCATGGATTCAGGTACGCTTCCGATTACATCTTCTTGATGATTTAACATGAGACCTGGGCTAGATAAATTTATTTTTTATCTTTATATATTTCCAACAGAAATAACCTTAAAATCTTCACAGGTGGATGAGATTAGTGTTGGACAGCGTTGATGCCATTGATTTTCAAACATATTAGTTTGAAAATTTTGTTAAAAGATAATAATAATTATTATTATAAAAATTACTTATGTTTATTTAAAAGGATTATTTATTCCAACAATAATAAATTTTCTTGATAATATAATTAACCCTTTATAATCTCTTAACAAGAAATGCTAATTATTATAGTTCTTCAAATATCAATCTTTTGGTTCACCATTAATTTATGTTTTGATCATTTATCTTATTATCTCTCCATTGTTGTTTGTTAATTGATTAGTCGTTTAGGTTGTTTATTAATAAATTAAACGAATTTAATGTTAATATTTCTTAAGCTTATGGTTTATGCCTATCCTAAAAATTTATGTGGAGTGTGAGCTTAACACCTTCAACCAAAATATATCATAATTGCATTTTTTTTTTAATATTAAGTATGAAGCACATTTTTTTTCTTAATATTATGGTTGATATCTCTTTTATTTTGGATATGCCCTGAAAATTGAATTTTTTGGCGGGAGGGAGAGAGAGGGAGAGAGAGAGAGAGAGAGAGAGAGAGATAATTAAGCTAAATATATACGCTCATGTGCTTAAATGATTGTTATAATTTTTTGTGGTAACTTACAATCATCATGCTAGAAAGTAAATAAGATACTATTTTGTACAACACTTTAGCCTAATAGTTGAGAGAAACTTGTTTAATCGAATGCTTTGGGTTCAGTCTACATGCGTGATGTATGAGTTTGCGATTAATCTCAAATATCCCCAAAAAACCTATTTAGAAACATTTATTTCTATAATATCTTTAAGATTCAAGCAAATTATTTAACCAAACATTACTTTCATTCTTTAACAATATTTTTCTAAATAGAATTTAATTATTACATCTTGATGATAATTAAAATATAATTATTTTGAGTTAATATTCAAATGATATGCATAAAATAGTTCAAATTGTGTTCACCGAAGTCCTTTTCCTCTTCATCAAAGATTTGATTTTCAATTATAAAACTAAATTTGTCAACCAATTAGCTAGTCGGAAAAGTATCATAATTTGTAATATTACAACGAGAGCGAATTTGTTTAACCTTTAAGAAATATATTTATATATTATCAAGCGGGGGGTGAAAGAGAGTCAAGCCCGCTCAAGAGCTGATTCGAGCTCGCGAGCCAAATTTATCTAGCCACAAGCTCGAGTTTGAGCTTTTAAATAAGCTCTAAAAATTTTCTAGCTCGACCTCAAGCTCTAAAAAATTTTCGAACTCTAATTCAAGCCTAAGTTGACTCGACTCAGTAGCTTATCAAACCAGCTCATTTACATAATGACAAACTGTAAATATCGTGTACCATATTATCAATTCAATATAAAACTTTTTAAATGGGTTCGAACATTCGAGTCGAGCTCAAGCTCAATAGGGATTACAACAAACATAACTAGATTAAGTCAAAACTCGATTTGTTTACACCCCAATTATCAATCAATATTTAAATTTTCACAAACAAAATGAAATCTACACCCCAATTATCAATCAAATATTTAAATTTTCACATACCAAAATGAAATCTTTAGCATGAACACAAACATTTTAATTATAGATATAACTTTCAATCATCATATGAACACAAGATGCTGAAATAAATCTCCATTATGAATTTTAAAATCATTAAAAGCTCATTGATTTCTATATTAAACAATTATCATAATAATAATTTAGTATCATCAAACAAAACTCATTAAAATATTAATAGTATTACCAAAAAATATTAATGGTATATTCAATTTTGAATAGGCTCAGACAAGCATTCCTGCACATTACATCAACCCAAAGATAATTTGATGAAATATAAACCAATTTACTATAACTCAAATTCAATTAAAATATTTTTTTTCTAACCGTTAATTTATTTTTAGATAAATATATAATACAAAATTAATCAACAAACTCTTATATTTACCTCTAAATAAATCTACTAAAATTATTTGACTGAAATCAATAAATATATTTTAACTTTAATTTCTTTCATCAAATTTATTTTATTAGTATAATATAACATCTAAATTTTAATATTTCAATAAATGATACTCAAATTTATAATATTACATCAACATTATCACTATTATTAAAATTTTAAAATAAATTATACCTTTTATGCATAAAAATACTATATTTATAAATATCAAAATTTTAGCATTAGATATGTAAATACATAAAATTGTATTATGCTATGCATGTAAATCTTCATAAAAATTTATCTTAATCAAATTTGAATCAAAACCCAACCAACTGTTCAACACAAACATGCTAAAAGAATATATATATATATATATATAGAGAGAGAGAGAGAGAGAGAGATTAAATTTAACAAACAAAATAAAAAAGAAAATCAAAACTTACCATGAGGAAAGCTTATTAAATACATCATCAAATGTGCATAATATGATGTATATGATCATATATATACTACTCAGAAAGGGCAGTCAACCCGCCCTTTATATATGTCTAAAGCTCGTATAAAACAAACATAGCAAACAACACAAATCTCATATTGTATCAAGAAATTCATACCAAAATACCTTAAGCAAAGGTTGGGTGGGTGTTGCAGAGTCTATTCCTTCTTGTCCTCATCGTCCCCATCCTCTTTAAGCTTCTCTGCCTTCGCCTTGACCTCCTCTTTAAGCTTCTCTACCTTCGCCTCGACCTCCTCTTTCAGCTTTTCTATCTCCAGCTCTGCCAGTTCTTCGACTCCGGCATCACGATCGACCGCTTCGACACCATGCTGGGCTGAACTCGGTGGTGGCTTGTTCGACTCGGCGGCCTGCGAAACTTCGCCTGAAGCTTCTGAACGACTGGTGCCTTCTGTGGTCTGATCTCCCACATCGGTGATCTCGGAGGAATCAGTAGATGCAGAAGCATCAGTGACTGGAACAGTTTTCTTGACTGTTCCGACCTTCACGTATTTACTCATGAACTTGTATTCCCAGTCCTGTAGAGCCTCGAGCTCGAAGGGGCCCAAGCCCGAGATATCTCCGGTGAGATCCTTCTGCTCGAAGGACATTTTTGCCAAGGCTCGGCTCGCATCTTTGCCGGCGAATAATGCGTAGGGACCGCCAGGTCCGTAGAACATCCTGCAAAGATATTGTGTGCACGCATGTATAAGGTGAGTGGAAGAATCATCATATGGAGTTCATGGTGTAGAAATAGCACAGCTGATGCAAGAAAAAGACAAGGTGGAATGAAATATGTGAGAGAAAGCTTATATAAAAAAGTTTCAAACTCGTGCAAATTTAATGAGCATTGAACTCGACAATAATGGAGACGAAGTATTAAGAAACTGGTTTACTATAGCAATTGTCCCAAACTGCCAAAAATGAAGAAATTGTAAAAAGCATTCTTAATATAGGTAAGAGAGATGATGATGAAGAAATGGCTCCCCTTTATTACAATGTCACTTCCACCGATCAATAGAAATATGAATAATATTCAGTAACACAGAAGAAATTGAAGAAAACAAAATGGTAAATTGGATAAATAACTTGCAACACAGAAAATCAGGAACTTGAAGAAATTGGACAAATTTGTGTTTTCCAATAGTTGAAGTTATGACCATCAAAATTAATGGATCTTGACCTTTTTGTCTTTCAATGTTGGAATCTGACGATTTCTTGCATAATCAAAAGCATTGTTAGCAATTACTAGGATAATAGCAAGAAAAAATTCAAGCACTAGCACACAAAATTTATATGATTAGATGAGATCCACATAGGAAAATGGCTGCATATAAATGGAAGATTTAGGCATTTTTCTATGTTAATGGCTAAGAGAAATCATTTGATGTGCCTCAAAAACAAGGGGTGCAAACTCAAACTAAATCAGTATGATCCAATCTGCATTATCGAAAAAACAAGTGATAATGCATATCAATTTGGCCTTCCCACTTACATATAGATCTATTAAATGATGAGAGCGGAGAACCTCAAATCATTAGAGGACTCTTAATGATGAACTAGAAGAAGTCTTGGCCCAAACTTCCCACTTGATGACTACAAGTTGGGACAAAAAACAATTGGTGGAAGACATTATGATGAAGAAAAAGACTACCACCATTAGTCGAGGTTTGAAGATAGCATATTACATCAATATAAAGGTCATAAAAGCTTTTATCGCCAACTGGTGCACAACCAAGAACATAAGGCTAACATGTTTGCTCATCTCTTCATCAAATGAATTTACTGGAGTGAATCTAATTCTTGAAAAAAGTTGCACATAATCTAGAGATCTATAACAAGCTAATTTTAATTTATGCATTTTATTATATAATGCCCTTTGCCATTCTCAATCTTCTTTCATGAAGAGTTGCATTCATGCATGTTTTAATGGGAATTGTCTTCTCATTAATATATTCATGCATTTTAATGAAGAGAATCCTTCATATAGTTGTAACCCCTTCTATTGTAATTGCCACTCCCCTCCACACACATATAAGGAAGGGTTGGCCCTAAACTTTAAGCATGAGTTAGAGTTCATAATTCCCATCTTAATGAATAAAAACTTGTTTATTTGAAGTCCCAAAATTTTTATTTCTCATGTATAATGTGATTGCAACACATTTCCAATGAATCCTCTATATGCTATTTCTCCTCAACTGACCGCATATATCAAACATCCATGGAAGAGTTTTTCTGCTTCTTTAACCCTTTTCCATGTCTATCCCTTTCTTGGCTTCCTATTATTCTATATAAAAATTATCCAAAAATAAAAGAAGAGACAATAAACAAGTCAAAATGATTTCAAACTTCAAAGGGTGTGCTTGGCTAAGACTTCAGTGTAATCCTATCAATTAACGTTATGAGCAAACCAAGAGACCAAAAAAAAGGAATGCCTCTCTTGCACAAAGAACAAAAATTTTCCTTGGAACTTGATTTGCTAGGCGGTTTCATTGGAGGATCTTTATTCACGAACCTGCTAGAATTAAATTAGTTACCTTCATAATATCGGCTAAAAATTCATTTAATCCCTAAACAAATACCACAATCATTTTCAGCCTCTATTGCAAAGAGAACCAAAAATTTTCCCAAAATATTTGTTACTTCATTATAGGAACTTTATCAATAAATTTTAAGCAGTGGAAAATCAGCAGCCTTCATATGATTGATTGCACAAGAAATTACTGCAATTCTTTTTATTGTCTCCTACACAGTGATGTAGCAGCACTTCAAGATCCTTTGACTAGAGCTAAGGCAATGGAGAAAAAAGCCACTCATGGAGGCTCAATCACTAGGAGCAAAAAGCATTAGGAGGACTTGAAGTTTGATGCATGAAGACCACTTCAAAACTTGTATGTGTACTTTCAGTGACATAAATTGTCATATTTACTGTGTACAGTCATGTTTAATGTAATGCGTGTGCTGTGGTTCTAATTGTGTGGCTTTCATGTATTATTATCAGCAATGGTTTCTAAAGATTGAAGCTTACGGATAGAGAGGATAGCACCATAGCACTGCCTTTCACAGTGCTAGAAATCGACAGATTCAGTTTCAAACATTTTTTGATCCCGTTAAGTGAGTTATTGCTGACTCATATAAAAAAGTTTGGTCATGTTTAATGAAAGGATTTGTTGGATTTTGTGAAGAAAATTGAGTGAAGAAATTCATTGGTTGAAGCTTTGTGAACAGCCAAAAAGAAGATTTAGTGATTCACTTCTAAATACTACTTTGGTGAATAGTGCATTACTTTATTTGTTTTAATTTCATGTGTGGTGTTTTCCTTGCAATTTTATGTGGTGTTTTGTTCTTACAATTGTGCTGTCCTAGAAAATTCAAATTCATAATTTTTTGCCCAAATTCCATACTAAATCCCACTAGCAACCTAGGTTTTCCATGACCTAGTAGGTTTGTGGCTTACATTTGGAAAACCTAATCTCCGCTAAAACTTGTCAAATTCTCCAAATCATTAGCCCACTTAATTTCCTACAATATCCATGTGTTAATTTGTTCATGTTCTATAAAGTTCTCTGGAGTTTAATCCATCCAAAGTTCAAATCAACCTGCAGTAAAAATTTGTTTTCCAAGTGACTAGTCTAAAAAAAAAAAATTTTAGAAAAATTATCAAAACTCCTCCAAAATTTACGAAACTTTTTAAATTACATTTACAACCTTTACCCTATAATTTTCCTTTTATTTCATGTGATTTAGATCTTTAGTGAGGGGTTTATAAATGAAAAAAGTTGGGGTTCCATATCTGAGACTATGTGTGGCTAACCACTTTTCCTTTCAAACTCTAATTCAGCTTGAAATTAAACTCCATCTCATACAATCTTACTCTCTTATGTATTTTAGAAGAGCTCCTCATCCACCAATTTGATCACTTTAAGGATCTAACCCCACCATCCACGCTACACAGAGAACCAAATTCTCTCCAAGAGCACAATTGCTTGGTGATTTCATCCGAGGATCTTTATCAACAAACCTTAAGCAATATCAAATTAATTACCTTCATTTGATATGCTGCAACAACAAGCCTTAATCCCACTACATGGGGTTGGCTACATGAATCTTTTTTCTCCATTGTGTCCTAGTAAATGTCATATTCCAATTTAATTTTAATAAAAAAGGGCATTTGTATGCTTCCTAACCATGTCTTTGTAGTTATACATCTGTCTTTCTTAACATGGACCGAATATAATACATATACTCTCCTAACCGTCATCAGGCGGCCGACATTTAATGCACAAAAACTAATTTATCCCTAAAGAGATGCTGCAACCCTTTGTTGTCTTTCACACACAACAATCCAAATTCTCACAAAGATTGCATGTTCTAGGTAGTTTCATGTGAGGATCTTTATCAACCAATCTCAAGTGGTATTGAATCAATCACATTCATATGATCCGTTACATAAAAATCATTTCATTCCTAAACAAATACCAAAATCCTTTACAGTTTGACAAGAATCAAGAGCCATATCAATCTGAGTTGACAAACAGGCTCCTCCTCAGAATGTAAACGCTAACACAAGAAAACTATGATGCCCAGCAAAATTAACAACAATCATTGTTAAATGGTCAGAAAAAGTATGATAGAAGGTTCTGACAGTATCGCATAAATCTAGAGTCTACAAGAAAACGCATAAGCAAATTGAGGCAAAATACATTAATTTTTACATAGAACCAAAGCATCTAAATGCTGAATAACAGCCAGTACGTTAGCAAAAAAACTAAAATAAGCAAAGCTGCTCCTACTACTTGAGATAACATGCAGAAAACACCAGATAAACGAAAAAAAGAACTTCACAGCTACAAGATGCATCAGAAAGAAGAAAAATTAAAGGGATTTTTCGGAACCGACGCCGGCTTCCAAAAATCGTAAAAAACGCCGACGAATATACCCTCTTTCAGATCAAAAACTGTTGGATTTGAAAATATCCCATGAAAAAGACAACAAAAGTAACGCACTACAAAAATTTCACAAGGAATAGATGGTTAATAAAAGTAATTAGTAATTCTTACATAGCAGCAGAACCGATAAAGCTAACAGAAGACAAAATCATCCCCAATCCAACTCATAAAACAAGAGAAAAAGCGGTATATCCTCCACATGAAGTCCAAAAGCTTAATCGGTCCACCAGATTCAACATGAAACGATAGAGAGAGAGGCATAAACACCTGCTCTGCGTGACGTCGTAGATCTGTCCTTTGATCGCCATGAGAAGGGGTTTTTTAGGATCGGAGCCATCGTAAGCGCTAAGCTCCTCTTCTGTGACCTCACCTAGCTGCACCGGCGGTGGAAGTGGCTCCACCGGCTCAACCTCCACCTCCCGCTTCCTGGGAACCGGCGCTGGCTCGAAGTAGGCGGACACCACATAATAAAACGCCACAGCAACCGCCACGAACGTAAAGAAGGTCGCCGGCGAAAGCCCCGTGTACGCCTTGATCGCTTGCTCCAGCGTCGCCCACAGCTCCTTCACTTCCATCGTTTCCCTTCTCTCCGCGTCTAGAGTCAAAGAGGCGACAAGGGGAGAAAGCGCTATATAAGAAAGATTCTTGAGGTCTTCATCGGAGAAGTTACGGAATGGGTGCAGTTATGGGTGCACGATGTTGTGACCATGGTCGGTGCGCATGTGGGTACGAATTCGTTCTGAATATCAGTACATTTACGATGTTGCCCTTGCCAACGTTTCCTATTTTCTTATTCAGAGGGTTACGTCCGAAATAATAAGAAAATACTATACTGGTTTGACAAATGCCGCGTGGAAAAAGAGAGGACGGCAAAATATTTTTGATGGAACACTGTCTTTTTGTACAAGAATACTATGGCATCTATGTATATTTTTTAAATAATAAAACGTTTTTATAATAAAATCCTATATTTTTAAATAAATGTTTATAAAACATAAAATCTCATTTACAATTAAATGAAAAAATAGTTCGATTAAATTGAAATGGCCCTTTTTATTTTAATTTAAACAAATTGTATTAATGATAGTTTAAAATTGTGTATTATGTTGATTTTTTTAATTAGCCAATTTATAAATTATTTATCATTTAAAAATTAATATTCCCATGTATTTTATTTATGAGGATATAATTATATATCATTATCATGTATATAAAAAATAGAACCACCCAACCCCCACACAAAATATAAATCAAATGCTTACCAAAAAAAACCCTACACTGAAGATAATTTCAGCCGAATTTATTGGTAGAAATTAATGCAATAATATTCCATTTAAATTACTAATAGAGTATTTTTGCTATATTCAAAATACACTCGATTTTGAGCCTATATATATATATATATATATATATATATATAATGTCTTTTTTTTTTGTAGAATGTCCTGACCATTTCACGAAGGTAGTCCTTTACTTGTTCGCCTTTTTTTAGGCACTGGAGCTTGTATTTTTGAAGATAATGAGTTATTGTTAGTAGCGATAATTTTCTTTATAACATTCATCTTAATATGATTTAAAAAATAGGATTATGTTAACACTATAAATGAAATATATATTAAAGCTAGAGTATCTAAAGAGTATGAGTCCATATAGGTAAACGAATTTCTTTAAAATTGTATGTTAGTATGTGTCAAAATAAATAAATTTCATTGTTTTGAAATTAAATTAAATGTAATAACCAAAAAAAATGTATGAATGAGGATTCAACCTCCATATTTTGATAACAAAAATTTTAACCACCAAGTTATGCTTGTATTTGTGATAAATAGTTGTGGTAATAGTAATAAATAATAATAATAATAATAATAATAATAATAATATAATATAATTTTTTATTTCGAGCTAAATCGAGACGAACACAATCGAACAATGATTGCTCATTCGTTATATATCGAAATTGAATTTGTTCATATTCTATCAGTTAACGAACTAATTCAACACGCAGACATAACTGAAATAATGAAATGTGAACAACTTTGACACCTATCCACATATAGAGAAAGAAAATCATACCCAAGCCATTAATGTATTAGCAGTAGTGGACATTGACTAGAGGTTTACATATATATTCTAATTAGTTGGGAGGGTTTAGTACATGATGCAATTATTTTTAGAAATGTATTAAAATGACGACAAAAATTGACTCTGCATAAAATATTTGAGATATTCATGCCATGCTGTAAGGTATTGCATGAAATAGTTTAGTTCAATCAAACTTATAAATAGCAGAGAATTTTTCAATCTTTGACATTTATCACTATGCATAATTACTGATCATGCATTCAGTTCATTAAAGAATCATTTTACAATTATAAAGTGTCTACCTTATTTTTTTTTTTTTTTTTTTTTTGAAAATCTAAGTTGCACATTATAATTGGACTATAATTCAAGGCCGAGATGACTTTATTTCCTCAGTGGATGGGTGGATTAAAAGAAGTTGTGGAAGAAAGAGATATGAAGCTGTATAAGATGACTTTCATGAGAGGTTAGTGAGATAAAAGATTAGATTGATTTAATAAAAATAATAATAATAATTGATATGACTCTCAAAATATGACACAAAAGACAAATCTGATGTCAGCATGATTTTGAGTAAAACCGTCGAGATCAAGACTTAAAATATCATCAATCTGACATCAATTAAATCTCAAAACAAATTCTCAAATATAGAGTGTTTATAGTCAAATCGATGCTCGACGAGCGGATCTAACGAGCCTAAGATCTCAATTCTTCATTTGGGCATCCAAATGCTCAAAATACATCAAATGATCGAAAGAATCATCCTGAACCGTCCGATCGAGGGGAGTGGTATGGGCCTTACATGAATTTTCAAGAATGCCCCTCCTCCCATCTATAAATAGGCCTTCACTCCTCACATGAAAAAAAAAAGGCCAAGTGAAGTGAAGAAGAAAAGGAGCTGAAGCAAGGAAGAAGAGGAGAGCTACCGCCGATTGTCAACACCACCGGGCCAAGCCAGCCGATCCGCAATCACAAGCAAGGAAGAAGAGGAAGAGTCCGAAAAGGAAGAAGAGGAAGAAGAAGGCGGGAAGAAAGAGTCCGAAGAAGAGGAGAAGATCCTCCAAGCAAGGTCGATCCCCGCCGACGGCCATCAACCACCATCACCTACCACCTTTAATTGTCTCGCATCTCCACCTACTACCAAAGAACTATTACAACTGATCGTTACATAGCGTCTTTCTTCCTCCCTCATATGCAATTCTCAGTAATCCTATCGAAGACTTTGTACTCAAAGATACATAGTGGAAGCTTTTATAGCCTGGTTTTTCCCTCTTTCAGATTTTTCACGTTAAAAATTCGAGTGTCTCTTGTCTTTAATTACCGTGTGTGCTTGGACTTCACAACAAGGCTAAGTAAACTTTCACTCTACCGCTGATGGAGTTCCTCCGCAGTCATACGTCTGGAAGAAAACCCTTCAACTACATCCACGCGTTATGGCCAATACAACACTGTCACAACGGAGCTCCGCCTAACTCCATTCTCAAAACCCATCCCTGAACCAAGGATGCTAAGTTGAGGAACGGGAATCTCTTTGGAAGATCGTGTCCGTCGAATGGAGGAGTCTCAAAATAAAATGATCCAGCTTTTGCAAGGATTACAACAGCCGCTACTACGGCAAACATATCTCCCCCAAGATCGGTCGTTCCCCGGAGGAGGTCAAAACGCTAATCCTCCCGACACTGGAGTTCCTCCGCATGGAGGCCGTAACGCTGATCTCCTTGACACTACTAGTTCCACTCATCCATCGCGTGCGGTTACTAATCCACCAATCATTGTTGATAGCTTCACACATGCTCATCTTGTTAATCCCGCCACATGACATTCGCACGTATACGATGCTTAATACAAGATGAATTTCACCTTCAAGATAGAAATCATCTTCACCCACACCGTGGTTATGAGGAATCCTCACCTTTATCTAAAGCCATTCTTCAATATCCAATTCCCGTAGGTTTCAAGCTTCCGAGCATTGATGGGGCAAGACCCCACACGAACACATCGACCCACAGACTATCATGCATATCCAACGAGCTCCTCGACACACTACTTTGTCGTCTTTCGTTACCCTAAAAAGGGCAAGCTCGCACTTGGTTCTACTTCTTCCAAGGGGATCCATCCATACCTTTAACTAACTCGCCGTTCTTTGTGGAATGCTCATTGAAACCGGAGAATCATTAAAGATTCCTCCCATCTTTCCAGATGATGTAATCACGAATCACTAGAGAATACTTCCAGGTTCTCTTAAGCTCGCCAAATACCCTGGGGTAGACTCAACTATTAAGAGGAGTTTTCCTTGAGGACTCCGCCTGTGGCCTTTCTATTCGTCATTAATGCGGGACACGGCCCGCCATATGCCACTTAGTTCATCGATAAGCACAAATCACCGATGAAGCTATTAATGCCCATCGCAAATAATTTGAACAATATGCGTGGAAACACAGCACCCCAAGAAATGCTAAGACCCATCAAAAGAAGCGACAAGATAGTGTGATCTCCTCCACCCACCCCATATCAACAACGTGAACCTCGAAAAAGACATACACACTCACATCTCGTTAACCTCGATGGCTATTCAATGAAGAAAATATCAAGTGGCCACATCCATTGAAACCAATTCGTGAAATCAAGAGCAATATTGTCACTTTCATCGCGCGGACATACTACCAAGCGTATACAACTCAAGGAAGAAATCGAGAGACTCATTCAACAAGGATATCTACGGGTTTGTGAAGAATCGACCACCTCAAACACACCTCCGCTTTGGGGCAACCGAACAATCATCACAGAACAACCAAATAATCATCAAATAATTGGAGAAATTGAAACAATCGCAGAGGACCGATACCCAATCAAGTTCGCATCGCCTCCAAAGAACCGAGTTGAAAAGTCTCGTATTGATCATTCCATCACTTTCAATGACTCGGACTTAAGGAGTCCATATCCCTCATCAAGATCCACTTGTCATCGCAGGATCGGTGATCCTTGTTATAACGTAAAAGAATTTTGATCGACAATGGGAGCTCTTGATGTCTTATTTTACTCAACTTTTCTTAATATGGGCTGTAAAAGCTCCAACCAGGACCACTATATTTGATAATCACCCAAGACGAAGGGACAATCACTCTTCCTGTACCCTGAGAATTCCCCGACAAGTGACTCATTTAATACAATTCATGGTGGTCAAGTCGATTCTCGATAATGCAATCTTCTGGAGGCCCTCCAATCAATTTCTCTATCACTTCGGTGCCTCATCCAAGATAAAATTTCCTACCTGGAGTTGGGGTGGTTTGTGGAAATCAACATTCAATCATGTTATCTCGACAAGCTCAACCGCGCCTTCCATCACCTTCAAAGATTGAAGATTTTAACTTTCGAGATGAAAGAATACCTCAAAAGCTTCTCCAGAAGATTTACTCAATAGCATTATCGATGACCAACCATTACAAGTGCAAGTGGGATCTTTACTCGAAGAACAAAGGGAAAAGTATAATTTCTTAAAAAATCAAGACATATTTGCTTGAGTCCGATATGCCGGGTCAACCCCAATGTAATCACACACTCAAAATTAATCCAACGCTCAAACCAATCATCCAAAAGAAGGAGTTTTTACCGATCGCCTTCGTGCTATTGAACAAGAAGTTAACAAGCTCATAAGGATTCATACGAAGTGCATTACTCAACATGGCTAGCAAATGTTGTCATGGTTAAAAAAATAAATGGAACATGGAGGATGTGTGTTGATTATACGACCTTAATAAGCCCCGCAAAGGATAGTTTTCCTCTTCCTCGAATCGATCAATTGGTGGACGCCACGTCCGACATCAAATGCTCGCTTTTGATGCTTATTCGGTTACAATCAAATAAAGATGAACCCAACGGATGAAGAGGCTACGTTTCAAACATATAAAGTTTATATTGTTACCAAATCATGCCATTTGGATTAAAAATGCTGGTGCTACCTATCAACGCCTTATGAATAAGGTTTTCAAAGATCTACTAGGCCACACAATGGAGGTGTATGTGGATGACATGTTAGTGAAAAGCTTAGAAAAGTCACAACATATTTCGACTTAGAAGCATTTTGACCTTCCGACGCTTATAACATATGACTTAACCCGACCAAGTGTGCTTTTGGGGTTACGCCCGGAAAATTTCTTGGATTTATGGTAATTCACCGTGGGATAGAGGCTAACCTCAAAAAATCAAAGCTCTCCAAGATATGATTCAAGAATATCAAAGACGCCCAACGCTTTGAATGGTCGAATGTGCATTATCCCGCTTCTAGCTGCTCGGGACAAATACTTACCGTTCTTTAAAATATTGAAGGGAGCTAAAAATAATAATTTTCAATGGACCGATGAATGTCAGTATGCTTTTGAGCAACTAAAAGAATATCTAGCATCTCCACCCCTGCTATCCAAACCTATTCAAGGAGAAACGCGTTATACTTATATCTTGGTAGCTTTCCCACGCAATAAGCTCGCTTTAGTAAAGAAGAAGATGGGGCACAACAACCAATTTATTACGCCAAGAAAATTCTCTCGATATAGAGTCGTTATCCATTTGCAGATAAAGTGGCTCATGCTCGCCAAAATTAAGGCCCATACTTTCAAGCTCACACCATCGGCGTTTAATTAATTTACCGTAAGGGCCATCTTAAAAACCGAAGCATCCGGGAGGTTAATCAAATGGTCTCAGTAGAACTGGGAGAATTTGATATAAATTTTCTACCGCCATAAAGTCTCAAATACTAGACTTTATAGTGAATGCACCAACCCAACTCTAAGAGCTATCTCGCACGTCTTTCATCTCCTCAATGGACTCTCTATGTTGATGAGATCTGTCGTGCGGGGATCCCACTTGTTTCCCCAAAGAAAATACCCTAGAGTATGGAGTTGCTTAAAATTCTCCGCAACTAATAACAATAAATATGAGGCTCTCATCGCAGGAGACTCGCCATCGACCGCAAGCCCAAAACTTAGTAATTCACACCGACTCACTTGTCGCCTCCCAAGTTGGAGGAATACTCATAATCCTCAACTGCAATATCTCCACTTGGTAAAATTCTTCTTACTCATTTCAAGACACATCAAATCATCCACATACTACGAGAAGAATACGGGCCGACGCTCTGCTAAGCTTGCTACCTCTACCACCGGAGATCTATTTAAGAGAAAGCATGTTGAAGAAATACATTTTCCTAGTATCCAAGGGTCATGAGTAATTCAAACTATTGATGAGGAAAAGGAACGCTCGTGACCCGATCCTATCTTTTCTACAAGAAGGAACCCTTCCTCAAGATCCAACTTCCGAACTGCCTCTCAAGACAAGCTTCAAACTTTGCTATTGGAGGTGAACTATACAAGCGAAGCTTTCTGGTCCATATCTCAAATGCCTTCCATCTTCGGTCGACACGCTAAGAGAGGTTCACTGAATATGTGAGAACACCTTGGAGGAAGAGCATTGGCCCTTAAAATCATGAGGCAAGGGTTTTATTGGCCTACAATGAAACAAGACGCCTTGAGTTCAAAAAAATGTGCAAGTTGTCAATTGCATTCTAACCTCCCTCACATGCCGCATGGAACTCTCATCCATTCAAAGCCCGGCCCTTGCTGGGGATATCATGGGACCTTTTTCCACAAAGATCGGCAACTAAAGTTCATCATTCTAGCGACTACTTCACCAAATGGGTAGAGGCGAACCACTCGCTAAAATCACGAGGCAAATGCCAAACAATTTGTCTGGAAAATATAATATGTCGATTCGGTCTTCCCGCAAAGATCATCAACAACGGAACTCAATTCTGGAAAAGTCTTTACGCCCTTTTGCAAAGATCTTCACATTCGCCATCGATACGCAGGTAGCACATCCTCAAACCAATGGGCAAACCGAAGTTACCAATAGGACCATACTCAAAGGACTAAAAACACGTCTTGAGAAGGGGCAATGGGTTAATGAGCTTCCCAATGTTCTTTGGGCCTACCGCACCACGTCACGCACCCCAACCGGTGAGACACCGTATAACTTGTGTTTTGGTACAGAAGCTATCATACCGGTGGATATCAGGGTTCCAAGTCCAAGAGTCCAGTTTTTCAATCATGGTAGTAATGAAGAAAAACTCACAAAGACCTGATCTACTCCTCAAACTGATATGGCTACTCTGACCGCTTCCTATCACCAACGGGTAGCGCCACTTCAACAAGAGTGAAACCTCGTCCCCATATCCGTGACTTGGTCCTGGAAGGTGTCGCAGTAAAGGCCCTCGCAATAAACTCTCACCTCTGGATGGTCCGTATGTCATAGCTATGGTCAAGCCAGGAACGTTCAAGCTCAAGGACCCAGAAGAAAAAACTCTACCTCGAACTTGGAATACTAAGAATCTTCGAAAATATTATCAGTAACTCTTACTGCATAATTATTATGACTTTTATCTCGTCTGTCATTTCATCCTCGTATAACTGATCCCACCTAGTGGGATTAAAGCTTGTTGTTGTTATTGTTGTTGTCGTCGTTGTTGTTGTTGTCATTTTCTCTTAAAGCCCATACTGTCTTATGATTATATCATTGAATTAGTAAATTCACGCTTTGTTCTAACAAGATTTGCTTTTTCTTTACTTTTCCTCCCACTTGAAAATATACAACTCATGTTACATCTCAATTGGGACATGATCAATCGACTTGATCGGACCTCTTTCATACGTTAATGTCGAGCAAAACTTCGACAAACAACCTAGGAAAGGTCAAAAGGTCCTTGGTGGACTTCACGCCTCTTCCAGGTTAACGCATCGTAACACTCGACAAACAACCTCGGATAGGTCAAAATCCTCGATTCAATTCTATCCATCCATGGTTAACGCCATCTGTAACACCGACAAACAACCTGGATATGTCAAAATCCTCGCCACTAATTCAACCTCTTCCATACGTAACGCCATCGAGTCACACTCGATAAACAACCTGGATAGGTCAAAATATCATCGACCGCCCGCTGCCGGTATTTAACCATCATACGCTGATCGCCGCTGACCACTGCCGCTAACATTCGTCGCACCGGCTGATTACATTCGTTTGCTACCGCTGGATCTTGCCGCCACCGCCACACATTCGCCGGCTGCCTGAAATTGCCATTACCGCTGCTGAATATTGCCACGGCTGATTATCGTTGCCGGTCTGGCATTGCTACTGGTTATTGGTACCGCTCTGACTACCATCAATATCTCCATTAACCACTATAAGTCCGGTTATTCATTGACCACTGCCGCAATGCTGACGTTGCCGCTTACTACTGCTGCCCACCTCTGAAGCGCTAATCATAATCACGGCCACCGCCAATCCATCGAGGCAATCTTCGCCGCCATCGTTGTTTTACGCCGATCGTCGCCGGCCACCGCCTCATCGTTGGCCATCTCCGTCGCCACCATCGCATCGCTTTTCAACCTCCGACCGGACGGTCCGACGAGGCTCGAAACTGGAACCGCGACGATACCGTATTTTGATCGCCTCTAACCCGGACGGTCACGGCGTAATAACACGACGATACCGCGCTGATCGCTTCTAACCGGACGATCCGACGCCGAACGGAACCACGACGAGATATCGGACTTGATCACCTAACGACGGTTCGACGAGGTAAATGGAACTAATGACGTATAAGGGGCTTGATCGCCTCAACGGACTTCGACGAGGCAACCGAACACGACGATACCGGCCTTGATCGCCTCCCAACCCGGATGGCCGACGAGGTCGAAACCGGAACCACGACGATACCGGGCCTTGATCGCCTTCCTAACTGACGGCCGACGAGGCAACCGGAACCACGACGATACCGGCCTGATCTCCTCTAACCCGGACGCCGACGAGTCGGAACCGGAACCACGACGATACGGCCTTGATCGCTAACCCGGACGGTCCGACGATCGGTAAACCGGAACCACGACGATACCGTGGCCTGATTGATCACTTAACCCGGACATCGACGAGGTGAAACCGGAACCACGACGAGCGGCCTTGATCGCCTCTAACTCGACGGTCCGACATCGAACCGGAACCACGACGATATCGCGCCTGATCACCAACCCGGACGGTCCGATGAGGCGAACCGGAACCACGACGTATACCGTCTTGATCGCCCTAACGGACGGCCCGACGGCGTGAAACCGGAACCACGACGATACCGGCCTTGATCGCCCTAACCCGGACGGTCCGACGGTCGGTAATCGGAACACGACGATGGCCGATGCTCCAACCCGACGGGCCGACGGTCGGTAAATGGAACCACGACGATACCGTGTCGCCTTAACCCGGACGGTCCGACGAGTCGGAACGAACCACGACGATACCGGGCCTTGATCGCCTCTAACCCGGACGGTTCGACGAGGTCGAGAACGGAACCACGACGATAGGCCTTGATCTCCTAACCCGGACGGTTCGACCCGCAAACCGAATAACGACGATACCGTGGGCCTTGATCGCCTAACCCGGACGGTCCGACGTGGTCGGAACCGGAACCACGACGATACCGCCTTGATCACCTCTAACGCCGGTAGAACGAACCACGACGAGCGGCCTTGATCGCCTCAACCCGGACGGTCCGACGGGTGGAACCGGAACCACGACGATACCGCGGGCCTTGATCACCTCTAACCCGGACGGTCCGACGAGGCGGTAACCGAACCACGATATACCGTGGCCTTGATCGCTTCCCAACGGACGGTCGACGAACCGAACCGAACCACGATGTACCGTGGCCTTGATCGCTTCCTAACCCGGACGGTCGACGGCGGAAGAACCGGAACCATGATGTATCATGATTGACGCCTAACCCGGACACCACGACGGTGAACCGAACCACGACGATACCTGGGCCTTGATCGCCTCTAACGACGGTCCGACGGTGGGAACCGGAACCACGACGATACCGCGCTTGATCGCCCTAACCCGACGGTCCGACGAGGTCGAACCGAACCACGACGATACCGTAATTTGATCGCTCTAACGACGGCCGACGGGCCGAAACCGAACTGACGATACCGGCCTTGATCGCCTTCCTAACCCGGACGGTCACGAGGTCGAAACCGGAACCACGATGTATACGTGGCCTGACTCAACGCCTTGATCGCCTTCTTGATTTCCAAAGGACCTCACTCAAGAAGAAAGGGAGAGGGAAAGGTGGACGATACGCGCTGATCCTCTAACGACGGTCCGACGTGGCGAACCGAACCACGACGAAACCGTGGCCTTGATCGCCCCTAATGACGGTCCCGACAGGCGAAATCGGAACCACGACGATACCGGCCTTGATCGCCTCTAACCCGGACGGTCCGACGAGGCCGTGAACGAACCACGACGATACCGCGCCTTGATCGCCTCTAACCCGGACGGTCCGAGTCAGAAACCTAACACGACATATACCGTGGCCTTGATCGCTCTAACCCGGACGGTCGACGGCAGAAACCGGAACCACGATCGATACCGTGGGCCTTGACGCTTCCCCTTGATCTCCTCCAACGCTGATTGCCTTCTTGCTCAAAGGACCCTCACTCAAGAAGAAAGGGAGAGGGGAAAGGTGTGCCTCTCCTCACCCCATAGAATTTATACCACGAGTAAAAAGGGTAAAACCTCTCAAAACGGTTCAAAATGGCACAAACGGCTCAAAACGGCTCAAAAAATAAAAAAATCCCGAGTATGCTACGCTCAGGCTACAAGACATTGACGCTGCTGGGCGCCCCGCCTGCTTGACCGGCGGGCGTTGACCGTCAGCACACCCGAACCGACCTCACCGAACCAACCCGCGACAATCGACGGTGACACGACCGACGACCTGAACGTCTCATGACGCGGTCATGGCGCCTGCAGCACCATGCGCAGCGCAGCGCTACCGGGCGTGGACGGCGGGCGCTACCAAGACGCTGCCGACGCCACGGCGCCCGCAGTCCCCGTAAACGCTCAAAACTTCCGTAGTATCCAAATATCCGTAACCTCAAAATCTCATGCTAATACTACACATCTACTTTCCATAATCATAATTTTATATTTTTATGATGATTTTTCTCTCAAAATGTATGATTCTGCCCGTTTCGTTAAGAGTTATTTTCGAGCATTTGACATATTTTTGGATGATTAAATAATGTCATCCAAAAATAAAAGAACGATATGACTCTCAAAATATGACTAATAAAGCACAAATCTTGATGTCGAAAGCGATATGATTTTGAGTCAAAACCGATCGAGATCAAGCACTTAAAATATCATTGGAATCTTTGGGACATCAATTAAATCCCAAAACAGCTCTCAAATATGGAGTGTTTATAGTCAAATCAAGCGTCTCGACGAGCCGGATCTAACGAGCCTAAGATCTCATAATTCTGACTTCATTTGGGCATCCAAATGCTCAAAATACATCAAATGATCGAAGGAATCATCCTGAGCCATCCGATCGAGGGAGGTAGTACATGAATTTCAAGAATGCCCTCCTCCCATCTATAAAGCCTTCACTCCTAGGGCCAAGTGAAGAAGAAGAGGAGTAAGAAGGAAGAGGAGGAGACCGCCGACGGTTGTCACCACCGCCGGCCACCGCTGTCCGATCCGCCACAAGCAAGGAAGAAGAGGAAGAGTCCGAAAAGGAAGAAGAGAAGAGTCCAAGCAAGGAAGAAGAGAAGAGTCCAAGCAAGGAAGAGTCCAAAGGGAAGAAGAGGGAAGAAGAAAAGGGAAAAGAGTCAAACAAGTGGAGGAGGAAAGAAAGGGAGAAGATCCTCCAAGCAGGTCGATCCCTACTGACGGCCATCAACCACCATCACCGGCCACCTTCATCGCTAATTGTCTCCTGATCTCCACCTACTACCAAAGAACTATTACAACCGATCGTTGTTACATAACCTGTTTCCTCCTCATATGCAATTGTAATCCTTATCGAAGACTTTGTACTCAAACAGATACATAGTGGAAGCTTTTATCACAGCCGTATTTTTCCTCTTCGAGGTTTTCCGTTAAAAATTCTGAGTGCCTCTTGTTTCGCTTTAATTACTCGCTTGACTCACAACAATTTAAACTCTTTCACTCTACGCCGATTTTCTAAAGACGAATAAATAGAACAACTTAACCTCCACACAAATTATTAATTTAATGTCTCCTTAAAGACAATTTCAGCTAACTTTATTAATGGAAATTATCAACAAGAAGTCCATTCAAATATTAATATATATAATAAGTGAGAAAGTAGATCAATATATCTTTATTCAAATTTTAATCAAAATAAATTTATAAATTTATTTCATGATAATATCATATATATTTTAATTAATTTCTCATAAATTATACACATCTCATACAAAATTAAATTTTATTTTAAACTTAAAAAAATTATAATATGACTCCTTATAAGAAGCCTAATGCATACTATATTACCATTATCTTCATCAAGTTACAATTAAATTCACTCAAAATTATATTTATATATATATTAAGAATAATATTATATTACTTTACATAATCATATACTTTTTTTAAGTTTAGATATTAAATATATAAATATATAAAAATGATATGATATGTATGTAAATCCCATAAACAAATAACAAAATCAAGTCTTAAATAGGCTTTCTCATAAAAAATAAAATAAAATAAAATAAAATAAACAAAAAAAAAAATTGAGATCATTCTCAGCTCCAAACCTGTATCTTAACTTCCATCAACTACTTCAAGGATCTTATATCACCTTCTCCTCGAGTAGTTTTATGGCAAGGAAAAACATTCCGGTGTAAAGTGCTACAAGGCACAGAGAACATTAAACTTGGCTGAACCATGTGACAAACAGTTATAAGTTAGCTGACTCCGTAATTGGAACCGGCTCATCGAGACGCTCGATTTGACTATAAACACTCCATATTTGAGAGCTTTTTAGGAATTTAACTGATATCCCAAAGCCAATGATATTTTAAGATCTCTCACCACTGATTTGCTGATCAAAATTTGGCTACCTGTATGAATTTTCGCGGTCATATCAATAATACAGATGTATGGCACCATACTTTCAATTTACAACTATGGTGAAAATGAACAGCTATGGCTCCTGCAATAAAAGATCTTAACTTCCATCAACTACTTCAAGGATCTTATATCACCTTCTCCTCGAGTAGTTTTATGACAGAAAAACATTCAAGTATAAAGTGCTACAATGCACAGAGAACATTAAACTTAGCTGAACCATGTACCAAACAGTTATAAGTTAGCTGACTCCGTAGCAACAGGGTAGGATCTAAGATCTAAGCTTCCATTGTATGCTCACTGTC
The DNA here is from genome assembly GCA_021442155.1 of Cymbidium sinense. NCBI lineage: Eukaryota > Viridiplantae > Streptophyta > Magnoliopsida > Asparagales > Orchidaceae > Cymbidium > Cymbidium sinense. The sequence continues at coordinate 250,883,493 of CM038214.1, forward strand.
CTCTGTGTTCTTCAAAAAAGTACAGAACAGTTGATAGCAAGGCAGTTTCGAGTGGACTGTAGCATAGTCTCAGTTCATTAGAACCAACAACAGAGAACAACTTAATAAGTTAAGGCGCGCAAGACAGCATGATGAATAGCATTCAAGATTCATTTTGGTAGTCTCAAAATGCTTGAAAAGGGACAACAATTCATGAAGTTAATGAAGATAGCCTACAAGAGTGAAGAAGTGAAGAAAAATAAGAGAACTTTGAGATGCAGAAGTGAAGAAAAACTATAAAGGTCTTATAAAATCAAAGAGTAAAAAATTGTAAAAAAGCGGACTGGGTTTTAGGGTAATGGATGAGATCAAACAATGTTAGAGAATTCTGGGAGAGTAGCATAAGCCGATGGTATGGAATACTTACAAAACATACATTGTTAATATTATTTATATGCTAAAACAACTCTCCTTAACTATATGTATAGCGTGCTTGAAACCTATTAGTTTGTTTTTGCGTTGATGATGCCAATTTTAGTTGAGACAATAAACACCAAATGTTGTGTTATGAATGTTTATCATTCACTCAATGGAGCAATCAAAGCTTACATAGTTATTTTCATGTAATAACCACATGCACAATGCACGTACTTTCAAATGTCATCCCCTCACTTGGTTAGCAAATTCTTCCTCGTTAAAGCTTTTTTTTTTTTTGAGATGAATTTTAATTTTGATACATTGAATAATTAAACTGCTTTTAGCTCCATTTCACCGAAGTCTGCTTTTAGCTTTCAAAAGAAAGACAAATAGTTTTAAATACTTTAAAGCTTTCAGAATCCAAAACTTAAATAAATAGTTCTTAGTTTTTCTCTTCGAGTTCTTATCTAAGTATGAGGTATCGTCAACTAGAATAGAAGTGTGTAAGGTTCAAAAGAGGACAGTCACAAGCAAGTAAACAGATTTCCTGCTGCAAGTTACAGTCTGCTAAGAGCTTTTTGACAAAGGGTTGGCTTTCTTGTGGGCTTATAGGATGAAAGAAAGAATTACGAAGCTTCAAAACTCACAATTGTATCAAAGAAGATATTTTTCTCATATTGAATTGGGAACAATTCTACTTTTTGCTTGTAATGTAGCTTTTCATGAGTCTTTATGCGTGCAAGTTAATGCGATACATAACATCAGCGTAATAGATGAGCGCATTTTAGTGTCATATTTGACAAGTATATGTTGTTGTATATGATGCAGCATGGCAACATGCACATGAGGAAGTGCTGCTAAAAGTTTTTCATTATTTTGTAACTTAAATCAACTTCCTCGCATTAAAATGCCCGCTTTTTATATTGAAACTATGAATTCCTTTGTTTAATTGGCAATTAATGAATTAGATCACCCAATAACATAAGTTAAAGCCCTAAACTAAGCTAAAGTTTACTTCTTTTAAAAAAAAAAAATGCCAAACAGCTTAACCAACTTAGCCATTAAAACTTTTCTGATTCTAAAGGCTTTAAAGATTTAAAACTATTATTCTTTTTTTGAAAAGTAAACGGAGCTTTCAAATAAACGAGTAAAAAAACGCAGTTTCAAAAAATACACTATTCAAACAGTTATCAAAATTAAAAATTCACGCTCTCAAAAGCAAAACGTACTTAAAAAAAAGCTTAGTCAAAAGAAGCTTTATATTAGCTTCGCATTTTAACAAACCAATCAACTTAATACAGCTTAAGTTTCAAAAGCTTGCAATTTATCTTCCCTTAACTTATCCTCACATAGTTTACATGAATAGACAACAAAATAGGCCAAGAGAGTAATCAAGAATCCACTTAAGAATTACAATAAAGACGGTTAAATTCACCAAGAAACAAACTATATATATAATTTTTCCATAGCCTACAAACAAATCTATAAACACTATCAACCAGGTAAATTACTGTCCATCAAAACCACGCACCAGACTTTAAAAATCAAAACTTGATATCATTAACAAGAAATTCTCGCGTTGAAAACCCAAATATATCCACGATTTAGAAATCAACAAAACGCACCTAGAGATTAACTTCGCATGAAAAGGGTATAACAAACCCTAACAACAACGTATATATCATGCCTACCACGCATCAGAACACATCACCCCAATGAAGGAGGAGGAGCGAGGCATCACCGCGCGACTAATGATATGGAGGGGACCATACAGGAGCGAGCTTTGGGCCGAAGGCGGGGTCGTCGCTGCGGTGGGGCATGGACGAGGTCTGGACGGAGAGTATGAGAGGCCGGTCCTTGGATTCGTCCTCGATATCGTCGTCATGATCGATCGTGGCGAGATTGATGCAGGAGAAGCGCTCGAGAGATGCGAAGAAGGCGGAGGCGAGGCTCGTGCCGATCCAGACCGCCATGCCCTCGAGCTTCGAGCAAGAAGTTGCGCCTCTGCTCTGGACATCAGAGTGCGGGTAGTCCATTAGTTGCCCCCACTGACGCCGACGCCGCGACTGGATTTGGGTCGGATCGATCGAGATATCGTCTGGGCGATGAAGGAGAAGAAGAAGAAAATAGTTCAAAGAAAGAGCTTGCTGGTTGCAGGAGAGAGGAGAAGCGTCCCCGGGCAAAATAATGAAAATATCCTGTTTTGAAGGAAAGATTTCTTCTCCATCCAAGGTACAATTTTTCTTCTAAATTATTATGCCAGCTATGTTTTTAAAATTAAATCAAATTAAGACAGCTACTTAATCCTCCAATCTTGTGACTGCAGATTTTTTCCAACCTAATCAGATGAACATTTTGTTCACCCACTCACTTTCTTCCAATTTTCATATAATATTTTAATGGTGTTATGTAAATCTGTCAATAGAAGAGAGATTTACATACATATAGTATTTAAAATATTAAAATTTATATATTTAATTCAATAGAGAGATCATCAATGACAAAATTGATCATGACTGAGATTTTTAACAAGGAGCAAAAGAAATTAGAGGTAAAAGAATATAAGACGGAGCGGTAAAAATACTTTATTGTAGATCTTATCACACTTATCGATGAGATCTTATACTAAACTTTTTATTTGTTTCTTCTTCATCGATAAAATTTCCTTACAAAATTGATCATGTCTCTTAGCTCAGGCGATAAAAAACTTCCGGGATCGAGTTTGATTTCTCTTCGCGATAGAGTCTATACCTAATAATGGGAAACCAAGTAGGACCGACACGTGTGGTGATGAATGCTGAGAGATTATACAAATGAGACATCACTTACAAGATAGATGAGGAGTTGAGTGGACACCCAAAAAAAAAAAAAAAACTCCCTTACAATAGAAAAGAAAAGGAGAAGGTGGCAATAAAAAACTATTCCCTGTGAGATCTGTCATGACTTCCTCAAATCCAGCAAAATTAGCACGACTTCCTCTTCGTCATTTCAGGTTTCATTAACATCCTTAATGAATTATAAATTATATACGTAGCAATGTTTAAGTATTAAATAAGTAAATCATAATATTTTGAATGCTATGTATGAAAATCTCCATAAATGTAATTATAAACGAACTTTTTAATGCCAATTAAAAGTTTTTAATATCACTGCCCCAACACTTAATAATAACATTTAGTTTTGATATGATTAATGACTTGATCATACTGATATTTCAAATGAAATTATGACATGTTGATAGAGAAAATAAAACCTATGAATTGCATGTTCATATGAATATCGATAAAAAATTGGTATAAATAGGATAATGCTCCAAAGAAAATCGCAAGGTTGTGCAATGTGTAAAATATACTTTATCATCTATAGGAGATCACCATAATTAGTTAATATCTCGTACAAGTGCCCTCATGAAAAAGACATGTGCCCTAAATGAATTATTGAGCTAAAATATTTGATCAAGATTTTGCTATTGAGGGAATCAACAAAATGTAAATGAAAACTTAGAAAAAAAACAAGATAGATGCCGAGCCTTCTTACTTAAGATTCAAGAATAATAGCTACTCATTTCTTTATATGACTAATATATTGTCTTTATATTCATGCTTGTAGAATGACATTATAATTCATCATATCATAATGATAACAACCTTCGGAATGAATTTATTTATATCTTTGTTGTGCTAGAAAACCAGTTGTGGTAAAATAAATCTTCACTTTGGGAAATCCAAAGACGCGTAGATAGTTGAAAGAGAATAAAGAACTTAATTTTTAGAAAAAAAAGATAAAAAATCATCACGCAAAAAAATATTCCACTATATATCTTTTGGTATACAAGTTTAAGTTTTCCATAATAGGATTACGAGTTGTGAGAGTATGGAAAAATCAAAGAAATGTCCCCCAATGAGTAAATAATACGATTATTAGCAGCGGTAGCGATAGTGAATAACGGCACGATGATATCTGACATTAATGGGTGGCGGTAGCGATAATTGTCAATGTTAGCCGGTACGGTATACAATATGTCAGCATGGTAATATGGTATTAAGCGGCAGCAGCTACGGCATGATAATCGATGGCGATGAAAACGGACAAATATGAAAGTGGCCAGTAGCAACGGTCAGCGTGGTATGGCGGTGGCGGTGATAGTGGTCACGGCGGTGGCGATAAACAATGGTCGGGGACAGTGGTTGGTGGCCGGAATATGATGAAATCGATAGTGGCGAGGCGCGATGGTGGCCGACGGTGGTCAGCGACCATCGACCCTAACACGATTATGCTTGGAGGTTTTTCAAGCCTCACAACTCTCTCTTCTTTTTAGCTTGCCCTTCTCTCATATGAAGAATAAGAGACTATTTATAGAATATGAGAGTGATATCTCTGTAAATATAGGCAAAATCCAAACCACTCCATCGGACGGCTCGAAATGATTTCTTCGGTCATCTGATGAATTTTAAGTATTTGAATCTTTGAAGTCAAAATTAGAGATCTATCTTAGGCTTATTAGATCCATTTCAAGAAGGCCTCGATTTGACTATAAACACTACATATTTAGGAACCGATATCACAAAGTTTTCAATTATATTTTAAGCATGGGTTAATAGATTGAATCGATTCATTAGATTCGTCTTTAGTAGAATTTTTTTAGTGACATATCAATCTTATTTTTATAATCAACATACATAAAATGATAAAGGCATACAAAATACTTATATAATATGATGTTAACCTGTTTGTAGAATAAATTAATATGTTGTTGTAGAAATATTATTATGAAATGATGTTTTTCAACACTATAAATGTGTCAATTCTTTGATATGTGGCTGACAACTTATATGGTAAAGGTACCCCTTATGAAGGAATTTGCAAAAAAATGTTTTTGAGTAAAATGATGCGATGCTGATGGATAAAATGTTAGCACGACAATTATAAAAAATTCCCCATTTTCATGTCTAGTTTATGAAATATGCTATGATTTTCTTTATATGATGCATTTAGCTTTTTTTTTTTACTAAATAGTAAATACTTATAATTAACATATATGAAATTTTCATTCATTTTGTCTCACTATTTTAATGATATTTTTGACATAAAAGTAAATTTTCACCTATTAAATCAAAAATTATGATCACATCTATAAATAAGAGGGACAAGCCAAATTGGATCATCAAGATGATTCTATTTATTATAGGCTAAAGGCTTGTAACTTTAAAGAACATAAAATTCTAAAATTACACTCAAATCTATTAATTATTCTCATGTCTCATTCTTTGTGCTTCCACATCATATTTTTTAAAATCTAAGTCTTATAGTATCACAATTCTTTTTTTGAGGACATTGATTATATAAACATAATATATACATTAATATTCTAATTTGAAACCCATGGCTTTTAGAATGAGGGTCCATGCACCACTTACTAGATCAAAAGATAAATGACTATTATCATAATTTTTAATGATAAATTTAAAAGATCATAACAATTTTATAAATATTTATTCATGAGAAATATGTAAAAAAATAAATGGAATTAACATAGAAAAAGTTGAATAATCATATTTATTTTTTTGGAGTATTACATACATACCATATAATTCTAATATATTTTTATATTTAACATCTAAAATTTAATATTTACATTCATATCAATCATATTTTTAATATTAATTTAAAAATATTATTATTATTATCTTTTAAAAATAAATTTAATTTGTTTTATGTAGATGAAAGATGCTAGATAAGAAATTATTAAAATTTAGATATTAGATATATAAGTAAGTAAGAATTATGTGATATGTATTTAAATCTTTCTTAGGACCCGTTTGGGGCAGCTGCAGCTTTTTCAGAAGTAGGTGTGAAGTTGTTGCAGAAAAATCATTAGGAAAGCTAGCATTTGAAATTGTGATTGTTTAAAAAAATTCGGTTTAATCGGTTATCTTTTAATTTGTTTGTACAAAATGACTCTCTTGGTACGATAATGAATAAATTTAAACAGAATGAAAAAAATAGGATAACTAATACTCATATATACTCATAAGTCAATTAAATTACATTAACAGATTATACATCATTTAATAAATAATACTACTTAATAAATAGCAATAATATTAAAATTACAAGTACAATAATTAGTGCGATCAAAATATTAAGCCTAATATCCTGTTGATCAAATATTTTAAAATTTTTTTTTTCATTGCTACCCTCCTAGCATGATCATTGTTTGATGTGTCACCATCTTATTCGTCAATTCATCTGAAATAGTTGCAATCATCTTCTGTTCTATTTCTTAGACACTTGAAAAATCTTCTCCCATAATTTTCTTCTCTATGTGAAGTGAATATATAACACTACAAACCACAGTTGCAATACACAACTTTGGACTCAGTAGAGATCCTTGAACTCATATTTCCTGATAAAAAAAATTGTATAAGTAATCAAAATATTAATATGAGAACATGTGATATTACAAAATATTTTTAAAATAATAATTAAACAGCAAAATATTTATTTCTCAGAAAAATGATAGAAAATTTATTAACAAAAATAGAAGTACATAATCCTTGTAGGGAAAAAATCTCAAAGCTAATGCTCAATTAGCTCAATATAGGTAAAATTCTTTGGACAAATAAGTTTATCACCTCATGTAGCTCAATAATGATAAATAAAAAAATGAGAATTCATAATACTTACTCAAAATACTTGGGACAAACATAATGATGATGATGATGGATTTTTTTTAAAATCTTCATCTACAACTGAAGATACCTTCATTCTTCATACACCTAGTTTGATCAAAATGTCAAAATCTCTTTTCTCTTACCAAATATATTTTATATACCTATTTTTCTATTTATTTAGCACCTCATATTCTATACAAATCATCAGAAGTCGTAGGTTTTTTTTACCTAATAATCTTTTTGGAATCCACTAGATTTTTCATATTCATTATCTTAAATGTATTTTCCTTCTATCTCTGAAAAAACAATTTTATTTCATAGTGCCTAATTAGAGGCTTTTTCTTTCTTTCTTTGTTCACTGCTTAATAATGAATAGGCATGAATGATTGAACGCCTATGAAGTACGCAATAAGAAACTGAGAGAAAAAAAAATAAAGTTGACTGATGCTGTTGTTTGCTTCGCTGAGGGGATTAAGAAAGTACAGCAAGAAGCGCCTAGTTTACAATTTTAGCTTCCTTGGAGTTAATTGATGTCAAGGATCAAACCTACATGACTGTTAGGAAGTTATACTAGTTGACTATATTTTGCTTGTGGAATATGGGAACGAATCATGATTTTTTCAACATACTAATGTAAGAAGTTAAGCTACTTTTGTTGCTTCCATTCTTATGGATGATATGAAAAATAGGACAAGCAATATGCACTCGAAACAAAGGTGAAAAAATAATTCATACCCTTGAAGCTCTGGAAGTCGAGGTTGATCTAACAATGGATTGGTTCTTTGTACCTGTTGCGTGCTAAAAAATCAGTTGTGATAGAGTGAAAGTTACTTAATTGTTATAAAATCCGAGGTATTTAAAGAGTGAACAAGAAAACTCAAAAATTTTTATTGAAAACCTCAAAAGAGGAAAAATCATGGCTGAAAAAATCTTCCACTATATCTCATTTGAGTACAAAATTTTTTCCGATAACGGATTACGAATTGTATATGGCGACAACAATATGTAGTCGCGTTGGTGGTAAGTTCTTGGTAGCGAGATGATGGTGAACGATGAGGACATCGGATGATGAAGGTCGTTGATGGAGACGAGATTAAGACGACGAGGATCGGTACGATGGTGGTGATGGTTAACGGCGTCAGTGGTGGTGATTGCGGAGGATCTTGCTTTAGAGCTCTCTCCTCTCTCTTTGGTCCTATGAAGAATGAGAGCTATTTATATAAAGGATGACGTCTCTATAAATACATGGAAAATCAACCTCCTCTCCATCTAAGACTCAAAATAATTCCTTTGATCATTTGATGTATTTTAAGTATTTGAATGCTCAAATGAAGTCAAAATTATGAGATCTTGGGCTCGTTAGATCCATTTCGATTCGGATTATAAACACTCCATATTTGAGTATTTAGGGATTTAACCGATATCCCAAAATTTTCAAGGATATTTTAAGTGCTTGATCTCGACCAGTTTCAACTTCGTATCAGCTTGCTTTTAGCATTAAGATTCGTGTTTCGACTACTAATATTTTAAGTGTCATATCAGTACCTATCGAGGTCAGTTGTTTCTCAAAAGAATCCGTAGAAGGAAAGATAGGAGTTCCACGGCGAGTAAGAAGCATATAAAGGAAGAAAACTTACAAGTTAGAAAGTTAGAGCAAAAAGGCATAATGTTATTCTCCATATACAACCGAGATATAAATATTTTCGGATATATTTCCTAGAAATCAAACACCTTACGATTCTTCCCCTATTGCAACATTTATGCGACAGTCAAATTTCTTTTTTCACTATTAAAATCATCAATATATTCTAAAATTATTATCAAAACTTATTTTAAAATTTATAACGATTAATAAAACTATACAGAAAATCACTCTATTTGGCAATCTAAAAAAAAAAAAGATATTTTCTGTTTCACTTATTGAACTAAAGGAGCTTGAGAATATAAAGCTTATGTAAATTCTTAACTACATTTAATCAAATTAGAGAATATAGTTAGCACTATCATTGCTTAGAATGGGTTTTCTATCCAAGCAGCTTATGCCATTAGAGAAGTTGTTCCACCTCTATGGTTAATTATGCCATAAGAGAAATTCTTTTATAATTCTGAAATGCTAAAAGAATTGCTGGGTTGGAAACAAATTCCTTCGTATGATGAACAAAAAATCAATTGGACCAGTTTTTGCTAACAGGAAGAACATAGCTTCATGCCAATTCACCGCCCAAATATTACTTGTCACAGTTGGTAAGCTTGAAAATCCCACTTCCCAATCCAACTGAAAGGTCTAGCTAAAGACAGTATAAAACCAATTCCATGTGTAAAACTCAAATAAATTATTTATTTATTTATTTATTTATTAAAAATTATTTATTTATATATTTTAAATATTTTAAATTATATATTAACAAAAATTAATAAAATTATATATTTTAAATAATTATATTAATTAATAAAAAATTATTAAATAAATTTCTAAATTTATATATATAATTAAAAATATTTTAAATTATATATTTAATTATATATATATAATAAATTAATTAATAACCAAATATATATAAATATTTAGTTATTAAATATTTTATAAAAAATATTTTAAATTATATATTTTAAATATTTTAAATTATTATATTAATTAAAATTAATAAACCCTCTCTCTCCTACCAAATAAAAAAAAAAAAAAACCGTATCCCTCTCTCTCTCTCTCTCTCTCTCTCTCTCTCTCTCCCTACCGCTAACAAAGAAAATAAAATAAAATCCTCAATGACGCACATCCCGTCGTCAGATAAACAGCCTATTTTCATAAAAAAAAATTTTCGCTAAACACTAATTAAGATTAAATTATTTTAAAATGATTATTAATATACAGGTAGAGCAAAAAATACACGTTAATCAAACAAGATTGAACGCAACAATGTGTTAAAAAATGATGAGCATTAAGCTAGAAAAGAAACATGCCCAAACTAAAAAAGAAAAGCTAACAAACACTTTACAAATGTTTAAATATAACATTCAACTAGTTATCTCAACTACCATTTAAAATAAGTCAATTACAAATAGTAATTAAATCCAATATAATCACTATCTAAGGTATCTGTAATTTTGTCTCGTAACTCTTTAATCTCCTCAACTCCTTCTCTATCCCGTGTCTCAAAGTTTGTGGTATGTTGACTATTTTCTACTATTGAGTGGCCCAATCGATGTTCAAATGCTTCAGGTGGAACAAATGATTGGTCATTGTCTACAATGTTGAACTCAATGTCATGGTGTGATGGGTGATGACATATATAATTATATAAAGCTATTGTAGCTGCAACTATTTTAACCTACTTCTTGAAGGAGTATGCAGGCATATCACGTAGAATAACCCATTTCTTCTTCCATACTCTAAAGACTCGCTCAATTACACCACACAACGATGAGTGTCGTTTATTAAATAATTCTTTTATTTCCCTAGTAACTTGGCTGCTCCTTTCAAAATCAAGAATATGATATTTTGTCTCTGAAAAAGGCTTCAAAACCTTCATTGGATAACCAACATCAATTACAATATTTTTCTGTTTAAATTTATAATTAGAAGCTATAAAAATTATTTCTTTGTAATAAATAAATGATTCAATATAGTTATACTTGGAGGAGGCAATGAGAAGTTATTTTCTCTATATTATATAATATCATTGAATATGTCACTATCATGTGCACTTCTTTCTCATTCGGCCATTAAAAAAGTGAAGCACGTATTAAAATCACATAATGTCATTACAGTCTAAGTAGGTGAGCCACATTGACCAATATAAGCTACCTTTTCACTTAAAGGCACACAAGCATCGACATGTGTCCCATCAATTGCTCCAATGTAATCCTACAATAGAATTTGATACAAACTTAGGTGATAATCAGAAATGACCATTTAGAAAAAAACTTAAAAATGAAGTTTATCATGAAATATGATATGCATCATAATCATGCAGAATCTTATCCGGTATATTCTGAAAAATTGAATCTATCAGCTTTATAACTTTAGTTGATAAACTTACCAAAGCATCAAGGATAATAGAGAAGTATGTACTTAAGGTTTCAGATGAGTGCTGAAATCGCTCGTTAGTGATCTTGATAGATTCATTATGTGATAATATATATAGTGTTATGGTCAAGACTTCTCTAGTTGTAGTTTTAGAAGATCTATAAAGTCCATGTAAATTTTCTAATTCCTATAATTGTCAGTGAAAATTATTTATGACATACAAAATATGTTATGAAATGTCCCTGGGCGCCTTGCTAGTAACTCAAAGATCCTTTTTTCACTAACAAATCTAAAAGTCATACATGGAGTCTTGCAAACATAAGACTCATAGTACTCATTTATTAAGCATACTGCATAACAATCACAATCATAGGTTGATCGTCATCATCACTTTTCATAACTGCAACTAATAACAAAAAATATACGTTACTTTATTAGCCATTATAGATTAAGCTACTAAACAAAATTCATATAACAATATATTATATATTATGTACTCTTATCATATAATTTCTATGGAAGTTCAATATATAACATAAACAATTACATCAAGTACAAAGAACAAACTCTCTACTACTAAATCACAAAGAAGTTTAAGACATGACAGATACTAAAACATCATATACCAAAAGCAACCTAGCTAAACATCATGTGTTTCAAATAATAGCTTAGAAAATGAATTCTCCATTCAAGTGTCATAGCCACGAAGATCTCTCGCTTATTTGCATCTTCAAACAACCTCATTGAATGCAGATAAAGTGAAATATTTTCAAAACTTTAGTTATTTTATCTAAAATAGTAATCACCTCAGATAGTGATGGCGATGCAATTGCCTTATTCGCTCTAGAAGTGCACGCACTAACTAACTGTGATATGTGATGTCGGAGAAATCCAGCACCTCCCTTCATTTTTTTCTGACCTCTAAGAGCTAGAGCTGGTGAACGCCTAGTATGACTGGATTTGGTGTGAGAATCTGTGGCATGTAACAATTCATTGTTTAAATCATTTGAACCAGATATTTGCTTAGAATAATTTTGTTATTGCACAATGTCGTTAGCTTCTTGATTTGATGTCCAAGAATGAGCACTTATAACAATCACACCACTGAACATAAGATCTAATTTCTCTTCAATTTAGGATCTAAGCCATAATATTTAAATTTCTTCACATTTGATAAATATCTACAATTTAAAATTATGGTCATATGTTATGTTCATATGAACTCTTTGTAAAGTAATTAGAATGGACAAGTATATATATGAAATTTATCAGTATCTTTTCTCGCTACTAATCTTCTAATGCGTCAATCGTCTTCTTTGTTGATCCCATCTCAAACCAGTTGATCCTTGTTTCAACTCTTTCCACAATTTTCAATCCTTCTTAAACTGATCTCATTTATTTTTAAGTTGTGTCATGTTATACTCTCTTTCAGTTCTCTCCTTAAAATTTTTGGTTAAATTATTCCAACCCTCTTTATTAAAATAGGTTGTCGGCCTATTGCACAAGTCTATTTCCTTGAGACAAAGATCACAAAATATAATTTCACATCTCTCTCCCAAGTAGCACCTGCTCCACCTTCTCTTAGGTTTCCCATTTTAAGCTCCTATCATTATCACGCAAGCGATGAAACCCAGATGAATCACACAATAGAGGATTGCAATTATTTAATTTGGTTAGACGATGTTAAACATATAACATAAGAAATAGAGAATAAAGCATGAGATCTTTAAAACCTGATCAACATCATATTGCATGTATACCAAGTAAATGTAATAGAAACCTTTTATATATAAATAATTATTATAGATATGCTTTCAATACATCAAAGGCTTGGGAACCACATATATATTCTTAAAAATATATCATAAAGTTCATGCCATGCTACCAAACAAAAGTAAAGGAAACTTTTCTATATATTATTAAATTTTATAGACATGCATTAAATGCCTAAAAAAATCTTGGTAATCTCACACATATTTTTAGAAATTATTAAATAATCAAGAATCATTGGCCAGCATCCTTCCATCAATAATAAAGTAGTTTGTGGATTGGAGCTTTTCATCTACAATAATATAATGGTATGTGCAATAACTTTGTCATCTATAGCAATCCAACAATTCATAGGCATCATCATTCCATTTAAGATGTATAGTTAATTATGGATTCTAGAATTCAAGACAAGACTGGTTCCCATATTTGTAATCGACAAGAGTTCAATGACTACACTGTAGTTACCATTGCTCATAGAATTCACACAGTCAATGATAGTGATTTCATTTTGGTTCTTAGTGACGGTAAGAATTTCTGCACTTAAAAGAAGAATAAATATTCAAACCAAGAATTTAATAGTGGATTACTTTCCTTGAAAAACAGGAAGAGTATTGGAATATGACACACCAGCAAAGCTATTTGAAATGGAAGACTTTTAGAGCTGAATTTCTCTTTATTAGTTTTTCATCTAAAAGCCACTTCTTTTTTTTTTTCATTTTGTAGCATAAAAAAGATCTCATTTTGCATTGACGCTGTAATTAAGTGTTTTGTAATTTTTATCAAAACCCTCTTTTCAAGATCATTGCGGGAGTTGGGCAACACATTTTTTGTCGTAAGAATCCCTAACCCTATTCCTCTTCTCTGTACTTTTCTTGGATTTATTGTATCTCGACGGGGCTTACATTACATTGACATCTAATGCATTAGGGTATTTACTTTTGAGTTTTCTTTGTTGCTACCAACTTACCAACTCAACTTTTATTATTTTGGCTTCTCTCAATTATCTCTGTTGCAGGATGCCAATGGCCTTATTATAAAACTGATATGAATCCCCAAAACTATATATGCTCCTTGCATGGTAACAGATAGCAATCAGTAATAAAAGTATTGCCTTGTAGTTGAATAGGGAGATTAGAACATATGCCTGAACATTTTAAAGTTTCCCATTGCCCACTAACACTTGAAAGACCGATCTTTGGAGTTACTTTGAAATCAATAAATTTTGCTAATTTTGATTGAATGAAATTGTGGTGGATCCACTGTCAATCAAAACTTGTACTTTTTTATTACCAATTAAACCTTGTAATCTCAAGGTTCTAGATTACCAATTGTAAATGCATGAGCGATTTCAGAAATTCTTCTTGTAGATTTTGTAATTCGTGTTCGCTTGTAAATCTGATCCTCATTGATCACTGTTAGAGTAAATATTTTTGATTTGCAAATGTGTCCTCTATGATACTTCTCGTCACAATTAAAGCATAATCCCTTCTTCCTTCTTTCATCTAGTTGTGTTGGAGTCGGTTTCTAGATGGGAATGTTTTGTTTATTGAGCATCACATTGTTTTGGTTGATTGCTGAAATTACTGGAGGTGTTGGCAGTAAAGGTGGTTGATAGCTTTGATTTTATTTATTTTGTTGAGCTTGGTATGCTCTATAGTTTATTGGCATTGTTAACTCATCAGCTAGCCTGTCCTCCATCAGTTTAGCTAACTGGAAGGCTTGTTGTAGGGAACTAGGCTGCAATGCTCTTACTTCCCTTTTTATATCCTGTCTTAAACCAGATTCAAAAGCTGTAAGAATTGGTGGATACGATATCCGATTTGCCAATTCCTCAAACTCATTATAAAATTGTATGTATTTTTTGTTGTAATTTAGCAAGTTCACCCCTTAAATCTACAAAAGATGGGCCAAATCTCGAATAACTTGCTTTTAAATTGTGTCCATGAGTGAAGTTTATTAAGATGCATCCACCGATCTAATGGTCCATCCATGTATCTGATGCAATTAAGAACTTCGATCTTGAAGTATAGTATTGAAAGAATTAGCTTTAAGCCAACCTCTAGGATTGTCTCCATTGAATCTTGGCATATCAACTTTCAGTGTCTATTGTTGTGTGGTGGTTGTTGTCTAGTTGAAAAGGAAATTTCGATGAGGAGGGGTACATACCGTGATTGTTGTTGTTCTTGATGATTGTTTTCTAATTTTTCTTCAATTCGATAGTCTCGGAGACTTCATTTAATATCATGGTTATTGAAGACATCTTCATCTATTTTATTCAGTCTTCCTACACATTAATCTATGGTCTTTGCTGTGTGTCTTGTGCCTTCTGCCATTTGTATTGATTGAGGTAGTCAACGAGAGCACCAATAATATGATCTTATTTTTGTATCTGAATTTGGCTGGAGAGAAAGGGTTCTATTCCTTGACAATTCAGTGCGGCTTGATTTGGAGAGCTTGATGAGTTGAGACTCGAGTATTGAAACGAGTTACTAATGAGATAAGAATAGCTCGGATCGTCGAGTCGTTGGATATAGCATGTTGTAACTTGGTGGTTGGATCGATCACTGGATCGAATGACTATGAGCTTGAGCTTGGCGTCGGATCTTTGGATTATTTCCGTGACCCTTGGATGTGTTTCTTGATCATCGACTCGATGCTTTAATGGCGTGAGTGGATTACAGTGTCGTCCACGGTGATGAAGATGAGAGGAGAAGACCGTCGATCATCTGAAGGAGTCGGTGATGCTCTATCGCGTTTGATGAAGCTTCGGAGAGAAGCTAATTCATGGAGCGGCGTCTGGTCTAGCTCATTCTTCATTCGAGGGTTTGAGAGTCGAGGAGAGCTCAGAGAAAGAGGGATCCGGAGGGAGAGTCGGTGCTTCCTATCGTAGGAAGGAATCCACCCAGGAAATGCTCGAGGAAGAAGGAGAAGACTTGAGTCAGAGGAGGAGAGTTTCTTGAGATAAATTTTTCGATCCTCTGTTTGCTTTTCTCATCCCTATTTATAGTTTTCTGATGTTCTTCTTAGATAGCTATCTTCTACCTATTGTAACTAATTTACGTATCTGGTGTATTTTCTCATTATTCAGGTTTTGTAATAATTTTAATTTATTTATTTTCTTTATTCCTCTCACTTAGGCGGTAATTTATTCTGTTTGATGTTATATTTTCCATACTTTGAAATCCTTTGTAATCCCTTCTTCTTTTGTTTCTTTGTTGGATTGGGGATATGGTTTGAGAGGAATAAAAAAATAAATAAATAAAATTATTACAAAACCTGACCAAGAGAAAGAAAATACACCAATACGAAATTAGTTACAAGATAGAAGATAACTATCTAAGAAAACATAAAAATTATAAATAGGGATGAGAAAAGCAACGAGGATGAAAAAATTATCTCAAGAAACTCCTCCTCCTCACTCAAGCCTTCTCCTTCCTCCCGAGCATTTCCCATGGTGGTGTGGATTCTCCATTACGTGAAACGACTCTCCTTCCCTCTCCGTCTCTCAAACCCTCGAATGAAGAATGACCGTAGACTGCGTTCCAATTCGGTCGGTAATCTCCGCAAGCTTCATCAAATGGCGGTCGATCCATCGACGCTCTTGGATCAAACGGTCTTCTCCTCCCGCTTCATCACGCCGTCGACACGTAATCCACTCATGCCATTAAAACATCGAGTCAATGATTAAAACACATCCAAGTCACGAATTAATCCGACATCCTCAAGCTCAATCGATGTCACTGATCCAGTGATTAGATCCAACGCAGTTACAAACGCATTTCCAACGGCTCGGATCGCATCCGAATATCTCTCATCTCTTAGAGTGTTCCAATATCGAGTCAACTCATCAAGCCTCACTCAAACAAGCGGAATTGCCGAGGCGAACCCTTCCTCTCCACCCAAATTCGGCGAAAGATCATATTATTGGTGCTCTCGTTGACTATCCTCAATACAAATGGCGAAGGCACAAGACATATGAATGTGTAGAAGGCGAATAAAACAGATGAAACGGATGTCTTAACCATGATATTAAATGAAGTCTCAGAAAAGCAATTGAAGAAAAATTAAAGCAATCATCAAGAACAACAACAATCACGGTATGTACTCCTCATATTGAAATTTCCTTTTCAACTAGACAACAACCACCACACAACAATCGAAAGTTGATATGCCAAGATTCAATGAGACAATCCAGGGTTGGTTTAAAGCACCAATTCTTTCAATACTATATATCAAGATCGAAGTTCTTAATTGCATCGTATACATGGATGGACCATCATTGCGATCGGATGCATCTTAATAAACAACTTCATGGACACAATTTAAGAGCAGATTTGGCCCATCTTTACGGTGAGGTGAACTAAATTACAACGAAAAATACAATACAATTTTATGAGTTTGAGGAATTGGTAAATAAGATATATTCCACCAATTCATAAATCACGGTTTACAGATATAAAAGGGAAGTAAGAGCATTGCGGCTGTTCCTCAGAAGCCTTCCGTTAGCTAATGGAGGGACAGCTACGATGAGTTAATAATGCCAAGAAACTACAGAGCATACCAAGCTCAACAAAATAAATAAAATCAAAGCTATCAACCACCTTTACTGCCAACACCTCCAATAATTCCAGCAATCAACCAAAATAATATGATGCTCAATAAACAAAACATTTCCATCCGACTAGATGAAAGAAAGAAGAAGGGATTATGCTTTGAAGTATCACGAGGACACATTTGCAAATCAAAAATTTACTCTAACGATCAATGAGGATCGGGACCATTACAAGAAACCGAACAATTACAAAATCTACAAGAAGAATTTCCAAATCAATCATTTTCTGAGTTAGTCTAATCCTAGAACCTTGAGATTACAAGGTTTAATTGGTAATAAAAGTACAAGTTGATTGACGTGGATCCTCCCAATTTCATTCAATCAAAATTAGCAAAATTTATTGATTTCAAACTCAAGATCGGTCTTTCAAGTGTTAGTGCAATGGGAAACTTTAAAATGTTGCATATGTTTCAATCTCTATTCTACAATACTTTTCTTATCATTTATATATGCAGGAGATATAGTTTTGGGGTTCAATGGTTAGAAACGGTTGGGTGAATGTACATTTGATTACAAGAAGGACAATGAAATTCTACTTTAATGATTGATTGCAAGGCAATACTGGAATGACGGGGAATTTCTCTTCATCGGTTCTAAGTTGCGACAAGCGAACAAAATAATATCTTGCTTCCGGATGAGTCAAATAACGAGGAAGCGATTCATAATAGAATTCAATAATTTGCCGAGAATACAAAGAATATTAAGCACTTACCAGGAGTTATTTCAAAGCCCAACAGGCTTACCTCCAAGAAGGAATATAGACCATCAAATCCATCTCAACACAACTCGAGAGTTAAAATTACGGTATCCACATTTCCAAAAAAATAAAATTGAAAGGTTAATCAAAGAAATGTTGGAAAGTGGCATAATCGAGAAAGTATCGACCCTTCCCTTATTAATCAAAAGAAGGATGGCATGGAGGTTTTGTGTAGACTACAAAGCCCTCAATAAAGTCACTATATCTAACAGATTTTTTATTCTAACCCCTGAAGAACTCAAGGATGAATTACATGGAGCTACCTTATTTTTTAAACTGGACCTAAGGTCAGGTTATCACCAGATAAGAATGGCAAAGGAAGACATTTATAAAACAGCTTTTAGAACTCATGAAAGACACTATGAGTTTCTGGCTATGCCCTTTGGCCTAACAAATGCACCATCAACATTCAAATTGATGAATGCAATCCTTAAACCATTCTAAGAAAGTTTGTCTTAGTGTTTTTTGATGATATTCTTATATATAGCAGATTACACCAATATTATCTCCATGAGGTGTCGAAACAACTCAAAGATTCAATGTTTATTAAACCCTCCAAATGCTCATTTGTATAAGATAAAATTGAGTATTTATGTCATATTTTATCTGCGAGGCATAGAAGTGGATCCCAAAAGATTCAAGCGGTAAGCATGGTTTACCTACTTGATCAAAGAATTGAGAGATTTTTTGGGTTTAACTGGCTATTACAGAAAATTTATCAAAAATTATGCAACAATTGCTTCTTCCCTAACCTCTTTGTTAGCCAAACAACGTTTCCTTTCGGAAGAGGCAACAACAGCTTTTATCAAATTAAAATAAGCAATGACAACAGTACCAGTGTTAGCATATCCAAACTTTGATCAGCCCTTTATTATTGAAACAGATGCATCTGGTACAACAATTGGAGCTATTCTCATACAACACAATCATCCTATTGCTTACTTCAATAAACAACTTTCACCAGCCTTACGGAAAGCATCAACATATGCAAGAGAATTGTATGCTATAAGCGAACATTGCAAGATGGAGATAATATTTACTGGGCAATAAATTTACTATCAGAATTGATCAAAAAAGCATAAGAGAACTAATGCGACAAACAATTCAAACACACGACAAGGTTTTGATAAAATTCGGGATATGATTATACTATTAAATATAAACCAAGCATTACAAACAAAGCGGTGATACCTTGTGGAAAATGTTTAAAACAGAAGACAACTCTACTGAGGATCAAACAGAATCCTTAATATCATCCAACCTATCAATTTATACTCAACAAGACAATAGTCTTATGCAACAAATCACAGAGGAGACAAAAGCTAGTAGGGAATTACAAGAATTATACAAGAAAATTTCTGAAAATCCAGAATTATTCCCTAAATACAGACTTGTAAAAGGGTTAATTTAATTTAAAGACAGAATTGTCATAGCAAAGGATTTAGAACTCAAAAACAAAATCATAAGAGCTTCATTCAACCAATAGGAGGGCATGGAGGCATCCAGAAGACTCGACCGATTACTCAACAATTCTCTGAAACACATGAAAAAGAAATTAAACATTTTGTATCAAGCCTATTTGTCAACAAGTCAAATATGATACAGAGGCCTGAGGTTACTTTACCACCATAAAACATATGGGAGGAGGTATCAATGGATTTCATTCTTGGTTTACCCAAGTCTCATAATAAAACAACCATACTTAGTAGTGGTGGATCAAATATGCTCATTTTTACCAAACAATTTTTCTAGTTTATATAGCTCGATCTTTATCATGACATTGTTAAGCTCCATGGTATTCCACAAGGAATAGTGTCGACAGACCCATTGTTTATGAGCAATTTACGGCAAGAATTGTTCATTAAGTGGGACTACTTTCATGGCCGGTCTTACCATCCTCGACAGATGGACAAATGAGGTAACTAATAGAATCTAGAACAATATCTAAGAAGCTTTGTTTTGGACACACCTAAGGTATGGTTACAATTCTACCATGGAATTCTCATATAATACTTCAATCAACACATCAACAAAGAAGACCCTTTTCAAATTGTATATGGGACTTCTCCTCATACCTCACAATGAATTGACAACATCCAACACGAGTGGAAAGGCACTAGAGAGACCAGATGCTACACCAAATGAAAACCAATCTAAGCAAGAAGAATGAAACAAATGGTGATAAGCATAGAAGAAACGATTAAAAGTCAATGACTTAGTATTAGTCAAGATACAACCCTATAGACAGACTTCAGTGACTGGGGATCAATACACCAAATTACAAAGGAGATATTATGGGCCTTTTAAAGTACTACAGAAAATAGGACCTGTGGCTTATAAAATTGAATTACCTGCAGAATACATAATGTATTTCATATATCCAGATTAAAACCATACAGACAAGATTCTAATATACATCCAACACAATTATCAAACCACTTCAGAGAAGGACAAATGCTTATTAAACCTATCAAAGTTTTGGACCACAGAACTATACTAAGGGAAGATCAACAGATTAAAGAAGTCCTAATCTGATGGGAAGGGCTAAAGCAGATACCTCTTGGGTACAGAGAAAGAAATGCAAGAAGTTTTTTCGATTTTGACCAGGGACAAGGTCAATGTGAGGAGGAGTAATGATATGAATCCATATCTCCAACAACAACAAAAGAAATAGAAGAAGGCGGATTGGCTAAAGGATCTCACAAGTATGGAGAAAATATAACATCAAACAGAGAATAAATTATAGCCTCAGAACAGAGAGGAATAAAGAAAATAAATAAATAAAAATTATTACAAAACCTTGAACAAGAACCGACAGAGAAAATACACGACCAGATACAGAAATTAGTTACAAGAGGTATAGAAGATAGCTATCTAAGAAGAACATCAGAAAACTATAAATAGGGATGAGAAAAGCAAACAGAGGATGGAAAAATTTATCTCAAGAAACTCCTCCTCCTCTGACTCAAGTCTTCTCCTTCTTCCTCTGAGCATTTCCCACGGTGGTCGTAGCCGGATTCCTTCCTTACGACCGGTGAAGCACCGACTCTCTCCCTCCAGATCCCTCTTTCTCCAGAGCTCTCCCTCTGACTCTCAAACCCTCGAATGAAGAATGACGCTGGGCATGCGTCGTTCCTTCCAATCGGTAACTTCTCCCGCAAGCTTCATCAAACGGCCGATACCTGATATCACCGACGCTTCTTCGCATGATCAGACGGTCTTCTCCTCTCAGCTTCATCACCCGCAATGTCGATCGACACCTGTAATCCACTCACGCCATTAAAGCATCGAGTCGTATGATTAAACATCCAAGGGTCACGGAAATAATCCGACATGGCTCAAGCTCAGCTCAATAGTCACTCGATCCGAGTGATCAGATCCAACGGCCAAGTTACAACACGCTATATCCAACGGCTCAGATCGCGTCCGAGCTATCTCTCATCTCATTAGTAACTCGGATTCCAATACTCGGTGAGTCAACTCATCAAACCTCACTCAAACCAAGCTAGACCCGAATTGTCAAGGAATAGAACCCTTTCTCTCCAGCCAAATTCAGATACAGAAATAAGATCATATTAAAAACCTTCCAAGAAATCACCAGCAGTGTTAAGGATGATGGTCTTAGTTGCAGTTATTATCTGCAGTGTTTATATTTGGTTTGTGTGTTTGAAGAAAACCAAATAACAAAGTGAGCCTCTTATAGCAAGAATTAAACTAACAGAAAAAACTTGTCATGATCTTGGAATTTCAGAATCCCAGCTTCATTATATCCACTACCCAAAACCCAAAACTTATAGCATGCATTGAATTATACTTTTTCTCCACTAGTTTTGATATAGATTTCGTTAAGTTTTTTTGTGTGTTGATTTGTTACTTGATTTCAGGGAAGAATGCTCATGCACGCCAGTTCGTTTCTTTGTAATAGTGTCAATGCAGAGGTCAGGAAGTGGATGGTTTGAGACTTTGCTCAATAGTCATGAGCATATTAGTTCTCATGGAGAGATCTTTTTACATAAATGAGATGAGAAAAAAAAACATGACTATGTTCACAATGGTATATCGCGTAGAAGACGAGGCTTCAATTCACAACAAGCTTTACGGAAGATGAATGAAATCGGCAAAAGGTAGGTGCGAAACGGAAGCCGGAAGCAGACGAGCCTTCTGGACTCTCATATCCGTCGATGCTTACAGTATTGTGCTCGTAAAGAGAAGGAGGCGATCGATGAAGGCGATATCTGTAGAGATCGGCTGCGGCGAGCAGAAAAACTCTCGGCCACGGGGAGAACAGTTTTTGTTACAGGTAGAACAATCCTTCAGCGGAGGAGTAATTTGGATGAACTCGTTTCACCCGCAGCGGGCCGCTCCCTTCGGATCGCGTTGAAGCTTCGCGACAGCTTTGCGGACGAAACGTGGTACCAAATGGACTCTTAAATATAATGGGTCAACAGTGGAATGCTAATTATTATTTATTTATTTTTCCCGGATAGGGGAAGGATAAATAAGAGGCTGAGAGGCGCGTTTCTGTGCTGCTGTACTACTGGAAGAAAATGGCGACTCTCACTCTTGCCGGAGCAATTTCCTCCTCCTCCGTCGCCAAGTCTCTTCGCTTGCGAGCAGCGAAACAATTTGGATACCACAGTAAAATCATTCAATGCACCGGTACAATTCCATTCTCAGTCGTCATCGATTTTTTTTTTTTTTAAAATTTTTTTTTTTACGTCGTCTCACCCGTTCCAATCCACAACAAAATCAGAAGTAGAAGCCCTACATTTGAAGTTAGGAATCAGAGGGAAACCTAACTATTTTGAGGGATTTTATTCTTTGTGGTTTCAGAGCAAGCTCTAATTCAAAACCCTTGAACTCTTTTGGCAAGATTATTATTATTTTGGTCAAGCAGGTTTAGGGTTTCGGGTTTTATTTTTGAATTTTTGTTTTAGCGATTGTTTTCGAATAGAGGATTCTGAGTTTTTATGTGTTAATAAACTAAAATTAATGATTTTTAAGTTTTCTTCAGCACACGAGGAAAGGTGCGTTTGCATGGATTCTTGTTGCTCGTTCAAGGAAATGAGAAATGTCGCTTGTGGTTTGCTTGCTGCTTGGGCACTGACAGCTGCCTCTCCAGTTGTTGCTGCAAGTCAGGTAAGAAATAAGGACAATCTTATCATTATTATTTTAAAATTTTCTTAGCTTGATTATGTTCCATTCATACAAATCAACTGGCGTGTGGGTGGCACGTAGATCTATATATTTTTCTTAAAACACTTGACGTTGATGCTATGGATCATCTGTCTTCCGTCATTATTATTTATGCAAGGAAAGCTGCGCAGTTACTACTGTTGGAAATATTTAGAAGCTAATTGATGTAGTGTGGGGTTAGAAATCAATAATTTTTGATAACTTGGGTGTTTACGATGAATTGGAGATGAAGAAGGATGGAAATATAGTGGGAAAGCAGTAAGAGAGATGGGGGGTGAGAGAGAATGAGAGGTGATAGACAGATCTGAAGGGGGAGACAAGAATTCTGGAGGGGGGTTGGTGTTTAGATAGGTTGCAGGTGAGGATAGAAGTTACGAAATAGAGTTTTAGGAAGAGAACCAAAATGGGGAGATGGTTGGAGAGAGAAAAAATAGACGAGAAGATGAGAAAGAGAGGCAAATTAGGGAAATGGGAGGAAATCAAAAACCTGAGGGAGAGGGAGAGGGAGAAGGTGAGGGAGAGAGATTAAATGGATATACTATGTTATTCTTACATATCTTACACCATCCATTTACATTTTTGAATGACTAGGATTTGCTGTAGCTAAAAAATATTTTTTTATATATTCTCAATATCTCCTATCAAATTTAAATTTTAGGCATTCAAATATATTGATGTAAGATGTTCAAGGAGAATAATTTTTTGTTCTTCCAAATGAATAATAGTCTATCCTTATATATAGTAGAGCGACTATTCTATGCCTATGTTTTTTTCTATGGCATTACAAGGTTTGTTGATTATAATCTGACATTACATGAAAATTACATACGGATCAAGTTCAAAAATTTAAATTTTTATAATGGATTAGCCATTAATTTAGCATGACTAAAAAAACAAGGACAATCTTGCAAGGCCACCTAAAAGTTTAGTCTTATACATGTTTCACCAATCAAAATTATTAAATTCATTTTAAATACAATTAAGAACCCATATATTTAATTTTAAGTCATTTGACAGACCGAACAATTACCTTCTCGTGCAGTTGAAATCATTAATAGTGAAAATTTTGACTTGTATGATTGATGATTAAATGATCTTAAATGTTTGATATTCATATATGTTGTTTAATGTTTTTAAAAAATGGATAGTCAACTAATAAAATGAAATCTAAGTAGGATGAGAGTGATTATTTTCCTTTTATGAGAAAAAAATCCCATTCTTTAATATATATAGATACACTTATTCATAAGTATTAAATGAAGTCTCTCTTAGCTATGGGTTAGAACTTCTGACTTAAAAATATCACTTTCCATTTCTTCAAATATAATCTGTGCTTGACAATAATAGATCAAGCCAAGTACAGGACCCACCCCGTTCTACCCCAATCCTATATATTGTCTTGTGTGTGTGTGTGTGTGTCTCACTGATATATATATATATATATTGCTACTGGCATTGCTAATATCTTTCTAATTGCATTTATGGCATCTTAGCATTTCATCTTGGTCATTTAATTGTTTTCTTCTGGTTTAATGAGCAACTTTCTTGTTTTTATTTTATCTAGAGGCTTCCACCATTATCAACAGAATCAAATAGATGCGAACAAGCATTTGTTGGGAACACAATTGGTCAAGCAAATGGTGTATATGACAAGCCGCTTGACCTAAGGTTTTGTGATTACACAAATGAGAAATCAAACTTAAAGGGTAAATCATTGGCAGCGGCTCTTATGTCAGATGCAAAGTTTGATGGGGCTGATATGTCAGAAGTTGTGATGTCTAAAGCTTATGCAGTGGGTGCAAGCTTCAAGGGTACATTACATTTTTTTTTCTTCAGTTTAGCTAATGCTTGCCGACCCCACCTAGTGGGATTAAAGGCTTGTTGTTGTGTTGTTGTTGTTGTAGTAGTTTAGCTAATGCTTGACGTGTATGTGGCAGTTGATGCCATACCTTTTTTAATCAACAGATTAATATTTAAACTCCTCACATTTCTTATTAGACGTTTCTTTCCCAATACCCAGAAATATGATATAATATAAAATTATTGAGATATAAGTTATTTTATCCTAACGTAAGCTATTTTTACCAATTATCCTATAAAAGGTGAAATACCCTTTTCGCAAATTTTTAGTATATTTGAATGGAATATCATACTTTTTGATATGTGGAAGGGAAACTTATCGGTTAAATACTAATATGTAGCCAACTTGTCGATATTTTTATGCAAAACTTAACAATGAGAGGCTAGAATGGCTGGAAATGATTATAGGATTTTTTTTAAGAGGAACCTTAATGGCTTATGAATCTGATTAAGGTTACATCAATTAACTTTTTATAACCTTTTCTAACCATTCTAGCCTCTCATTATGGGCCTAAACAATAGCATTGAAAAGTTGGTTATAGATTAATTGGTATCAGGGTATTGATTTTTTATGTGTTGTATAAATAAAAGGATGACATCGACATGCTTTTGAGAAAAAAAGTAGAGTTAAGGGGACAATTTTTATTTTAATAGCTATATAGTTAAACTAAGATGCACTTGAGAGTACATCAACCTCTTAAGATGTTAGTCAATTGTTCTTTGAATCTAAAGAATTATGTCTTGATGAGTTTACACAACTTAGGGATATCTAACATGCTATTAATTTAATATTTTGATCATCATCACATACTTATCCCATTATTGAATGAGTCCAATTAAACATGCTTAATTAAAAGATGGGTGGATGAACTATTTAAAATGATTTATTAGATTTAAGATTACTCTTGCCCAATACCTGGCTTATTTACTTTCACCTAAAAAGTCAAAAGTTGAAGAATGTGTCAATATTTGAACATTTAATAATATCCCGATCAAGTATCGATTTTTTATTCAAAGATTAGATTATATGTTTAACATGATGAGTGAGGCTATGTTTTCATGAAATTTGATTTGAGAAACTAGTTGCCATTTAATAAGAATGAGTCAAAAACTTTTTTAAAACAAAAAATGGTTTAAGTGAATGATTAGTGTTGTCTTTTGGATTGACAAACTTTTGGTTGTATACATTGATGATATTGTGATTTATCACAAATCAAAGAGAAATATTTATTACATTTTAGGAAAGTTTTTGAAAAGTTACAATCCAAAGAATTATATATGATTTTGAAAAAGGTATTATATTGTCATTCTATCTATTATATTATCGGAATGTATAGTGTCTATTGAATGATTATATGTTGATATAAACAATGTTAAATTATTAGAGTTGAGGCCTACCAATATCCATTTTATTCAGAGTTTTCATAGTTTGGACACCTTTTATTAAAGATTTATCAAATGATTTAGCACTTTTACGGTGCTAATAATACTTGTCTTAAAAAAGGGAGAATTCAAATATTTGAAATCCGTTGAATTTTCCTTCAGTTTTATCAAGGAGAGGCTTACTGATGTGCATGTGGATTGCCTAATTTTCTTATGATGTATCTGACATGAAAAATGGAGGAGTATTAAGTCATCATGGACACTTTATTACTTATTTTTGTGAAAAATTAAATGATATAAAATAAAATTATTTCAAGTATGGTAAGGAGTTTTATGTTGTTGTACTATCAGTTTGATATTGAAGATATTATTTATCACCTAAGTGATATGTGTTTTTTTTAATTTTGACAATAAACTTGTGTTAGGGCTCTTGTCATAATGGACACTGTGCAAGTTAAGGGAATAATTTGATAAAATTAAGGAAGATTATGCAAATTGTAAGGATTTTAACAAAATATTCCCTAATTGAACTAGTGTTTCATGTATACTTGATAAATATTTCATGACTAAATATGTTTTTCTTTTTAATGGAACTTGATATTGCATCCCTGATTTATCTATACCTAATTTTCTTATCTTTAAACTATGTGTTGGAGCCATTATAGGACATTTTAGTCAACATAGATTTACAACCATAATTGAGAATTGATATTACTTGCCAAGTTTAACAGTAGATGTTGCATCTATCATATCATAATGTAGAACATGCCAAACAACTAAAGGCAAGGAACACATTCCATGGAAACCTTGGGAGGATGTTAACATGGAATTCATTGTAGGATTATCACAAACACTAAGGAAATATATTTCTTTTTTGGGGGATTTACATACATAACACACATTCTTATGTATTTACATCTAACATCTTCATTTTACATATAACATAATCTTCAATATCACATCAAAATACAAATTCACAAAAGTGAAATGCACTTTAAGCATAGAAAGTGTTAGATATGTAAATATCTAACTTTAGGTGTTAGATATGTAAATACATAAGAATTGTGTGGTATGTATGTAAATCTCCCTTCTTTTTTTTGTAGTGGTTCAATATTTTTTTAAAAATGGCTCATTTTATTTCATGTTTTAAAATTGCGAACGTGTTCGAACTAGCAAAATTATATTTTAATGAGGTTGTTAAGTTGTATAGCTTAAAATAATTGCATTACTTTGTGGAAAAATAATTATCCAATTAAAACTTTCATTTGCATATAATCCACAGAGCGATGACCATACTTAAATAGTTAATAAAAATTTGAGTGATCTAATACGCTTTATAAGGGTATAAAAAGTTGAGTTAAGTTCAAGCCACACTTGACTTAGGAGCTGAACTCAACCAATTTTTTTGGTTTAACAAGTTAGTTATAAACAACTCAAATTTAAGTTTAGCTTGTGAGCTTGTTAAGCATGGATCCATGAGATTCTTAATGAACTAAGCTCAAGATAGTTTTACTCATATTCTTAACACTGTCCAATGATAAACTTGCATCTGAATAAGATTGGACATCACTAATAATTATAGTTGCATGTAATTCATCTAATTTATCTACATGCATTGAGTCAATTTGAAGTTGTCATAGGTTACTACCCAAAGGGTTTAGACATAATTAATTTTTATAATTATTTGTACAACATATGAATTGTTTACATAATGATATTTATAAGAAACTTTTGATTAATTATGACTTATAATTCTTTTGTTAGTGTGAATAAGATATGTTCAATTTAAATTAACATATAAGGTAAAGTGTCAGTCGATGACGGTTAGGAGAGATTTAGATTTGCTTATGTTAAGAAAGGTAGAGGTAGACCTAAAAGACTTGGTTAAGATGAAAAAAAATTAGTATACTTGAATTAAATGAGAATTTGACACATAATAGAACACAATGGAGACGAAGGATTCATGTAGCCTACCCCACTTAGTGGGATAAAGGCTTGTTGTTGTTGTAATTGCTTGCCTAAATTCATGGATATTTTATATTGGAGCCTTTAAAAAAATTAGGTACAAGAGAGGCATAATCATATAAACTTTTGCAACATTTGAGCCTAACACTTAAAAATTAGAAATTTCATTAAATATTGATATCAATCATATATTCAATGATCCAATTTGACTTTATTTCATGTAGTTGTTGTCAGTACTTTGAGTATTCTCTCTTTCCATTCCCTCGTGTGAATTCACATGACCACATCCAACATTTTATCAAATAGGTCTATTTGAGTTGTTCTTAAAGCTATTATGGATGATTTAGTGTGCCCATTGCTGATGTTAGATATCAGAAATATCTTATTCATTGGTGTGATGAGTCATCACGTGATGATTCATGAATTAAACCTATAAGAAGCATACTAGTTATGCCTATGTTCCTGGCTAATATCAAATGTTCAATTCTTTAGAACCAACATTTTTGAAACTGGGCATGTTTGATGAAAATCTAAAAGCATACTAGCATCAAAAACTAGACAATGATGATTTATTTATTTTCACTTTATTTTCATGTAGTTATTATGTGTAAATATGTCTATAATGTTGAATCATATGCGAGCATGATGTGTTCTCTAATATTTTAAATTTTCTGTTAGCCCAAGTCTATATTGCATGGTTTCAACTCAAGCCATGAAATTCCAATTACCATATAAAGAATTCATAATCAATACATAGCAAATTGCTAATTACTATTTTTTTTTTCCAGTTGTTACTAGACTTTATTGTTGTTCCACCATCTTGCTGCTATCCCCATGTTTACAGTTGTCTGTTCCCACTGTTTTCTTGTTGTTTCTGTATTGGATGTTTCTCTTTGGGTGTCTTCATTACACAATTTAGGCTTCGTTTGGCTAAACTTTTGATTCGAAAAGTTCTGGTTTAAAGATTTCAAAAAAGTATTATTTGCTTTTTTTTAAAAGGAGCTGATGGAGCCAAAACGTAGTTTCAAAAGCACTATTCAAACGGGTATCAAAATTAAAAATTCACGCTCCCAAAAGCAAAACGTACTAAAAAAGCCCTCCCAAACGAAGTCTTAGTTTCTTGTAAAATTTTAGATTTTCGGGTGATTGGTTAGATTATCATTTGGAATTAACAAGGCATGTTGTTGTCCCTAACAGTAAAAGCTATAAGTTGTTGCTATAATTTTGCATGGCAATTTGCTGATTTTTAGTAGTTTTTCTGTTAAGGTTACATTAAAAACCCAAATCGTTAATCATCCTACATCGGAGTGACATCTATTACAAATGTGGTAAATCAAAAAAACATTTTAGGTGGTTTAAACATGTATGATGAAGAATAGAAAATGCCTTCATTTCATGCGTAGATAATCTTAGTCTTGCAGTAAGCTGAAAATTGATAACTTAAAATAACATGATTAGACATACATGAAGTTCCAGAATGGCTTTGATCCATGTTCATGTAAACAATTAAAACTAGGGAAATTTACATACATAGCACAGAATTCTTATGCATTTATATATCTAGCATCTAAAATTTAATATTTATAAATATAACACTTTTCTTATGCTTGAAAATATGCATAAAGAATTAACGATAATGTTATTTTTGACATAATATTTAAATATTTAGATGCTATTATTTATGTAAATATGATAATCTCATAGGTGTGGATTTTTCGGATGCTGTTATTGACCGTGTGAATTTTGGAAGAGCCAATCTACAGGGAGCAGTCTTCAAGAACACGGTTCTGTCGGGCTCCACCTTCGACAATGCTCAACTTCAAGATGCAGTGTTTGAAGACACTATAATAGGCTACATTGATCTGCAGAAACTCTGCGCAAACCCTACCATCAGTGAGGAGGGAAGAGCAGAGTTAGGATGCCGGTAAGCATTCCATTATCAGTTCTTCATCTCTCTTCTCTGTTTGAGTTTTCAGTTCAGTAGCCATAGCCATCTTTTGACATGCAGCAAATTGAAGAATTTACTTAAAAATGTTTTTTTATTGATTCTGTAATCGAATTACATTTTCTTTCAATTTGTATATTAGAGGTCTGCATTGCATTCTGTTAAATATTATAAAATCTTCGAAAGGGCTTAGCTCTCTTCATCTTTCTCCTCATGTTTGAATTTCTTCTATAACTTTGATAGAATATTACCTCCAGTCAGTAAATTTTATGATGGATGCTACTAAATATAATTTAAGCTTAAAGCAACAACCACTGATAATAAGAACTATTTCTTAAACAAATGGTTTAAGAGATTTTTACAAATCAATCACCTTTCATATTTTTTTGAACTGTCAAACCCATGTATTTACTTGTGTCATGATCAAATCATTGAGAATTTTATATAAATGAAAAATACGGGTTGAGCTTTTGTTATGAATTTCAATATTTGAATGTCAATTTAAAAAATTAAGATTGAAGGTGGTTGATATAAATATGCAAGAATTAGGTGATTGTGTATATAAAAGCTCCATGTTTTAAATAAGAAATTATTATTTGATTTGGAAAGATTAGTTTTTTCATTTGAATTATTTTTCAATTGAAAATTATTCTCATGTACATTATATGACTTGGAAAATTTGAGAAATTGCTTCAACAATTGTCTTGGGTTATATTTGAGAGAGCGGTGCGGCAAAAATACGCTGCTTTGATCATTTAGTTGAATTTTGAGAAATAGCTTCAATAGTTGTCTTGGGTTACATTTGAGAGAGCGGTGCGATGCGAAAATACGCTGCTTTGATCATTTAGTTGAATTTTAAGAAATAGCTTCAATAGTTGTCTTGACATTTGAAGATGAAAAAAATTGATCATTTAGTTGTATTTTGAGAAAATTGTGATGAAAAAATTATTTTTTTCAAACCTAATATGGCTTGCTACTATGGTAGTTAGAAAATTATGATTTGACTTGTTAAATAAAAAAAAAATTTATATACGTACTGCAACTTCTTTGTACAACTTTCTGCAATAACTCAATTATTGTTTTTCATATAGTTATATAGTTATATTTGTCCCAAATAGATCCTTCATTAAAAATTTAGTCATATATTTGAGCACATAAAGATATTTTTTTGGCGATTATTTATATTGAAAAGTTATATATTTGAGTACAAATAATTTGGTGAACATTAATTGGAAGGTTTCTCAAATGCATTTCAAGTTCTTAAAGATTAGTATAATTGATCAATATTGAATTACATAAAAAAATTATGATTAAATTTATATCATTTTTAATTTATTATGAAGATTTTATAAAAAAATAAAGTTAAAATACTATTTGGAGATTATATTTTGCACTAGTTGAATATTTGCCTATTGATTTAAATATTTAATAGAGAATAATGAAAATTATATAAATATATTATTTAGAAAAAAAGTAATGACCTAAATTAAACATTGCATATACTTATATTTGGGTTTGTTAATTAATCAACTTAAATAAAGTGGTGCTTTAATTATATTTTTTAATGAATTTATTTATTTAGTGAAGCTTTACTCTTGTTTTATGTTTGAAAAAGAGTAATTTCTTATGTGATATTATATATATATATTTTTCATTTAAGAAACTTTAAGGGATTAAATCACTAAAAAGAATTTTTATCAGTGGAATATATTCAAATTATTATTATTAATTTTCTTCTCAATATTTTGCAAACTCAATATAATTTTGATTTCCTTTTGTTGTACTTCTACATGTTAGTAAATCCTTCAATCATCATTAAATAAATATATTTTTTATTTAATCAAGGCTTCATTTGAATATGATTTTCTCCTAATTAATAATTATAAAAATAATATTATTATTTTATAGGAAAATATGATTTAGCAATTTCCTTGTGCTGGGAAGGGATTTTAATAATTTAATTTTATATTTGTATAGTTTAGAAAACATTTCTTTTAAATGTGGGCGTTTGGTCTAGTGGTATGATTCTTGCTTTGGGTGCAAGAGGTCGCGAGTTCGATTCTCGCAACGCCCCTCTTATTCTTTTTCAGAAAATATTTTTTAGCAGTGACCGTTTTTCTGTTTTTTTTATATAATAGTGTTTTTTTGGAAATATAAGTGCTTCTATAAAATTTTTCTTTTAATTTTTATATTAAATTGATATATATATATATATTAATAATTATTTATCATGAATATATGATGATAAAACCAACAATAATTTATAATATAAAATATTGACCAATAAAAGAGAAGCATACGTCTAAATTAAATATTACCCTTAGATAATTTAGCCACATAAAATGCTGATCGTCCGATGACCTGATTAAAAAATATATATACATTAAATTAACTTTATATTAAAATAGATAGAGATAAATCTAAATAAATTTTATTAAAAATTTTAGAACACAATGGGAATAAAAAATTTATATAACCGACCTGCCCCTCTTATTCTTTTTCAGAAAATATTTTTTAGCAGTGACCGTTTTTCTGTTTTTTTTATATAATAGTGTTTTTTTTGGAAATATAAGTGCTTCTATAAAATTTTTCTTTTAATTTTTATATTAAATTGATATATATATATATATATATATATATATTAATAAGTATCTATCATGAATATATGATGATAAAACCAACAATAATTTATAATACAAAATATTGACCAATAAAAAAGAAGCATAAGTCTAAATTAAGTATTGCCTTAGATGATTTAACCACATAAAATATTAATCATCTGATGACCTAATTAAAAAAATATATACATTAAATTAACTTTATATTAAAATAGATAGAGATAAATCTAAACAAATTTTATTAAAATTTTATAACACAATGGGAATAAAAAATTTATATAACCAACCTCACTTAATAAGATAAAAATTTGTTATTATTATAAATATAAATTTGTAAAATAAAATTCTAAAAAATTAAGTATTGCAAAGAGATGAATGACTTTATTCTTAGAGATAAAATAAAAAATAAATATTATTTAAAAAAATTAAAATAACTCCATGATAGATAAATTTAGAAAAATCACCTTAAATAATTTAATCACATAAAACATCGACCGTCCAATGATCCGATTAAAAAAATAGATATATTAAATTTATCTTATATTAAAAAAAATAAAAATAAATCTAAAAAAACTTGATTAAGATGTATAAAAAATATTAATATATTTAAATTAAATAAAAATTTAACATACACCATGAAGATAAAAAATTCACCCTACTTAATGTGATAAGTGCTTCTTATTATTATCATGGATATAAATTTGTAAAACGAAAATCCTATTAAGAATACTGATTATTATTTTTTATACTAAAATTCACATAATAAATGTTTATAACTAATCAATTTTAATAGATATGACTGAAAAACAACAATGATACAACTTTCCCATGAAGAAAACTTGAGCAGCAGCAACCAGAAATGTAGCATTATCTACAAATAAAAACAACAATGAAACCAAAAACACAAGTAAAAAAATATATCCCATATCAAGAATTAAATAAAATTCTAAATTTCTTACATTTAAACATCAAATAAATATGCATCAAATATATGGGCACAGCACACTATAAACTTTCAATTCAAACAGAACAATTGAACCAAAAATAAATCATCGCATGCATTTGCGACCTGTAAGTGTATACACAATCAAGGCAGAGAAATATAAAAAACGAAGAAGAAGAAGAAGAAGAAAATATGTGATTGATTCATTTAAGCCCTACACAGCACAGAAATCAGCAACAGAGAATCCATGGCATCAGATCTGTAAAATTTACCAACACTGAATGCCTTAAAAAGGTGCAACATATGGCCATGAATAGAGCAAATATCATGTCCTGCATATCAGTGATCAAAGCAGTAGGGTGAGCCATACAAATTTTGCGCAAGTATGTTGAAAATATCAAATGAATGATTAAATATATAGACTATTTTTTTTTTAATATATATTTGAACTTCTACGAACAACATAAACAATAGTTATTTAATTGTGTAAATTCTATAAAAAACTACTAAATTAATTTGACTAGTAATAAGTATATAAATTTAAGGGAAATTTAATGCATATACATGCAATTCTTCGATTTTACATTTCATCAAACTTGAATATTTACAAAACCAAGACTTTCTATGCAAAAAAAAAGTGCAATTCACTAAAAAAAAGTAACAAATGGTATTTTTGATGTAATAATAAAGATTTAGGTCTATTTAAGTAAAAAATTAAAGTGTGAAATACGTGAAATTCATAAGATGAGATATGTAAATTTAAATTATTAGTATCAAATATATAATAAACAAGGCTCGATTATGGCTCAAATTTGAAAATACAATTAAAATAACAAATTTTAACAAGATGTAAAAGCTAGGGTTGTGTTCAAACTCCACTTGAACTTAACAACAACATAAATGAACGGGCTTGAACAAAATAGTACTCAGACTAAACCTTGATTCGTTGATAGCCATATTTAGATATTTAAGGTTGAACACAGCAATGATCAATGCAATCAAACAGAATAAAAAAAAGCTCAGTTCTACAGGAAATAGAGCATTTATCTCAACTTACCAGATGGCTGGAATTTACAATAGGTCTTCTGCGTTATTCATCGACGATACATAACCCATCACACATCACCTGCAATAAATAGTTTGATCTATCTGAGGAGGAATCTGCTTTATTTCAGTTCCAAGTTCTTGCTCGATCCTGAAACTATCAATAGCCCAAAGATAGAAATAAATAAATAATGGTGATAGCCAAGACAAAAAAGAAACTAAGTGGCTGTTTGGGATCAATTTTGTTTTGTATTTGTAGTTTTTGTTTTCAAGTTATTGTTAAAAACGTGCTTCTTTAGCATATTTTTAGTGTTTTTTATTTTTTGTTGTTGAAAACAAATCAATTTTATTTTAGAAATACTCAAAATAACTTTTCGATGTTTGAATGTTTTAAAAAATAACTAATCAGAATATAAACAAATAAAAACATAAAACAACAACAACAAGCCTTTATCCCACTACATGGGACCAGCTACATGAATCTTTTTTCACCAATGTGCCCTATTAAGTGTCATATTCTTATTCAATCCTAATAAATTAAGGTCATTTCTTATACTCCTTAACCAAGTCTTTTTAGGCTTACCTCTACCTTTCTTAATATAAGCCAAATATAATATATCTACTCTCCTAACTGGGTCATCGGACGGTAGCATTTTATATGACCAAACCATTTAAGTTGACTCTCTCTAATCTTATTTGCCACTAGAGCTACTCCAATCTTAGCACATATATATTCATTTCTCATTTTATCTCTAAGTGTAAAGCCACTCATCCACCTAAGCATACTCATCTCTAAAATACTTAACTAAATTTTATGCTTCTATTTTACAGGCCAACATATTGTGCCATCAAGAATTGTAGGTCTTATCACCATCTTATAAAATTTTACCTTGAATTTAAGCGATTTTTTCTTATCACACAATAGACCAAATGCATTCCTCCACTTCAACCATCAAACTTGAATTCTACTAATAATAACCCCATCTATATCACTATGACTTTGAACAATAGACCTGAGATATCAAAAATGTTCACTGTCTTTGATGACTTGGTCACGCATTGTCACCACTCCGTCACTAGATCTTGTACAACTAAAATTACACTATATGTATCCGATTTTACATCTACTCAAATGAAAGCCTTTAGACTCTAAGGTTGACTTCCATAATTCAAGTTTTTTCTTGAACTCTCTCTCTAGTCTTGTAAACAAAAAGTATACATCAAGTACATCCTCTGGTAAATGTCTAGTAAGCAAATCCACAACTAAAGCAAATAAAAATATAAAACAAAAAATAAAATAAAATTGATCTCAAACAGCCCCCAAGTAACATGGTAAGTATTCATACAGATTAAAACGGTCCTCAAATGTGATCAAATTAACTGCTAAACCAAGGTGACCAAATCTCCCTGAGCGACCAACCTGAAACAAAAAAAAAAAACACACACTTTTAAGTAGAGTGATGTAAACGAATTAGAACCATAGGAGAAGAGCAGATGTGGGACTGTAGTGATTATACGGGATAAATATTCATCATGGCTTCTGATGTGAGTGCTATTAATGGGGCATTGTTCTGCCTTGGCTTCTACTGTGAGTAGTGTCACCGAATTTCGTATCTACAGCTTCATCATGGCTTCCATGTGTAACTTCTTCCAAGCTCATGTGAATTATTGGATAAATCAAGTTTGAATTTGATAGTTAACTGGAATTAAATTGAGCTGATTTTACGTCACCCATATCTACAGACTTAAGAATGAAGAGTATATAAATAGATGAACTGAAGCGTGTAGCTGAATATTTTTTTAATGAATAGAAAAATTTTCTTCTAGTTTCAAACTTTTATGTTCAAATTAGATGAATTTTTCAAGTGCAGAATAAAAGCACCAGCCTAATTCCAGGAGAAATTATCTTCTTGAATTGACATTTGGCCTAGGTTTCTTTAGTGAATTCTTTCTTTAACATTAACTCTTATATTTATTTTGTTATAAGTTTGCTTGTATTTCTTATTTTGTTTAAATTTTATACAGTTGAGGTTCTAGTTGTGGTCAATAAATTGCAATTGTTCACTTATTTTGTTTGATTTAAATTTCTGTATAATTTCTTTGAATTTAATTGATCATAACATTATTGATTGGGGTTTTAATTCGTACATTTCCTCCATTGCACCTAAAGAAAGCAATTTTTTGGTATTTAGAGATCTTTGAAAACTAAATCCTAAGTTCCTGTACATGACCTACATGCATTGCATCATTCTAGTCACATTAAGGAACTGTAGACCGAAAATTGTCCCACATCCAATCAGTACCAGAGTTTACGATTGTTGAAATATATATATAATCAATTAATTTTGTTAAAATAAAATAATAAATGATGCAATTTAAATAGGATATGAATTAGATAACTACATTGTAACTATCATGAGGTTCAAAATTACATTCCTACATTTAATGAAAAGTATTATTTAACAAAAGCTATAAATTAGGTCAATAATTTTGAAGATTTCTTTGAAAAATATAATATATTTGATTCCCAAATAATCGAATGTGCAAATCAAAATTAGCAGAAAATGTTAAATAATTTTAAACAATATGTTGCCACTAAGTCATAATGAGCTAATATGAAATATTAACTTCAAGAGTAATATTTGTCATTTGGTGGATATAAGATTTAATGCCTTATCAACTTAAAGATTGTAAAAAAGGTAAATATGACATGTCTAGCAACTAGATATTATTTACATTCAGATTATTTTGTTATAATTATTTCATTAATTGAATAACTTAAATAAAAAATAAATATAAATTAAGCTGTGATTCACCAACAATATTGAACAAGGCTTCATACATAGTTTTGGATATTGAAGAGTATTATAATCATTGTAATTAAAACTTTCATGTATGATTTATTTCTCTTAAAAAAATAATGTCAACATCTTCAAAGCCTATTGCATACACAACACAAAAAATCATGTGTGGTTGAAATTGCTCCAATCAAACTAAAAAATTATGAATATTCGTTTGAGTATATTTTGAATAAAAAATTTGAAATCATAAAATGAACATACATTAATGATTTTGAATCAAAATTTGAGCAATTTGAAAAAGTTAACTCTTGATGAATAATCTATCAAAATTATTCCAAATATAAGTGATTAGAGTGATTGTTGACTTTGTTTATGATTCTTAGCTTAGTATCATGAATTCATAAAAAGAGCTTATGAGTTAAGTTGGGCCAAAAAAATTTAGAAAATTTATTAATGAACACCATAAACAAGCCTAAAATTTAAAATTTAAACCACATCATCAATGTTATAAAGAAGCATAATTAACTAAAAATCATATTTAAGTTATCTGGGTTAGTCTTTTTAAAAAGGTTATTCATTCATATTAGTATATCATAAATGTGTGGTTTGTTTGCTTCCAATTTCTTGATCACCTCATTCTCTAGAAATTTATTATAGGTCAGTGATAGTATTCTTATGATACATATTAGTATTTTCAACAATTTATTATTTATCTAATATCGTCATAATTTGCATGAATTGCATGAGGATATTCACAGAAAATTAACTACAAACTATGATAATAATAAACTTTTTGCTAATATGAATGAAGGCACAAATTAATTTTTGTGATAAAGTAATGGCATGTTCAAATTCAAAAATATTTAAATCATGAATGTTTAAGAAAGGCTAGAACATTTAAAATCTTGCAACAAATTTAAACTAGCATTTACAAATTAGAACCTCCAAAAAATTTTTATATTAACCATGTTTTCAATGTCTGATTTAATCATATTTCATAAACACATCAATTCCTTGGATTCTTTTCTCTACACTTCACATCCTTGTTCCTCCTTTTCCAGTTAATTGTGAATTTGCATTGAACAATCAGCCAAATAATTCTACACAGCTTGTTCAGAAAGCTATTTTAGATGAAGAAATTGTGTTCACTATCGATGGTAGATTCCAGAGAAATCATTATTTGTGATGACTCATATATTACTTTACATAACTTTAATTTGTTGAAGTCAAATTATTCTCAAGTCTAGTAGATTGATGGCAAATTGAAGCATCTATGCAAGTTGATCAATTCCTACAGGTTATACGATTTCTACAACTTCGTTCACTTCTTATTTCTATGAGGTGTTGGATTGATTGCCTTCACATGCAAGGTGATGTGTTTGCTTCTAAATATCGTCGAGTAGTACCAACTTAACTTTTTTGGTTCTTTTATTACATGCATTGTTACACCTTAGCTTTGGGGGGAATTGTTATGCCTTGGGCTTCTGCTATTGGTCGTATTATTGAAGTCTTTATAAATAGCTTAATTCTTTTTCACGCACAACTTCGTTTAGCTCCTCTTGTGCCATGATTTATACAAGTGAATCATGAATAAAATCATGTTTGATTTTGATGACTGTTTAGATTAAATGGATTTATACTAATCATATTTACTGACTTAAGGATTATGAGTATATAAATAGATGTTCATAAGCATGTAATTGAATAACTTTGATTTAACAGAATTTCATCTTCCAATTTTCAATATTCATATTCAAGTTAGATGGGTGATTCTTTTGAGTACAGTAAATGTATGACTATTTAATTTTGGGAGAAATATCTCTTAGTAATGACGCAAGGACTAAGTTTCTTACTTAATGAATTCTTTACTTGATCCAGTGGCTTGCTAGCATTTTTGAATTTGTTCAAATTTGATATAATAGGGTTCTAATTGTGGCAAATAAATAGTAATTGCTTAATAATTTCCGCTATTCAAATCTCTCACTGACTTCTTAGATTAATTCAATCATTGCATTATCATTTGGGTTCTAATCATTCATTTACTGGTTTGCATTTGAAGAAAATAAGCTTTTGCATATTCACTGACCTCTGATATGTGAATTATACATTTTCTTGCATGATATGCATATGTTGCATATTCTAGTTGTATTAGGGACCCTAAGTTGTCTTACATGTCAGATTAGTACTTGTGCTATGGAGAGAAAGTGCAATCTTTGGGTAAAAGTTCAACCAGGTTATCACCACTTCAATAATGAGGCAAATGTACATGTCAGATTAGTACTTGTGCTTTGGAGAGAAGTACAATCTTTGGGTAAAAGTTCAACCAGGTTATCACCACTTCAATAATGAGGCAAATGTCGTAATTGTATGATCAAGTAGCATACCCTATGTAGATAGGTTTCTGAATTCTTTGGAAAATCAAAGTTGATGACCACATTGACAGCCTGAATATCAATGCCTCTAGTGAACAGATCTGAAACAAAAGAACTTGACATGTCAGTCCTCCATGTGTATGTTTTATCCATAAAGACAATTAAAGCATTGTGTTTTAAGAAGTCGAGTAGAATCAAGTAACATGTGGAAAACAATACGTATGAAGACTTCACAGCATTCAACTAATAAAAAGGCAGTCTAGATTGCTTTGGCAACAGAAACAGGGAAATGGAAAGATGCCCATATGAAAACCCCTCAATTACAGGAATCATCATAAAAAAAATACCCAACTATCAAAGAAATGAATTAAAAAATGGAAGAGAAAAGGAAGACACGTGCAAGTACGAATTTGATAAATGAAGAAATACTAATAAGAAAACACCCTTAAACAGAAAGGGCCAAAAAGAAAATAATTAATGTAGCAAAAAAGCAGTTCACAGAGAAACAAAAAAAGGAACACAAAGACTTACAAAAGTAGTACCAATGCTATCAAAAATTCAACGTCTTGGAAAAAGATCAAACCATAGTAAAGTCAAATTAAGCAAAGCAAACAGCTTCAAATAATGTAGAACAGAAGTGGTAGGATATCCCCAACAAAGATTATTAGAGGGAGCTAACAAGTTAATAAGGGAAAATGAGCAAAGAAGATAACATACCTACAAACTGGAACATGAAAATCAACAATTTTTTTCTTTATAACAAAACAAAATTGCTAGTCTTCCGGATTACCCGTACTTAAAAAGCTGGTGAACATATATATAGACGTTGATCTTAACTTTGAACCAAGATAGTATAATACGTAGTTATACCTGTACAGACAAGATTTCTGCATGCACCATTGCGAAAGTCATGGAAGACACGATTTCTGTGATCTTGCAGCATTTTAGCATGGATGTAAAAGCATGAATAACCGAGTTCAGTGATTTTCTTTGCCAATAGTTCTACCCGGTTGACAGAGTTGCAAAATATAATAGACTGGTTGATTTGTAGCTGCAAAGAATACTAGCATTCATCAGTTCAATCTCATCACAAGTCTACATTTAAAACAAATGCACCAAAAAAAATTACACAATCAAACCTTTGAGAAAAGAGTATTTAGGCAGTGAACCTTCTGCCTTTCTTCTACAAAAGCATAAAATTGCGTTATTCCTTTGAGAGTCAGTTCATCCATCAGGTTGATTATGAAGGGATTTGGTATATATCTGTCTTTGAAATCCTTAACGTTCACAGGAAAAGTGGCTGAAAACAAAAATATTTGTCTATTTGCAGGAAAAAAAAGAATTAGCTGTTGGATTGAAGGTTGGAATTCTGGCGATAGAAGCTTGTCCGCCTGTGAGGGAACACAATACAAGATGAGAAAGGAACATATTGCAACAAGCAACGTACAACCTTTGAAATAATAGTAAGAAATGAACTACTAATGTAGCAATGTAATACATGATTGCATAAATTAAAGAATCATTTAGGATAACAGGATAAAATGAAACCTATACAAATAAGGTCAAACAACCTATAAGTGGCTTCTTCATTTTTAAGCATGGGGGAATGACAAGCAATGAAGTTATAACCTAGCCACATTTCTTACTGGTCAAACTATTTCCAAATCCCTCTTGGTCATGGACATGTCCTCTGGGCCCAAGAGAACTTCTGGAAAGGATCTCTCTCTAGGGAAAGCTCAACTTTTTATCAGGAAAAACTAATGTAAATAATAATAATAATAATAATAATTAAAGCATTTGTTTAAACAGGTGCCACTACTTAATTATTCAAACTTTTTGTTTCCTAAAAAAGGTAAAGACTAGATTCTAATGTTTATTCACAAAGCAATTAAATTTCTAAGGCTTTAGAAATACATATATAAAATTATTTAAAATT
Source organism: Cymbidium sinense (assembly GCA_021442155.1). Lineage (NCBI taxonomy): Eukaryota > Viridiplantae > Streptophyta > Magnoliopsida > Asparagales > Orchidaceae > Cymbidium > Cymbidium sinense. The sequence continues at coordinate 250,925,789 of CM038214.1, forward strand.
TAAAATTTCATTAGAAAAAATAGAGATAAAATTAAAAAAAATTAATAAAGAAAGTATAATGCTTTAATTAATTAAACTAATGAAAAAAAATATGGTTAATTTTTACTCATATATATATAGATACAAGAACAAAATAAAATAAATTGAATTAAATTGAAATGATTTTATATAAGGATGACATTTAAAAAAATAATGACAAGTTATATATTTTAATAAATTGCGCAATGGAAGTGCTTGTTCGTGGGTAAAAGATTGAATATTAGATCACTAAAAAAAGTTTGTCAGAATGTCCAATTTCAATGTGAATTTATAGTTAATGATAACCTTATCAAAATTACTTTTAGTAGTTCTCAGTCTATATTTAACAGGAAAATTTGCATTGATCATTGATAGACAAACAGTTATTTTCATCTTAGCTACTAGGCTCATTTGTTCAATAACATTTTAGCAATTATCAACTATAGAATTGGATAAAGCAAACATTAAAATGTGATAGCTTATGGTTATTTAAATAACAATAGAAATTAATTAAATATGGTTTATACATTTGCATGAAAGAAAAATATAGTTAATTAATGAAAACCAAATTCAAATATATAATTAAGAAAAGAATTAAAATGAAAAGTTTTTATTATCATTAGATATGATGTTAAGCAATAAATTAGAGTTGAAATATTTTAAAAAAATCATAATAATAAAATGAAAAAAATATATAATTTAGATATGAGAACAAGAAGTTAGAAAAAAAGAGAAATTGTATTCTTATGTATAACTTATATAATATTAACTGACATAATTATCGCATTAATGGAAACAACATTCAAAAATAAGAGGCAAGCTAGTCTTTCGACTAAGCTGCATTCATGACATTAAAATTTAAAGGTATTGACTATCATACACTTTGATGTACATTTTATATTACAAATTTATTAACCAAAAATATCTAAAGTAATTTTCTGACCCATGCACAAAAGATTTTTCATATTACTATGAATATTAATTAGGAATATATTCATTCAAATTACAAAGAGAAATTAATATCTTGGATTGCCTTGCAAAAATTATACAGAATATGATAAATAAAAATATATGCATGAATATGTTGAAAGATGAAGTTCACTATCTTATAGTAGTTACGAGGGGAGAGATAGAGCTAGAAATTTTTTTTAGTAGTGGCATAAACTGACAATTTCAAAAATGCGCACAATATTTTTTATCCGAATTTAGAACTAATACTAGTTGTTCTAAATTTATTTTTTCTTAGAGCTTTAATTTAAAAAAGATAAATGTGTGTGCATATCTTGATATAAAAATTACATAAAAAAGTGTTACGAACAATTTCTCCTAATCTTTATATTTTGAAATTATTGTATAATTTATTATCAACACTAATAAATATATCTTTTTCAATATATATAACCAAAGAATTATTCATTCAAGCGTCACCCATATGATTGTACAAATGATTCTTTACAATCTTCATGATAAAGAATGCTCATTCAACTATTATTGTGACAATTGGTTATATGAGAACAAGCTTCACAAGCAGACCAATAGGGAAATATCATTTTTTCTAGTCTCTATCAATTATTGTATAAGCTCTTCAATCCCTTTCAACTTCAAAAACATATCATTAGACCTCATGTCAATGATAAAATTCTCAAATTGATTGTTTAACATAATGAGATCTATATTTGAAAATTTTGAAGAATAAAATCTAACAAGAGATATCCATCATTCCTTACTAAAAATAGAGAATAACATTATTCAAATATATCACACACAAAATCAACTCAATATTTATCTCATTGAAGCTATCATTCAACTCGCATAGTTGCAAAACCTAATATAAATAAATCAACCTAATATATATATATATATATATTACATGATGCCTTAACTTCCCGTGTGTATAAATGTCTCAATCATATTTGCAATAATTTATCTGTGATTTTTAATATATACTTAATCAAATGAATACAAAAAATAGAGTCAAAACATTATATGGAATCTAGTATTGCATATGTTAAATCTTTTAATGTTATTTTAAAAACTAAAAAGATGTCAGATGAGTGGAGAAAGAGTTTGTTGCTTCCTATATTTAAGAATAAAGGTGATGTACAAATTATAGAGGAATTACATTAATGTGTTATACATTAAAATTATGGGAGAGAGTAATTGAGCATAAGTTACGATGTGATACAAAGTATCTCACAGTTTGATTTCATGCCAGGTAGATCTACTATAGATGTTATACATTTGTTAAGAGGTTTGATGGAGAAGTATAGAGAAAGTAAGGATGATTTACATATGATATTTATTAATTTATACAAAGTTTATGATAAAGTTTCAAGAGATATTTTTTGGAGAGTTCTAGAATAGAAAGGAGTTAATATTGGTTATATTCAAGTCATTAAGGATATGTATACTACTACTTGTGTCCAAACACAAGGAAGGATTGACAAAATATTTTCCTATTTCAATTGGATTACATCAAGGATCAGCTTTAAGCCCTTATCTTTTTTTTTAGTTATGGATGTTCTTACTTAGGCAGAAAGATGTACCTTTGGTGTATGCTTTTGTGATGACATTCTTCTTGTTGATATGACTAGAGAGAGTCCAAGAGAAACTTGAATTATGGAGGTCAACATTAGAGTCTAAAGGTATTTGTTTAAGTAGATCTAAAATTGAATATATGGAGTGTAATTTTAGTTGTAGAAGTAGTATTACATTAGGTGAACAAGTCATTAATAAGAGTGATTTAGATATTTAGGCTCATTGTTCAAAATGATGGTGAAATAGATGGAGATGTTATTAGTAGAAAGTTGGATGGTTGAAGTGGAGGAATGGAATGCGGCTTTTGTGTGATAGAAAATTTTCACTTAAAATTTTATAAGATGGTAAGACCCGCATTACTACTGGTGAATGTTGGTCAATAAAAGAGAAGCATAAGACTAAGTTAAGTGTTATAGAGATGAGGATGCTCGGTGGATGAGTGGCTTTACTCTTAGAGATAAAATGGAAATGAGTATGTTGGAAAAAGTTAGTTGATAAGATTAGAGAGTCGCCTTAGATGGTTTGGCCACATAAAGCGTCCGTCGTCATGACCCATTGGAGAGTGGATGCATTAGATTTCTTATGTTAAGAAAGGTGAGGTAGACCCAAGACGTAGTTAAGATGTATAAAAAATAACCTTAGTATACTTGAATTAAATGAGAATTTGACACATAATAGACACAATGAGAGGGATTCACATACCGCACTTAGTGGGATAAAGGCTTGTTGTTGTTGTTGTTGTTGTAGTATTGCATATGCTTTGCCTTCTTGCACACCATTTGAACCATCTTATATTATTTTCTCAAAAATCTCAATAACATATTCAAATAATAGATGTAGATCGATGAGTGCCTCGTAATGTGAATCCCAACATGCATCTCCAACTCTTTGAAGAGCAATATCCTGATTCAATACTCCACCAATTGCTAATTCTCCATTTTGTAATTGTACAATAAATTTGTTAAGCTCTCTCCCATAAAATTTCTTCTTTCACATGAACTTCCAACAATATTTGGTAAATTGAAGATTATATTGACAATGGAATCACTTCATACATGATTTTTAACCACTACAACTAATGTCAATTGAAGTTGATGTGCAAAATAATGTATATAATAAAGTAAAAATTATCTTTCATAATCAAAATTTTCAATCCCGCCTCATCATATTCTTGATCACATAATTGTGTAATGTTTAACTCATGCTTTGCAAAAAAAAAAAAGGCTTATATAATATCTATAAAAAATAGCTCAATAACACCTCTTTTATCAAAAAAAAAAAAAAGAACTCAATAACACCTCTTTTATAAAAAAAAAAATTTAATTGCAATAACTACGTTTTCATTGATTAATATATCTTGAGGCTCTTTCAATACAATTGCAAGAATAACTCGTTATCTAATTCATCGATAATAACATCTGCAGTCTCAGTTGTAGTAGCATATTGAATTTCTTTTTGAATGTCAGAGGAAATCAATTTGTTATTTTTTTTAAAATATTTCTTTCATATCATAGCATTCATACAAGCTTCTAAATAATAAAAAATATATAAAAATATAAAATACATTTAAAATATTCTAGATGATGGGCCCTTAGCTTTTACTTGGGCTCCTATAATTAGGTCTATTCTTCAATATCTTCTTTTGGTTTTAGCCGTAACTCTAATAATTGGACCTTTAATTTGAGTTTATTGATCCATATGATCTTCATCTTCTTGATTTTCATGATATGTTACATCATTAAGATACCATTCTTCTTGAGTAAAATTATAATGACATAGTAGAATATGGATCTGGCATAGGTTTGAATTGTATAGAAGTGGTTTGAGTCAGAAAAAAAAAATTATTTGCTTGAATGAGGGTAAGAAAGAGTGATTTAAAAAGGAAAAATTCATTTGTGAATAATATTTCTTCTTTGAAAAAAATAGCAACAAAATAAGTTATCTTTTTTATTAAAAATAACATAAATGAACACGTACACTTTTCTTATGAGAAGATAGTAGCATTTGTACTCTTTTATGGGAGAGAGTAGCAAAAACAAACATATTTACATACTCGTGAATCAAGTTTCTCTCTGTTTCGAGGATGTGTATGAACAAATGCAACAACAATAACAAACCTTTATTCCACTATGTGGGGTCAGCTACATGAATCCTTCTTCTCCATTATGTCCTATTATGTGTCAAATTCCTATTTAATTCCAGTATACTAAGGTCATTTTTTATACATCTTAACCAAGTCTTTTTAGGTCTACCTCTACCTTTCTTAACATAAGATAAATATAATACATCTACTCTCCTAATCGAGTCATCGGATGGTCGATGTTTTAAGTGGCCAAACAATCTAAGGCAACTCTCTCTAATCTTATCTGTTAGGAGTTACTCCAACTTTTTTCCAAACATATTCATTTAGCATTTTATCTCTAAGAGTAAAGTCACTCATCCACCTGAGCATCCTCATCTCTGCAACACTTTAGTTTTATGCTTATCTTTTATTGGCCAACATTCTGCACCATAACTCATTGCAGGTCTTATCATCATCTTATAAAATTTTCCCTTAAGTTTAAGCAGTACTTTTCTATTACACAACATGCTAGATGCATTCCTCCACTTCAACCATCCAACTTGAATTCTATTATTAGCATATCTATTTCATCATCATTTTGAATAATAGAGCCTAGATATTTGAATCGCTCACTCTTTTTAATGACTTGGTCACCCAATGTCACAACACCACCACTAGAACTTCTATAACTAAAATTACATTATATATTCAATTTTAGATCTACTTAAACAAAAACCTTTAGACTCTAAGGTTGACCTCCATAATTCAAGTTTCTCTTGGACTCTCTCTAGTCTTATCAACAAGAAGAATTTCCTCAGCAAAAAGCATACATCAAGGTACATTTTCCTGTAAATGCTTAGTAAGAATATACATAACTAAAGCAAAATGATAAGGGCTTAAAGTCAATCCTTGATGTAATCCAACTAAAATAGGAATATATTTTGTCAATCCTCCTTGTGTTTGGACATAAATAACAACTCTAGTATACATATCCTTAATGATTTGAATATAACCAATATTAACTCCTATCTTTTCTAAAACTCTCCAAAGCACATCTCTTGAAACTTTATCATAAGCTTTCTATAAATCAACAAATATCATATGTGGATCCTCCTTACTTTCTCTATACTTCTCCATCAAACCTCTCAACAAATATATAACATCCATAGTAGATCTACATGGCATGAAACCAAATTGATTTTGAGAAACATTTGTATCACATCGTAACCTATGCTCAATGACTCCCATAATTTTAATGTATGACACATTAACTTAATTCCTCTATAATTTGCACACTCTTGTGCATCACCTTTATTCTTAAATATAAGAATCAGTAAACTCTTTCTCCACTCATCTGACATCTTGTCATTAAAATAACATTATAAATATTTGTAAGCCAAGAAATTCCTTGATCTCCTAAACATTTTCACACTTCTATTGGAATATCATCAAGTCCTATTGTTTTTTCACATTTCATTTTTTTTAAAGTTTCTTTAACTTCAAATTTATTAATACGACGATACACACAAAATTCTCTATTTTTATTTAGGTTAAGGTTGTTAAAATCAATCGTATTTTCAGATCCTTCACTGAAAAGTTTATCAAAATGCATCATCCACCTATTTTCAATATCCATTTCTAAGATAAGCACTTTATGATTTTCATCTTTAATACAACTCACTTGAACTGGAGCCGTTTGGTTGCTCAAAAAAAGATAAAAAAGAATCGCAAAGGAATGTAGTGTATTTGGATTACTTTGGATTTTTGGTTAACTATAAATACATGAGTTTTTTTTTTGCTAAAATAAATGTAATGTAAAGATTCTCGAGGGCCAGAAGCTGGCGCGGCTGACCGTGACGCGGCCTACGATCGGCTGACAGCGGCAGCGTGGCGGGTATGAGGTGGTCAGACAGTGGTGGTGGCGGCAACGACGACCACCGACGGCAGAACCTACGGCGGGCGTGGAGGCGACGACCCAAGAAGCGGCACGGCGATTGCATGGTGGTGGCGAATGACGATGATAATAACGATGGTGGCGGCAGAACGACAGCACCGCCTACCGATCGACGACTGCGGTGGCGGAGACCATAACATTATTGATGTGTATTTGAAATTCACCCGATTTAGGCGAATTCCAAATACACCAAAAATGATATTTGTAATATATTCTAAATATATTACATTACCATGAAATTTTTCTTTTGCACCTTGCCAAACACCAAAAAAGTTAAAACCCCTGCATTTACTTTACTTTACTTTACACCCAAAATTCAGAAACCAAACAAATTTCTAGATCCTTTTTCACCTGGCATCCAATCTATTATATAAATCACTAAAAGTTAAATTTTTTGCACCATATATTGCTTTCTTAGAATCTCTACAGGTCACTTTATATTTTTCCCAATTCTTCGAGTTTTTACATATAAACCAAGTTTTATAACAATATTTTTTATTTTTTATCTTTTCTATATTCGACTCCACCAATTAATTTTTTTTATCGAAGCTTTTCCTTTGATTCTCCAAATATATTTTTCTTAATTTTAATTTCATATTTTTTTTTTCCCACATAACATTAGCTTCCTTATAAACATCCCAAATTCTAAGGTCTTGTAATTTGCTCTTAAAAATATTTTTATTAATGTTTTTTAAGTTCTCTCATCTAATCCTAAAACAACAATTTGATTTATTTTTCATCTTCCAACCTTTCAACTTAAAATCTAAAACTAATAGTCGGTATTGAGTACTTAAACTTTCACTCAGAATGACTTTACAATCTTAACAATCTAAACGATCTATTTTTCTTATCTAAAATAATCAATCTACGATTTCTTAGATCTATTTTTATAAGTAATAATACGCTTCATCTTTTCTTAAATAAAATATTAAGAACTATAAAATTATAATCTAAAGCGAAATCTAATATACCCTACCTTCTTCATTACTACCCAAATCCATACTATCACGACTACTTTTAAAATCTTCTACCACTCTACCATATGTTCATTTAAATCTCCTCCGATAAATACTTTTTCTTCAAGAAATATCAGATTAATCGCCTAATTCATTCTAAAATTTTCTTTGCTACATCCAAACCTACTTGAAAGATAAACACTTATAACATTGATAATCTTAACATCAACAATAATCTTTAAAGCGATAATTCTATCTCCAATCCTATTAATATTTATAACATTATCCTTCAAACTTTTATCTATAATCATACTCACATCATTTCCAATTCGACTTCTAACTGAATACCAAAATTTAAAACCTAAACTATCAATCTCTTTGGCCTTCTCCCCAACCCATTTAGTTGCTTGAATACATAAAATATTTATCTTCCTATAAACCATAATATCTATTACTTCCATTAATTTACTTGTAAGAGTATTTATATTCTAAGTTCCTAACCTAATTCTAGTTTCAAGAATTAACTTCTTTGCCCGCATCCATTTATAATGTGAAAACCCTTGCTTATTTTACACTACACCCGGGTGTCGATACAACAGCCATTGCAGACTTTTAACTATATTCAAAGATAAAGACGCCGCTTCCAAGTGGACGCTCCAAAGATAACACAATATTTTAAAGGATTCATGTTATGATTATTTCGACAAATTTTACATTGGCTGGCGACCGCCTATCGCAACCCTCCACTTTTCACATTCGGGACTTGGGACTAGCAAAAGTAGTGTTATGTGTATGAACAAAGGCAATACTTTGAAATATATTGAGAATATGATTGTTTGAACCGTTGAAGTGAGAAAATAATTCAATTAGGATTTAAGCTCAAACACCCTGATAGATAATTGATTAATAATGTTAATAGCTGTCAAAATAATAATTATTATCTTATAGATTAAACAAGGAGTATTTGAAACAAATATATGAGGAGTTGGTCTAATGCTATGAAGCTTTGAAATCAATAATCCATGAGCTAAAATTTGACATCTATGAGACTTAAAAAACATAAGAAAAGGAGGTAATGCATGAGAATGCAAAGTAATAAAGTACATGCCATAAGATTCTTTTTTAGTGACGCCAAAAAAGTATTTCAACTTTTTTACATTTTGTTTGAGGAACTCAATATGCAATTCCTCTAGTGTTACCTTATTCTATGTGAATTATGCATGCATGTCATCCTATTGTTGTCTAGTTTTTGCTAGATAGTTTACCATGAAACTTCTAATATTTTTCCCATGTATGTTGAGTCTTTTGAAGATATGCATCGTAGAGAAACTCTATTGATCATTTTGACTACTTGTGTTCCTCAATAGAGGGATTTGAATCTAAGTTCTTTATGTCCATAGCCATTGTCACTAACATCAAATCTTCCAAAGGATTATTGGTAATCAGGACTCCCCTTCCTTTTGTTTGACTGATAACAATGAAGTCATTTAGTGAAATCCTCTTTTTTGAGAAATCATATTCTTATAGCATCAACCTCAATATTTAATCCAATAAAAAAATTCAATCTCTTTCAACAAACCTTTTAAGGATGACTGCATCTTTGTTGCATAACATTTGGATGTGTTGATGATGGTTCACCTACTGTCAAAGGCCATGCAGCAAATTGGAGTATTTTGTAATAGGTTATCCTCTTCGTTTTATGGATGAGATCTTGGTCATGATCTCATAGATTTAATGAGCTTTAAAATACATCTGATTGGTCGTATGTTATATTATATTTAGTGAATGATGAAGCATGCAAGTAATCAATAATATTAGAAATTATATAAGTTCCATAACAAGGGCATCACCATAAAGTCATGTTCAACTCAAATGTTGAACGTGGGATCGCTTTATTGGGGTTCAGCACTAAGCAAATGACCCAATTCTCCTCCCTTCAAGAAGATGCCAATAAATTATGATCAATACAGGCAACTCTTTCAATTCAAATAATAATGATGAAAAGATGCTTTGTAATTCTCCTATTGAATTTGGGTAGTCGGCCTCAAGTTTAAATGAACCTAAGAAGAACAAACTTTGAATATTTTTGTTGTCCATGGGAATGTAAATTGTGGTACTAATTGGTTGGAAAAAAAGAATAGTAGAAATAATATGTGAAAGAAAGAAACTTGCAGCAATGAAGGCTAAAGGATCATGCCAATAAAACGATGAACATTGCAGCTTATAGGAATGCAAAGAAAAGAAAAACTCAAGACTCAAATACTATTATAACAAAAATTGGAGTAAATTGTCTAAGTATTTTATTTCATCATTTGTGTTAAATTTAGATAATCCAAGAAATATTTCCAGTAGGAAATTTATGAATTTGGGAGGTTGAAAATTAAGGATACAATCAATGAAATAATTACAATAGGTAAGAAGCCATAATGGGACAGTTAGCTAAAGTTGGAGAGGGCCAAAGATTGATGAGCTGGAAACGACCAGTAGGCGGAGGGGAGACACACTATTAGAGTATGATTGAAGGCTGAGATTGTTGGGGCGTGGCTGATGGCAAGTGGCGAAGGTTGGACTGCTAGCGATAGCTAGTTGGAGTGAAAATTCAAGCGTAGGCCAAGTGGGTGGGAGCTAGTTGACAAGGAGTGGCATAGGCTGGTCAGGAGCCAGTTAAGAGCATTTCCATGGAGAATTTCCACAAAAAAATAAAGGTCTGGTCCTCCTTCTTCATAGTGCACACAACATTACCAAGCCGCCCACACCCTCTCATAACAGGCCATTAACAAGTATGGGTTCATACACCTGATACACCACAAGCACAGCAGAGAACCTGAAACTGCAAAATTTCTGTAGCATCAACCAACCTAAACAATTCAGCTAAATCTATGAATGGAAAGCTTTCTTGATAAGCTTCATTGCTAAAGAATTGACTCCAAGAATGCCTCAAAGTAATCTTTAGTTTCAGCAAACTGGAGGAAAAAATGTTGCAATAGAGAAAAGAAAAGAAGGCTTTAATGGATACCAATGTCATGCGACCAAGTAAAATTATATCAAAGCACTTACATCGCTAAAATGAACATGAAGACTAAATCATACATAAAGTCAAACTCATAACTGCTATTATAATCAGACTTACAAAATTTTACCTTTTTTCTGCACAATCACATGAATTTAAACAAGTTAGGCTTTGATTAGTGATGTTGCTTCCTACTTGTTATGATGTGTTGTATGAAATAAAGTCTCTCTACTGTATCAAAGAAGAACAAGCTACTCACAAGTTTGCATGAAGCCAACGGGAGGGGTATAAGGGCAAAAAAGAGATGTTTTATTTTTCCCAAATATCACATGGTTTCTTTGAGAAAAGAAAAACAATACCAAATAAAGCTCAAGTCAGCCAGGTTCAAGAAAGAAAATAAGGTTACAATCAAAACTCAGTATAATTGCTTCCATTTTTAATCATACCTCATCCAGAATGAGCAAACCACAATCCTTCAAAACACAGACTCCCTTCTTTGCAAGATCTAGGATTCGACCAGGCGTTCCAACAAGTAAGTGGACAGGTTGATACAAACGCATGATATCATCCTTCAAACTGGTTCCTCCAGTAGTTACCATGACCTGGATCTTCAAGTGCTTCCCAAGTTCCTTACAAACCTGAGATGTTTGAAGAGCCAATTCTCTTGTAGGAACCAATATGACAACTGCATATCAGAAATATATCATTCCCATGCGTGATTATGTCAAAAGTGAAACAAAAATGTGGCAGAAAGTTGCATAGAGTACAGGGATAGGCATGATAAAAATTGTAAAATGATTGCAGCATAGTGCAGGGGTATGCATGCATGAAATTGTTCAGGATATGTATATTAGTTGCAAAGAGATAATCATATTAAAATGAAAAGCATTCAAACAAAAGAAAAGTGTAAGTTCTCGTTGACAATCATAGGATGAGATGACAGAGGCAGACAATTGAATACTAAATGCTTTACAATAAAGGTGAGTTAAGCAGTTGCAAAACCTTGAATAACATTCTTATCTTGATCAATTTTTTCTAATGCTGGTATGCAGAAGGCAGCAGTTTTCCCAGTCCCATTTTTAGCTCTGGCAAGAATATTACGTCCAGTTAGAGCAATCGGAATGCTTTCTTCTTGAATAGGTGAAGGCTTTTCAAATCCCTTCTCATATATTCCCATAAGCAGCTCTCTCTTCAGAAAGTAGTCTTCAAAATCATTTCCTTTAGTTGCAGTTACATCCTAGAAGCAAAATAAAGAGGCTATAAACTTGGATTCAGGTACAAGTAAAGAAGGTCTAGCTAGGTCAACATTTTGCCAATCAGCACATAACGACATTGTAATGTTTCAAGAGAAAAAATACACCAAACGGAGAAGTATCACTAGTTACAAGAAAATTAACGCAGAGTTAGCAGTTACTACTCCAATACAGGCCAAGAAAGCATGTTTGGATGACGTACCCACATACAATAAACAGTTCTGTCATATTTAATTTTAATAGAATAGGTAAGCGTAGTTCAGGTGAAATAAAAAATCAAAGCTCAAACAAATTACCCTAGTTTACAAAAGATTCGTATTCTATGGTTCAGCAAATCAATATATGCAGGACTGAGTTCAACCAATTATCAATTAAAAAAACTTCAAAACAAAAAGTGAAACAAAAAAGCACTGCCACTACCCAAACAAAGGGAAGCTTATTGCTCAGAATCATCATTTGTTAGTCCCATTCAGTCAAAAAGAAGACGTGATACTAGGTTACTAATCTTATTTGGAATTCAAAACTTGCTCGATAAATACTCAAATTTTAATCTACTTGAAATCAAAAAAGTTATGCCACTTTGAAGATGATTTCCTCAAAATAAGTTTGATTCAATTTGAAATCAACACAATATATAAATATACAAATTTAATGTGTGTTAATGTACATGTACATCAAAACATGTCATATTTTATCATACATCTTTATAAATACATTTTGAATAATTTCATATAGGTAATAATCATGATTAGTAACTTCAATATATTTTATAAGGATAATTGGCATTACTTAAATTAACTCTAAACTCAACTAGAAATCAAACACTATTGGCTCAACTAGAACTTGGCTTGAACCAAAATAGATATCTTTGATTTTAAGTTGCCAACGCACTCAGGCAACGCACTCACACCAACTCAATGTCACCCTTGTGTGATACAATACCATGTTAAATCTAAGGAAATTTGATTCAACGAGAAGTAAATTTCTGGTGAAATAAATGCTCAATCAACTAGTCAGTTAATAGAAATTAGTGCTTGAATGAGCCTCAACTTCCCCATCCATCTGATCCCTCACAAGTACCATTGTCTCCATACAATGCCATCATCGAAATTAATCTTTTACCAAATATTTCAGGTTGGTTTCAAAAATCTTTCTTTTAATTCCTTTTTGTTGTGGCAAATAGTGTTAACTCTGCATCATGTAAATCTTTTGCAACGACTAGAAACCATTTGGCTTTGACATACTCATTTTTCATTACTACTTTCATATTACTATCTACTGCTCATCCAATGCTCTCCGTTACATAAGCCACAAGTGCGCAAGCTGCCTTGCATAATTTTATCTTTAATAGATGTTATCCTACAATCTCTCTTAACATAATTATTTCATTATTTATAATTTATCCAATCTGGTTTTCCAACATTAGCAATATACTTTCATTTTTACAAGAATCAACATTGATATTAAGTCTTTGTTGCCAAAGACTCAAAACATTCAAAACTGCTAGTCTCATTGTGATTGTAAACTTTTTTAAGTTTACATAATATTCATCTATCAGTTAATGCACCTAACATCCCATTCCATTTCCATCAAACAGAATGATTCTAAATGTAACATCCTCAACTTTATACATATTCTATTTAATAATAACAAATCCAAGAAATCTACATCTAACAATCAAGTTAGATGAGATTCCATATTTCTATATTAATATTGATAGACATTATTTTTGCATCCATTAACATTACATAACAAGTTCTCCATCTTAGTTGAATGTTATCCTAACTCTAACCCCCTTTTTCTGTCTTTTCTATTCCATTTCCTTCTTCTTCTTCTTTTTTTCTTTTGATTTTTCAATTACTGTAAATCAAACTTAACATTTTGGAAAATCATCCATAGATAGCATAAATCAAGTTATCATGTGATGGAGAACAAAAAGATATGGAGAAGATTTTATAAATTCTCTTAGGGGCTGTTTACTCAAATGTTTTTTTTTAAATATATGCATTTTGAAAATGAAATACATGCATTTTAGGAATGCATGAGTTGTTGGAATGGATAAAAAACACATGTATTGGAATATAAATTTTTGTTTGTTATGATGCATTTCAAATGCATTGAAATGCAACAAAAGCAAGCTCAAGTAGTGCAGTAGACAGCAGCAGCGGAAACTGGTGGAAGTAGCAACAATGAAAGGCAAGCATCGGTGACGGTGACGAGGCAATGAGGCACCGAGCAGGTGCGAGCAATGGCGGGTGAGCAATGACAAGCGATGAAGGGCAGACGATAACAAAGAGCAAAAACTATGGGTGCCGAAGATGAGGACGCGAGCTATAAGTTTTTCCTGCATTTAAAATTTGCCCAAATTGAAAAAAAAAAATTATGATTCATCAATATAGATCATTATGAGGTATTTCAAATCCCTTACTAAAAATACTTTATATTCAATTTACTTCCTATAGAACACTAAAAATATCAAAAACCCACACATTTCTTTCACTTCACACTCCTAACACTTGCAACCAAACCTTTAAATTTTCAAAATATTTGTAATGCAATTATAACTCAAGTGAATCATAGTATCAAAATACAATTCAGGTTTAAATAAAATAACTGTATAATTTAATTATAAAAAAGTTAAGGTAAATTAATTAACAATTCGTTAGTATTTTATCTAATTTTATCTAAATTTATCTAAAATATTTGTAACCATTATTTTTTCATAAAGAATATATTAAAAATTGAGAAACTTGAAGTAGCAGTCGGCTTTAAAAACCAATAAAAATTGATTGGCTTTATTCTTCTTTGAAGAAGTTCATGGACCTTATTGGTGTAAGGCTAATAGATATTCCAATTTGAATTAATTCTAAAAAGCCTTGTCCAAACAAACTTCTAATATTCTCACTTTCATCATTCACCATCATCAACGCATTTATAATATAATATATTGTCTAAGCTATCCATGAACTCCATAAAATAAAATATGAAATAAAATTAGTTCTTAACAAAATCTTACTGTGATTGGTAGCTCTTTAGGCCCTCCATAATTAGTCATAAATACTAATGGCTAATCCCTCACTTATTAATAACTTTAAAACACTGTTCAGTTTGCATTTTTTTTACTAAAAGCCCTCTAAATCAATTATAATGATAATCATATGATTTCCCAAAAACACTAAAATAAAAAACAGATCCCATATTTGCTCTAATATTATTCCACGAACTTCTTCATAAAAAACTGACCTGCAAAGTTAATGTTATTGCTTCCTGGCATTGTATAACACTAATTTGATTTTCTGAATTTTTTGTCATTCCCCTCACCCTTTATTCTACCACCTCTCCTTTAATTTCATGGTATGACATCATATGCTTTGGCCCAACTTGGATTTTATTTTTATTTTTATTAAAAAATGACTAAATTGATAATAAAATGTGTTTGCTTACTCATTTTTATTTTATTATTTTTAAAAACAAATTATTTGTTATTAAAAGCACAAGAAAAATAAGTTTTACATGTTTCAAATATTTTCAAAACAATGATTATTCCCTCTAATAAACACAACCAAGGGTTGAACTCAACAACAGCCGCACCATCTTGGATTGTGATTGGAATGCCCATTAATGATGATATGGCTAATGGACATCAGAAGGTAGTCAACGATGGTGATGAGATTGAAAGGATTGTTTAAGTGATGATCAATGGGATCAAAAAATAATGGTGGATGCACTGGCATTAAATAATGGAGGTGTCTAAAAGGAAAGGGCAGTATATACAATGGGGATGATAATGAAAGGAGACAAGTGAAGCGGAAATATATGTTTGTTGCTAAGGAGTTGGGTGAATGGATGTTTGGGGTTGGGTAGGAAAAGAAGAGAAATGTTGTTTATCTAGAGCGGGAGGAAAGAGAGAGATTGATGAGTGCATATCTTAAAAAAGATGAGTTGATTTAAATCCATAATTTCAGTTTTTTGTTTTAAAAAATAATATGCAAAAATATCAAACATATTTTTATTTTTTATAATAACATAATATAAGAAAACAAAAATAAACTTAAAATTAAAAAAATAGCCCAAATGATTCGTAATTTTCATGGATGTTCTATTATTCATAAATATCAAACTACCATCTTCTCTAATTATCTTTAATAATTCATTGGAATTTATTAATCATACTATTAAAACATCTTAATGACCACATCAAAGTCAATATGTATAAATTTTGTTACAATGGATTTTGATGTTACAAGTACATCCCCACAAATAATTCTTCAAAGTATACCACTATACCACCATGATCTTGCTAATGAACATTCGATAGACTTGGGTCAAAAGATGCATGTTGCAAAAATCAATCGCCATCATCATCCATTAATATAGTCCATCCCTTACTCTAAATGTCATTCATCTATAACATTCATGCAAATTTGAAAGCATTTACCATGCAAAGTGTGAAGTTGATCAAAAATACCATCTAATATTGAAACCATGAAGAGGTATTTAATGGTAATCTTGTTCATGGCTTAAATATTGATACATATTTGCCTGGCACTTTTTTTTTTAAAATTACCAAGGTGAGTACAAAACAATAACTGCCACTCTCTTGTATCAGTTGTTTGTTGATGAAGTCATCCTTTTGTTGTTGTAATTCTCCATACTCCCTACACCGCTTTTGGCACACATGTTGTTGAGGGATTAAAGCCCCCAAAATGAGGTCAATTGCATGTCGTACATCACACATAGGAAACAAACCTATAGGTGTGTTGGTGAGGAAGTACATATGGGTATTGTTACAACAACAATGGAACCTCCTTAAGCGCTTAATCTTCATCTCGATCCTCATCAAGAATCATTAAGACATGGACAACCTCCAATTATTGCATAGCCTCAGTAAACATAGATTTGGACACCATGGTGTCCTCATTAGAACCTTCATTTGCTTCATTAAACACCACCCACTTTCCATCTCTCTCTAAACTATAGGTATTCATGTATCCAACATGAAGGTTGCACATGTTGCATTGCCAAGATTTCAAAACAACAAGTGCATGTATCCATTGGAATGACAACACATCATAACTCTTCTAGAAGTAAAGCTTTGCCAATTTGATGTTGTTTCCCTTCTACAACCAAGAAAGATTGTATGGGTATTAAATGTTCTTCCGTTAGAAGGTTCAACTTCAACATTGTAATATAAACAACAACCTTAAAGCTTGCCCCATTAATTATGACATTACACACCATCCTTTAGATAGTATTGCATCCACTCCACTTTTTTCTCAATGTCAGCATTCAAGACCCTCTAAATAATGAGCAGCTCTCCATCATCAAGAAACAACAAGTGCTCTTTTGTTGGTTCAAAAGCATCTCCTACTACCATTTTTTTTTTAATTTCTTCAATGAGTATAATATATCGGCAATTAGGACAATTTAAGGCAATGTAACCAGGGGCAAAAATCAACTCGCCTCTTACCGGGAATCAATATCAACCTTACTAAGATCTTGCATATATAGGGGCTAAATGTTCTTTGAAGCATGTTAATTCTTTCCACCCTTATTATCTTCATAGTTCTTTTTTCAATTTGACTGCAACCAACTTAACCCGTTAATCAAGTGGCACTTCTTTGTAATCAGAGCTCGCTCTACTGTGTGCAACCAATCAATGAAATCATTTGAATTTAAATTTCTTCAAAACTTTTACTGTCAAACATCAGGGAAAGGACTCTCCATATCAATCTTGATTTTCCTCCAAACTTAAAGAATGAGCATGTCAACTCCACGACTCACACATCAAGAGGTGTAATTCTTCACTGGAGCATTCTTTATAGACTATGATACCACTTGACATTGAAAGAGCAAGAAAAGAATAGCTTAAAAAGCTAAAAGAACACTAAAAAGAATGGCAAGAACCTTGAATTTGGAGAACAAATGGATAAATTAAGATGACCTCATAAATCCTAGAGCCTGGTAATGGGAGAACAACATGAAGATGTCAAAAGCCTATAGGCTGAGAGTTCTCCTGTGTCTGCTAAGATCTAGAAGCACCCTTAGGCACCTTGTAACAAGTTGCAAGGTTCCATCTGACTGCCAACACTAGCCGGAGAACTTCCAATTGATTGTTACAAGTCCAAGACTCCACGAAGAGCTATTCCCTCCTCATTGGCATGAAAAGAAGCCTAAAATTTTCGACTTCTTATTAATTAATGATGGAATACAAAAGGTACGAGCTTTAAATAGACCTCAAAACTCAAAACCAATGAAGCCAAATTTACAAAATAACCCCACAACTCATATATCTCCCTCCCCCAAACAAAAGAAGATTATAAACATAATCTCAATCTCATATAACATGATTGTGTCATTATGTCTAACACAATTTTGTCAACAATTTAACCAAATCTTAATTTTAAACTTCAAATGATGAAATTAAAATTCACCCAGGGTCTCTCTTTCTCCTTCTCTAGGGTTTTGGACAAGACACCATCAAGCCTTTCTTCGTCCACCCTTAGCATGTTGTCTGATGTATGACAAACCCTAGAAGGTTAAGTTCTAAAGAGTAAGCTACCACTCCTTCCTAAAAGTAACACAATTTAATAATATAGCAATCCATGAAAGAAAAGGGGGGAGATGTACACTGCATAGAACATCATATAAAAGTATACTAATAAAGTAAACAAGATGCATATTTTATATTCAGTATTCTTAATGGAAAGATAACTCATAAATATTTCAATTAATAGCTCATATTTTAATTATATAATTTATATCATGTAAAGCTGTCATATGAAAGAAAATCAATTGCTAGGTTTTCTGGTAAAAAAATTTTATGACATGTTGTATTTTACATTGCCAAAAAAATAAATAGAAATAGAAAGCAAAAAAAACAAAGAATAATTCAAGAAATTAAGCAGTTAAACATTAAACATAAAGCTTAATTATCATAGTGGAAATGCAAGTATTTAGCCTAGAGGTCTACCAAAAGCTAATGCCTAGCCTAGTGAGTATGTTTCAAGCTCTACAAATAATGAATAAAAGCAGTTTAATAAGCTATAATGAACAAGTATCCAATAGCATAAAAGAAAGAGAATGCTAGGATACTGTCAACTATTAGGTAAACTCTTTACATCCCCATCACAAAATAAAAAGTTAGATCCCTAAAGACTAAAGCATTTCATCTACATTTGAGCTGGTTTATAGACAAGGATAAGCTCTCTTCAAACATACAAGAACACCTTTGAGCCGGTTGATACAAGAGAAACAGCATAAGAAAAAAAATTAGATTTACAAACTAAACACAAATATTTCATGTAATACCATCAATTTCAGTAAAAAAGAAACCATAATGTGAGACATGGTTGTTTAAACTACATGAATGGTCAAAATAATTAACAAAAAATATGATGCTAGCCAATGAAAAACATCAAGAAATTTCTTCTGGCGAACATTGAAAGCATTAAGTATAATTTCACCTCTGTCCTGTAGCGTGTGTCTGAAGGAGGTATGTTCAACTGCGCTTTCCAATCTTGGGAACTGAAAACATAAACAATGAAATGAAAAAAATTAACTTGAAACCATCATATTAACTTTTAGAATCACACCTTCAATTTTCTATTAATTCTGAACCAGTAAACTACAAATCCAGACAAAAGATCCTTTATATTATTAACAAGAATATTAAATAAATATACAATTTGTGTCATGTGTATTCGAACTAACGATCCCATATAACATAAAAATGATTAGAAATGGCCATACATGGAAGAATAACCATACACTAAAGTCGGAATAATAGAGAAGGATTGTGCAAAGTGTGGATACATATGAATGGATCAAAAACTGAATATTCATGGTCAAAAAGTAGTTTCCTAAGGTAACATATAAAAGCAACATGGTATTCAAAACAATGCTAGCATATAATATAAAAAATTGAATTACTAAAATAAGGGTTGGTAGGGGATTACAGAGACAGTAAGTGAAGTCACTGCACTCCATCAAGATAACAGAACTGAGGTGCGATACACGAGTAATAAATACATGAAAACCATTTATATGAACACAATTTATCTTATACAACAATTTAGGACTTCCTAAGAATCACAAAAGAATTCAGCCTCAACTATAGCATCTCCTATAAAAGAAAATTCCTACGAAAAATAGATATTGAACCAAACTGCCCATCCACTGAAGAATAACCCAAGTTAAATCCACTTAATTAGCAGCACCAAAAAATGCAACACCAAAGTAGAACAATCTGATGATAGATTCAAAAATGTCCCAGGACTTAGAAAATTAAAAAACTAGATAACCTAACATGAGCACAGCACCAAAGATATCAAATTTAAGCACATCCACAATTGGCAGTCATATATGAGAAAAAAGTGTATCTTAAATGAAAAAAGAAACCACCACAAAAAATATAAAAAAAATTCTAAAGTCAGCTATCTCTAGTTCCTAGGAAAAGTAAACTTTTCCCAGTTGCCCAAAAAACATACACCATCCTCTAATTTCCTATGTCATGCCTCTAAAATCTTGACATCATTCAGAAAATTTCCAAAAATATTACTTACAACAACAACAACAAGCCTTTATCCCACTAAGTGAGATTACTATGAATCTTCGTCTCCATTGTGTCTATTATGTCAAATTCTCATTTAATTCAAGTATACTAAGATCATTTTTATACATCTTAACCAAATCTTTTTTACCTCTACCTTTCTTAACATAAGGCAAATCTAATGCATCTACTCTCTTAATCAGCGATTGACGGTTTATGTGGCCAAATCATCTAAGGCTCTCTCTAATTTTATCTCACAGCTACTCCAACTTTTTTAAATACTCATTTCACATTTTATCTCTAAGAGTAAGGTCACTCATCCACCTCCTCCTCTCTCCATACACTTAACTTAGTCTTATGCTTTATTGGCCAACATTTTGCACCATAAGTCATTTTCTTACCATCTTATAAAATTTTCTCTTAAGTTTAAATTGAAACTTTTCTATCACACAACAGCCGGATGCATTCCTCCACTTCAACCATCCAATTTGAATTCTAATAACATCTCATCTATTTCACCATCATTTTGAACAATAGAGCCTAAACTCAATCACTCACTCTTATTAATGACTTGTTCACCTAATGTCACACACCACGAACTTCTACAACTAAAATTACACTCCATATATTCGCTTTAGATCTACTTAAACGAAAACTTTAGACTCTAATGTTGACCTCCATAATTCAAGTTTCTCTTGGACTCCTCTCTAGTCTTATCAAGAAGAATGTCATCGACAAAAGCATACACCAAGGTACATCTTCCTGTAAATGCCTAGTAAGAACATCCATAACAAAAGCAAAAAGATAAGCGCTTAAAGCTAATCCTTGATGTAATCCAACTGAAATAGGAAAATATTTTGTCAATCCTCCTGGTGTTTGGACACAAAGTAATAGCTCTAGTATACATATCCTTAATGACTTGAATATAATCAATATTAACTCATTTTACGTTCTAGAACTCTCCAAAGAACATCTCTTGAAACTTTATCATAAGCTTTCTAAATCAATAAATATCATATGTAGATCCTCCTTACTTTCTCTATACTTCTCCATCAAACTTCTTAACAAATGTATAGCATCCATAGTAGATCTACGGCATAAAACCAAACGATTGGAGAAACTTTTGTATCACATCGTAACTATGCTCATTACTCTCTCCATAATTTTAATGTGACACATTAACTTAAATTCTCTATAATTTGCTTGTACACTTTTTTTTCTTAAATATAGGAACCAACAAACTCTTTCCTCATCGACATCTTCTTAGTCTTTAAAATAACATTAAAAGATTAGTAAGCCAAGAAATTCCGATCTCCTAAACATTTCCACACTTGAAATATCATCGTCCTACTATTTTTTACATTTCATTTTCTTTTAAAGCTTCTCAACTTGATTTACTAATCTGACGATAAAATAAAATTCTCTATTTTTGTTTAGGGTATTAAGGTTCTTAAAAGTCAATCTTTCGATCCTTTATTGAAAAGTTTATCAAAATATCTCATCCACCTATTTCCAATATTCTTTCTGAAAAATACTATATTATTTTCATCCTTAATCATCTCACAAGTCTTTACTTCTCCTATCTCTTTGGTTACTAACTTATACATCTTTCACCTTCTTTGATATATAATCTATGTATAAATCATTTAAAATTTAAATTTTTTTATCGTATATTCTTTTCTTAGAATCTACAGTCGTTTTATATCTTTTCACCTCTCAATTTTTATATATAAACCAAGTTTTATAATAATATTTCTTATATCTTATCTTTTCTTCATTCCACCACAACTATTTTTTTATTAAAGAAGTTTTCCTTTGATTCTCCAATGACATTTTTAGAACACTTAATTTCAACTTACTTTTTCCATGCGTTACTATGAACATTAAAATTCTAAAGCTCTTGTAGACTTCTTAAAAATATTTTATCTGTATCTTTAAGTATCTAATCCTGAAACAATAATTTGATTTATTTTTATCTTCAATCTTTCATTTTAAAATCTAAACTAACAATCGATGTTGAGTCTTAAACTTTCACTGGGTCAGTGACCTACTTAGTTGAGGATTTGCCCACCCTCAAAATTTTTTCTCTTTAAAAAATTAGCTTTTTTATATTTGGCCTACTCTCAATTTATATTTTATGCATTCAATCTCTCCTTCAAAAAAAAAACCAATTTAACCCATTATTTTTAAATAACTAATTAATCAATTAAAATAAAAATATATAAGTTTAATAATCTTCCTCACTTATATTTTTTCTTACAAATTTAATGATATTATTTTACTAATTATTTATATTTTTTTCTAAGATGATAAATTTTATAAATTTTCTATATTTTAATTATTATATTATTTAAAAATTTTGCCTTCAAAAATAAAGAGTTAATTCCACTTGCTTGGAATGAATCTGATCTTTCTGATCTAGCGATCTATTTTTTAACATCGGAAAATAATCGATCTATATTTCTTAGATCAGTTTTATAAGTAATAATATGTTAATCTAACTTTCTTAAATAAAGTATTAGCATTATAAAATCGTAAAATTTAAAATCTAATATAGTCTCATTGCTTACATTGTCGGCTCCAGAATCATGTAGTGAATCTTTAAAATCTTGTATTTCTGCGTGCAGTTTAAATCTCGTCTCGATAAATATTTTTCTTGAGAGTATCTTTTGTATTAATCCCATAATCCAGTTCAGAATTTTTAACTTGAGAACTGCACGTCAGTATTTGAGGGGCGTAAACAACTTATAACATTGATAATCTTGAGTATACATAATCTTTTCTATAATTATCTCCTATATTAATATTTATGCGTTATCTTCAAACTTTATCTATAATCACACTACACAATTTTTCCGATAAATAAGTTTAAACCATTTCGATCTCATTAGCCTTCTACAACCCATTTAATTTTTGAGCACGTAAAATATTTATCTTTCATGAAATATATCTATTAATTACATTAATTTCCTAAAATCTATATTAAGTTCACATAATTGGTCATGACTACTTCTTTCATTGTCCATAATGTGGAAACTCTTGCTTATTTAGCAGCGCTGATCACATGCCTGCATTTTTTCGTATTCAAGTCACACAACATTGACTAAGATTAACACAATTTAAAGGTTCATGTCATGATTATTTGACAAGTTTCTGGTTGTCATTGATATCAACCTCCACTTTTCATCACTTCCAAGGTAGTGTTAAAAATATTACTTAAACAAAGACAAAAAAATGATGTTGAATGCAACATGCTAGCCCTTATCATCATAGACTGACAAAGTACCAAAAAGTTCTAGAAATTTTTCCCAGTTGAAAGCAACCTTTGTATTAACGCCACTTGCTTTCTTGTCCTTGCATAGTGAGGGATCCAATTGAAATTTTCATAAACAATGCATAGCAAAAGGATATAATCATGAAACAGTAGACCGCTACTAAGATTCTGGATCTCAGCTTAGCAGGAATAACGTACCAATCTTCACATTTACCAAATCAAAACAGCAGAGAATTGACACACTGAAATTAATATAAGCAGGTCATCTTTGCAGTTTTCTTTCATCGACCCTTCAGCAGAACAATAAAAAAAATCTCAAATTGACAAATTTCCCATTTCTTTCCTTACCTGGAATCCTCACCTTCAGAGGGCACCGCTTTCACCACATTGATAACACTAGAACGGCTCTCCGTCCGATTCGTCTGACTCCTCCTCAGCCATTGTTCTTGCTGCTGCTGTAATTGATGTTTATGCTGGCTCGATACAACATTTCTATGAACGTACTGCTGCTGCTGCGGTTGAGGTCCTCTTGAATGGAAATTAGGATTGGGACCCGCACTACGCCCGTGGCCGTTACCAACACCAGTAGAATACCTTCCTCTAGGGTTCATCCGAGCGAAAAGCGCTTACAACGCCAAAAAATAAAAGATTCTTCGATCGCAAAAAAATAAAATAAAATTCTTGGAGACGAACTCAACAAAAGTAAGTTGGATTTCGTGGAAACCCTCAAACTAGAAAGCGTAAGAGCGGAACTCGGAAGCTTCCAATCCTACTGAAAGATCTTGCAATATGATACGTGGAAGATGAGCAGAAAATCAAGCGATCATGAGACCAAATTAGCGAAACATATGTGGGCAGCTAACGCAAACGAGGCATTTCTCCTCTTCCAAGGAAATTATCTTATATGAACAGAGCTGCAGTGATGGCTGGAGATGGGAGAAACGGAGAAACGGGAGAAATTAAAATGCGTCCATTTTTACTGTGAACGTTATTCTAGGTTAGGGTTTTATAATACATATATTTTAAAAAAATTTACATACATATCACATATATTTATCTATCTAATATCTAAATTTAAATATTTATTTATCAAATATTTCTATATTTAAAAAATATATATTTTATTTTTAAAAAATAAATAAAAATATTTTTAATATGATATTAAAAACTACAAATTAGACATAAATATATCAGAATTATATATATATATATATATATATATATATATATATATATATATATATATATATATATATATATATATATATATATATATAAATCCTTTACTATTACTATATTCCCACTTAAACATTTAACATTTTCAAAGCTTAAATCTGTGATCTAATCCTTGATTTTCACAGTATCACTTAGATTTCAACATATTCAAAAAAAATTTTAGTCCCTGAATTAGCATTACATTTTTATATATGTATAAAGAGATTTACAATATTAAGTTCTAACTCATTTAGGATTTTTAAATAAGATTTATAAGATTTGTTTTAAAAAAAAAAATTCAACTTAAAATACTAAATTTAAAGACTAGTCATAATTATATATTTAATTTAATATAATTCAAATAGTTAATTTTTATATAAAAAAATTTAACCAATAGATTGAGAATAAAACTGATTATATAAGGATAAGATTTGAACTAAATACTAATTGGTTCTAGATAATGATATCATTTAAAATTATATGCTAAGACATCTTGATTGAATCTTTATTAAGCGGATCAGTGTTTATATCAATCCTAAATATGGAGTGATTATAGTCAAATCATCAAGCTAGATCTAGCTCAAGATCTCTAATTGACTTTGTTGACCATTCAAATATTTAAAATATATCAATGATCAAAGGAATCATTTTAAGCCGTCCATGTAGTGGTTGATTTTGCGAACTACTCAAATCATAAATAAAATTCTATGAAATAAAGAGAGCTTAGGCTTGAAGATCCTAAGCATAATCGTACCACCACATGATCGTCGATCGGTCGGGTAACCACCACGGGTGCCGAACCACAAGATTGGCCGTCGAAGTCTGGTCATGACCGAACCACCATCTCAGGACCATCTGATCAGTGTACGGTCGGCTCACCGCTGAGCCTGGCGGCTGTTACTCTCATCGTTCGTCATCAACCATGGTCTCATCAGCTACCATACGTCGATCAAAACGCTCCGACCATCGCCGTTGCCAGCCTATAAGCCATGCTTATCGTCAACCACGTTGACACGTATATGACATAAGTCGAGTGAAGCCTCCAGGACTTGACGGCGATTATAAATCGGGGTTCAAAATGCACTAGGCGTCACAAAATGCGAAATGATCTCGGCGAATAAGCGGACCTCTTTGTTGTTGCGTTGAGCGTAAATTGATCGAATAAAATATTGCAAAATCGATTCGATTAAGCGTTTGAAATTTATCAATGTGTCGACACGCATATCATAGTCGAGAAGCCGTGATGATGTCCGAACAACCTTAGTTTATAAAATTGATTGTACCGTTAGCTTCAAAATATTGAAATCTATCAAATGGGCCCTCAATTAGATCGTACAAATATCGAATAATTTAAAGTGGTAGTCGCAAATTGAAATTTAAAATACACTAGGCGCCGCCAAAATCAATCCAAATGACCTCGATTAACAAACAAACTTATCGTAGCGTTCATCGAAATTGGTGGAATATAAATATTGTACAACAATGAGCAATAGATCAGCGCTCAAATGACACATTATGTCATAGAGATCGAGATCAAGCTTTTAGTTCTAGCCGGTGTCTGTAAGCCACCAGTTGTTAGATGTCACTCCCCCTAGACGAAATGTTACCGAAATTTTGTCTAATTTTCAGACTTAGAAAAAAAGGGGTGATTATATATTGCATTGTATATATTTTTTGCAGGTTTGAAGGCCTCGTCGTGCTCAGCAAGGCATGATGAGATGAAAAAATTGTGGTGTCATGAACATCACTTTCCTTACGCTTGAGGGTGTACACAAGCCAAAATACCTGATCACCTCACGGATGACGTCGAGGTGAGAATTTCATCAAATCTTTGACTTAGAAAAATGAGAGAATGAAATGGGCTAATTTAGGAGCCCTAAGTAAGAAAACCTGTAGCTAGTTTTATAGTGTCAAATAAAAAAAGGTGGGAGTCTTTAAAACAAATTTTGGGAAGAATAGAATATTTATTTTAAATCTACGTGAAATTTGGAGGAGGCTAATATTAAACTCACAAGCAAGTCAATTCATTATGGCTTAAATTGAGCGGTAAAGTGTTATCTCTTTTCGTAAATTCTTAAAATTAAATAAGCTTTAATTGGTGGGACTAATGCTAAACACATAATAAATTTGCAATAAATTCAAAATCTAAGAATGAATCTAAAGTGGGTTTAATAATTCTTATACGAATATGGAGGTGATTCTTGTGCTAGTTAATAAGCATGGGTGGAGCTAAAGCAACAAACACTGAAATCGATATAACTTATCAAAATTGATGTAAATTGAGCATAATCAAATTAGAAAAATTACAAAAACTCAACAAGTAAACTAAGTGTCAGTAGTGTTTTAAACTACAATCAAAATCAAAATGTCTTCTTCGACACCGGATCTGCAACTTTTTGTACAAGCAGACAGAAGACAATACTAAATCAAAATCTACAAAAATCATAGGTCCTTCTTTAATAAAAAAATTAATGAATTTCATTCTAATTATGAAATTCAAGAGCGATAATTTCATTAATTAATGAAATTAGCTAGTATAAATTCAGTATGTCTCGATGTACAGATTTCAAGTGTAAATTTTAATGTCTAAAAAGTCATGCGGTAAAATTAGAATTAAATGAAAATACAAAATCAATTTCATAATTCAAAAAAATAAAACTACCTAAATTCTTAAATTAGATGTGAGACATTATCAATGCTTAAATTCAAGTGCGAGCATGTTGTGGGTTAATTTCTAGTTTGAATCGAGATGCAGGTTAACAAAGCTAAAACCATAATAAGAGTTTCAAATCGGTGAAATATCGAGAAATTGATTAAATGTGATAGTATATCTAATCCTCATTAGATAAATAGAGTTGACAAGATCTAAAAAACTCTTAAATATATGTTAATTAATAAATCTTTAAATAGCAATCTAAAATTGATATCATAACTCAAAAATAAAAACTACATGAGTTCTTAAATACACTGCATGGACACTATGTTGAATGCTTAAATTCAAAAAGATGTTACATGAGTTGCTTCTTTCATGATTGGGTGTTAACAAAATAAAAACATAATAAGAGATTCAAATGGTGAAATAAGTGAGAAGCGATTTTGTCAGGTGATAGTAGATTTAATTCTCATTAGCAAATGAGTTGATAGGATCTAAAACTCTTAAACATATTTAAATTAATCGATATTTTTAAATCAAATTAAATAAAAATCTGCTCATAACTCAAAAATAAAAGAACTGCCTCCAGTTTAGTCTTATGACTGGGTCTGGGTTAACAAAACCTAAAAAACTAATAATAAGAGTTTTAAATCAATAAGATATCTAAAAAACTTATTCTGTCAAGTGACAGTAGATCTAATCCTATGTTAGTAGCTAAACAGAGTTGATAGGATATAAAGATCTTAAACATATTCAAATTAATCAAATTTTTAAATCAAATTAAATATCAATCTAAAAATATTCAAATGAAATTCTATCACTAAAAACTTAAACCAAACCCAATCTATTCACCTTCCACAACTATTTATCGATAAATTAAGAAAACTTCAGCTCAAAATAATGTCAAAATCAAGTCTTTTGCATGTTTACTCTCAATATCTCTTGCTGGAAGGCGTGGTGGTGTCCTCACGCGTGGCTATGCTCCACGATGAAGCAATTACAAGAGTCCTCGATGTGGTTTGCGGTGCTCAATATATTATGATCGATCATTTGGTAATCCCCAATGGCTCTACCCTTTGAGTTGTGAATCATAAGGTATACTTGATAGGGCAATCAATCTCATGAAGGTAAACTTAAGATTGTCTCCTAGACAAACACCATCCAAAGGATTTCTTGACGTAACCCATGTGTTGTTGATGAGGATCCTTCTGGGTTGTTGACTACCTTCGACTAAGTAAACTAGGGACATCAGATGACATGGGATCTAGATGACCGTCATTCCCAACCATGGTTTAAGTTGAAATGATGAACCGATCTCAAATTCTAAAACTCATATCTTCTACTAATGCAGCTTCGGCAATCTAATGGAATGAAAGTTCTCTCTCACTTTAGGAGGGGTAATTAACTATAGGGGCTTGCGCTTATAGGAAATCTAGAACCATATCTAAAGTCCTCACCAAATGAGGATGAAATATCTGGGTAGTGTCTTATCTACTATTCTATATGCCTTTTGAAAATTACACCGACACATTAAAACTACTCTTTTCATCAATGGTGGTGAATGAGATACAATGGACAAGGAAAGCGTGATGTACAACAATGATAAGGGTAAAAATCCTACTTATTCTAATCTACAACCAAAATTGGTACTATGAGGTAATGACAAATCTCAGACTTTTCCAAGTGGTGAGGAGTGTTCAAAATAAGCAACAAGAGATGATGAGCGAATGTGGCCATCTCTTAAAGAAAATATGAATTAAGAATATTCTTTTAGAAGGGACAGTGTGGCTAAATTATTTAGCAAGGTCAAAGTTGGTTTACGATTACGAAATCAAAAGGCAGAAGAAGGCGTCAATTGATAATCCAAATTACTGTCCCTATCATCGAATGATTAGTCACCCTATCGAAGATTGTTATGTCTTCAAAGATTGGCTAGAAAGGAAGTATCGAGGTGAATTTACACTATCCGATAGTGTTCTAGTCAAAAAAGAGAGTCTACAAGAATGATTACGTCTTCTTATCATCCAAAAGAAAGAAGAAAGAAGCGGTTCATATTGAAGAATGATAAATAGTAGTCTCCAAAAGATCATGAAGATCGAAGCGGCTAAAAAGGCGTCCAGTGTTAAGTGAAAATCACCACTTGAACCTATATTGGACTTAAAGAGATGCTAAACCAAGTATTTGGGCTTCTCATGCATTCAATAATGCTACTTCATCACACATGAGAAGCGGTCTACGAAACACAAGCCTCATAAATCAAAAGTTTAAGAAAAAAAAAAAAGATCAAGAAGAGAACTACAACTCAAAAGATCATTAACAATCTAGAGGAGTATCACTAGCCAGCAAGAAATCCATTTAGGCTTGAATACTTCATGCCTAAATTTCACATTGCTAAATCAGATGAAGAAGATAATGGTGAGCCTTGTCCGGTAGAGACATGCTAAATCATTTGTGTGATGTCAGATATTCTTCAACATCGGTTACTCCAAGACGACAAGGGTAGTCAGACAAACTCGACCAACCCATCAAAATTTCTATCAGGAAAGCAAGGAGAGCTTGAGGAGCTAATGTATGAATTCTGTTTAATGACTCAATAATACAATAACAGTTCAGATGAAGATTTATATTTTCCTGATGGAGAAGAGTCAGAGCCATCGATATAATCACGTATGAAACGTATGACGTTGAAAAGTGAGTCTAACTCTTTTGGCCAATCTTCTAGAATAAGAAGGGAACTTGAAGAAACTACCTCTTTAGAAGAATCTAAATGAGACAAAGTTATTCAAGTTCAGTTGAGAAGTGGTAAAGTCTTACCACCTTCATCAAAGAAGGAAAATACAAAAAAAGATAAAGGCAAGCAAATTGAAGTCAATTAAGATATTATTCCCAAAAACCTTAGGACAAAGCCTAAATTAAGCGAGAAGATAGATTATAATATTCTATCACACCTGAAAAAGATCTCGACACAATTGAGGGGTGTACGAGGCTCTCTTGATGTCAAAAGACCTCCGAGAAACTTTGATACAAGCTCTCAAAGATCCGGAGAGTTATGAAAGCTTACTTTGAGAAATGCATGGCAAGCATTGCAAACTCAAGATTTCCCAAGTAATCACATTTTAGAAGAGGATCTTATGTTGAGAATGACATCTCGTCCTCTATATGTTACTTGAGAGTGATGGCATCTCGATCAGAATATTGATTGATCAGTTCTTCTATCAATCTTATGAGTCTAAAGGTATTAAGAGGATTATCACTCGATATCCAACATCTTGGGAGAGATAAATTGATGATTCATGGATTCAATGAAAAAGGGCATAAAACTTTCCCGCTCAAAATTAAAGATTTAAATATAGAAGCCAAGTTTCATGTAATCGATACTGATACAACATTTAAAACTCTCTTAGGCCGGCCGTAGCTGCATGAGTATGGCATGGTCCCATCAACTATGCATCAATGTATGAAGTATCTGAAGATGGAGAAGAATTCAATTCTCGGTAACAACCATTTTCTCAATGAACAAAATCTATGAAGATGCAAAGTACTTCATCCTCAAAGAGCCTAAAGAAAGCCTCTTGAAGCGGTAGCATCCACTTGACTAAAAGAGCAATTTCATAAAATGAAAGAGCGAGAGGAGGAAGAAAGAGAAGAATGCGACTCTCCTAAATACTTGATTCACCTAAATCAAGAAAATTAGTTCTCATTTGGGAGTGACACAGAAGAAGAAGAAGAAGAAGATATTCCTGTCAAACCTAAGGGAACTTATAAGCTCTCAAGAAAAGCGAGTATGAAATAAGTGATTGATTGATATAATTTTG
The DNA here is from genome assembly GCA_021442155.1 of Cymbidium sinense. Classification (NCBI taxonomy): domain Eukaryota; kingdom Viridiplantae; phylum Streptophyta; class Magnoliopsida; order Asparagales; family Orchidaceae; genus Cymbidium; species Cymbidium sinense. Next base: position 250,957,088 of record CM038214.1, read on the forward strand.
AATCTACTTATGGAAATAGAGTTCAGATGGCGAGGATAGCTCACTTGGCAGAGTCAGATTACTCACTCAAAATTATACTCATCCCTCAACAATGCTTCAAAGAAATCACTCCACTGGAGGTTGATAATATTGAAGAATTAATAATATTTTATGTGCCGTCATTGAGTGAGAGTAATAGGATAGGAACTCTATTTTATAAATCTAAAGAGTCTCAGCCTCAAGATTTTGAACAGCCTATTCAACATAAAAATTATGATGAGATAGTGCCAACAAGAATACCAATATACTATCCAGAATTGAAGAATGATGCATAAGCTTGAATTCATATGGAACTACTAAATATGGACTCAAATCTTTAACAAAATGTGGAGCCAAAGAAGTCCTCAAGCATGTGATAAGTTTATCACTAAAGGTTTAGGGTTCATCCACAAATCTCATCAAGACAGAGCCTATTATAATATAATAGAAGCTGAGGTAGAAACTCATAGTGATGAAGAAGATGATTCTCATAAAATTCTTCCTAAAAATGAGGAAGAAGTGGAAGCCAAGCCACACGAAGAACTTGAAGATGGTGGACAAATAGCTACTATGGATGAACTTAAAGAAATCAACCTAGGAGCTGAGGATGATCCCCATCCAACTTTTCTGTGCCCTTCACATGAGAAAGTTGAAGAGCTAAAATGTTACTTTGTGAATTCGAGATTGCTTTTTGGACATATTTTGAAATGTCAGGTTTATCTCCTGATGTAGCAGTTCACAAACTAGCTATCAAACCAGATGCAACACCTGTTAAGCAAGCTCCTAGGCGAATGAGATTGGAGATTGAAGAATAGGTGATTGCAAAAACTAAGAAGCTAATCGAAGCAGGCTTCATCCGAGAGGAGAAGTATGTAGATTGGATAGCCAACATTGTCCTAGTTAGAAAGAAGAGCGGTCAAATATGTCTCTACATTGACTTCCGGGACCTAAATAAGGCATGCCCAAAAGATCACTTTTCGCTTCCCATATCAGAACTATTAGTGGACAACACTTCCATTTATGACATGTTCTCATTCATGGACGGATCATCAGGATACAACCAAATCAAAATGGCAGTTGAAGATGAAAAATATACATCGTTCAGAATACCTATTGACATCTATTGCTACACAGTCATACCATTTGGCTTGAAAAATGATAGAGCTACATACCAAAGAGCCATGACACGTATTTTCGATGAGTTGATTCATCAAAAGGTGGAATGTTATGTCGATGATTTGGGGTGAAAGAGCTTAAATCGTGAAAATCACTTGAAGACTTGAGAATTGTATTGAGAGAATTAGAAAATATGATCTCAAGATGAATCCTCTAAAATGTGCATTGGTATCCTCAGAAAATTCACAGGGTACATTATTCAGAGGTATTGAAATTGATCATGCTAAAATCAAGGCAATTATGGAGATGCCTCCCCCGAAGAGTTTGCATCAGCTCCATTCTTTATAAGGATAACTCGCATTCATCCGTCGATTTATATCAAACTTGTCAGAACACTGACAACCGTTTGCAAGGTTAATGAAGAAGGATGCTCCATTAAAATGGGACAAGGAGTGTCGAGAAGCCTTCAATAACATTAAAAGCTACTTAAAATCCACCAATTGGCTGCCTATTCACAGGAAGCCCACATTCTATACATTGTAGTAGAAGAGTCTCTTGGAGCATTATTGGCATAACACAATGAAGAAGGCAAAGAGAATGCTCTTTATATATTATCAGATTAATTGGGTAGAAATGAGATACTCTCAGATAGAAGCATTATTTGGCATTGATCTTTGCGGTCAAAAGCTTCATCATTATATATTATCTCATAAGATTACCCTTATCTCAAGGATCGATCTGCGGAAGTACTTGATGACAAGACCGGTGATTGGCTAAAGGCAAGATGGGCAACATTGCTTTACAATTTGATATCACATATCGTTCAGTGAAGGACAAGTCTTAGCATTTTCTAGCGCACATCATCCATGGACTCTTCTCTTAATGACGATTTACCTGATGAGCAAATTATGCTCATTCATGAAAGAGAAAAATCATAAATTTGGAAAATGTACTTTGATGGAGCCTCATCGATCAAACAAGTCCAACATCTAAATTTTCCAAGAGCAAGAGCAGGAATCGACATCATCTTCATAACACCAAAAAGAGGGATAATGAGATGATCATATGGATTGACCGAGCCAAGAACTAATAATGAAGCTGAATATGAAGCATTAGTGGCAGGTCTTGAAGAAGCTATTTTCATAGGCATTCAAAACTTGCATATTTTTGATTCTCAACTTATTATAAATCAAGTACTTGGCATCTATAAAATCAATAAGCTTGAGTTAGCTTTCTATCATAAGCAAGTTCTCAAGCTTATGAAGCAAATACCAAATATCACACTAACTCGAGTCTCTCGATCTGAGAATAGTAAAGCCGGTTGCTTAGCAAAATTAGCTAAGGAAATGACAAGTATGAATGGTGATTATGTCATGATCGATATATTTACTTGACAAGTTCTAGAGCTGAAAAATATCAAACCCCGCAGGTAGAGGGGTTATCAAACCTGATGCAGCAGGATGCGACTCAGGTTGCTCCTCATACTCTCCAAAATCAATAAAAAGTTATACCTAGAAGAGCTAAGAATGACATTTCCTCAGAAAAATAGTGTGAAGCCTTTGTTGTAGAAGAGTCACATGATTGGAGGCAACCTTTCATCGACTACTTTAAAGGAGGCAAATTACCAGTATAATAAATCACGGCTCAAAAAAAGAATGCTACATGCTTTCATCAACAATACTTTATATCGTAGATCCTTTGAACAAATGTTACTGGGTGATGAAGCGGCAAAGTGATGGTTGAAGTTCATGAAGGACTTTGTGCACATCGGTCGGTCCCAAGATGGCGGTAAAGATCAGGATGGGTTATTATTGGCCATCTATGGTGAGAGAACAATCATGCTAAGAAGTGTCATGAGTGTCAAGTACATGGGAATCTCATCCATCAACCTCCAAATCCATTACACCCAACAATAGCATCGACCATTGAATGTTGGGTACAGATGTAATTGGACCAATTGATCCACATCGGTGGACATCACTTCATCTAGCGGTGATTATTTCTCTAAGTGGTGAGGCTACTCCATTTAAAGAAGTTACTGGCGTCGGTGATCAACTTCTTCGCATAATGTAGTCTTTAGATTTAGTGTCACGAATAATTTTTTTGATAATGGCACAACCTTTCAAAAGTGCATAAAGATTTATAGATTCATCGATCGACACAAAATTGATTGGCGATATTCTTCAATATATAATCAAGAGCAAATGGTTTGGCGAGGCCTTCAACAAGACATTAGTCAAAGCTCAAGAAGATTCTTACTAAAAATAAGAGAATGGCATACCAAGCTAGTAGAGGCTCATGCATATCGAACTACCTACAAGCGGCCACTTATTCATTGGTATTTGGAACGAGCGGTTCTTCCGCTTGAAGTTGAGTTGCCTTCACTTCAATAGTCATCCAATACAATCTAAGCGAAGATCAAAATGCTCATCTGAGAATGGAGGAACTCGACGCGCTTGATGAAGTTAGATTACAAGCTCATCAAAATCTAGAAGTTTATCGAGCAAAGATGTCCAGAGCTTTTGACCATACGGTGCGACCTCGAACATTCCAAAAAGGAGAATTGGTCCTGATGCTGAGAACACCAATTATTCTCAATCAAAAATTTGGTGGCAAATTCGAGCCTAATTGAGAAGGCCCCTTTATCATGAAAAAAGTATACCAAGGAGGGGCATACCAACTCATCAATCTAAAGGGTGAAAGACCAATGCCACCAATTAATGGGTGATACTTGAAAAAGTATTATACTTGACGACCACATTCTTGAGGTACAATAGAAATCCCCCTGCAATACAGGGGGACATTTTTTTTAATATATCTATTTAGGTTAACATCGTGCATCATGCCAAGATCCCTAAATAAATACACTCTATATGAAAAACTTTTTTGTGAAAATTCTTCTGTCACACATGGGGCATTTTTAGATTTTTATATGTAGATAAAATCAATGTTGTATGTTAAAATCTCCTTTAGAGTACATTAATTCAAATATTGATGTATTTATGTATTTTCATCTTGAAAAATTCTCCTAAATGTACTTTAGAATTCCCCCTGCAAGACAGGCGGCATTTTTCAGTTTATATTAAGTTTATTTGAGTTGACATCATGCCATAAGATAAGATCCTCAAATATATGCTCATTCAAGTTGACATCGAACGTTACGCCGAAATCCTTGAATATATATATATATATATAATTATCATTGTTAAGTTGTAGAGTCTTATATGAATAAAAAGAATATATTTTTATGCATAAAAAGACAACCCTAAATATCAAGAAATCTATCTCTCGGATTTGCCAAATTCTGGAGATCAAGTCAAAAGAACTCCCAATTTTGGAAGCTTCAATCAATTAAGTTGGAGAAATATCAACCTCTACATCCTAAAGTCTAGGACACGGATGGGTTCTAAAGGTCGAACTCAATAAGCCCAAATGGCCGAGTTCGACTCTCCTCTCACTCAAGCAAGAAAAGGCCGTGAAAGAGCCCCCCGTTTCGTGATGACAAAACCACCAACCCACCATAGCTTATGTCGAAGACTCGAGTAGGTCTAAAGGTCAAACTCAACAAGCTCAAATATGGTAGTTCGCTCTCCTCACTCATAAGTCCGCAAAAGGGTGTAGTGAAAGAGCCCCTTGTCAATGATAAATTTGTTCAATCTCAAACTAGATCGCTTAGTGATTACAAGAAACCAGATCTAAGAGATCTCTTGATCGATAGATCAAGGCAATCTGAAAATGCTCAATTGCTACCTCAAATCAAATATTACTACAGTGATATTTTTAATCTATTCTTAAATGATGATCAAGCTCAAAGCATGATCAAAGCCAATCCTCATCAAGTATGTCAAAGCGGACAGGACCAGGAAGCAATTCCATAGTTTACAAAGCCGATGGAACTAAAGAATTTTGTAGTTATTCTCATTAAAGCACCGTTCTAGACTAATAACTCAACATTGACCCATATAAGAAAGGTTGGGTCATCTATATGTATCCTTCAATGAATCCATCAAAGCAATAAGCACAGGGTTCATGGCGTACATACACTTCCTGATAAGTCAATGTTGACAAATCAGGTTAGTCTTTCATCAAGTCCACCAAGCTCAAAGCTAGGACATAAGGAATTTCAAATTCCGTCAACATGGATAAACAATTCCAGAGTCCTTCATCGAAACAAGCAGATCAATTCCTCCATCAAACCCAACCAAGCATGAAGCTAGGGTTGGAGGAAACTCAAATCTACAATGACATAAAAGAAAGAGATCTTCAACAAAGCCATTGAAGTAGATAGTAGATAGTGCAAGAACTCTTATCTATATGACAAGTCGATTCTGACAAATCGGTCAAGCCCGTCAGTTAGCATGTCCAAAATATGGTGGCATACTAATGACAAATCCTATCAAAAGCTCCATAGCTATTGCGAGTTTAAAATGATCAATTCTGTGGCCGGCCAAATGGTCAACCCGGTTTTCAACAAATATGACTCAAATCACATTTGTCATTTGTTGACCTCCACATATATGTCATAAGTCAAGTCAAGCCCACACAATTGCGAACTTCGGACAAGGCGCAAATTGAGGTTTAAAATGCACTAGACGCCACCAAAAATGGTCGAAACAACCTTTGATCGATAAGCAGACTTCTTCATTGCGTTTAGAACATCAAAATTGATGAGAACATAGATATTGCAAAATCTAATGATTAATCGATTAAGCGCAAGCTATCAATGTGTCGACACACGTATCGGAGTCGAGAAACCACAACGATGTTTGAACGACCTTAGTTCATAAAATTAATTATACCGTTAGCTTCAAAACATGGAAATCTATCAAATGAGATTGTTCACACTCAATTCAGACGAGTCTGTGCAAATATCAAATGATTTGAAGTGATAGCACGTAAATTGAGGCTGAAATATACTAGACGTCGCCAAAATTAATTCAAATGACCTCTGATTGAGAAAAAGACTTCATCATTGCATTCAGAATATCGAAATTAGTCATGATATAAATATTGCATAACTTAATGAGCAACCATCGCCGGGCCGAAGTCACACGCGTATGTCGAGGTCAGGAGGCACTGACGTAACTCAAATGACTTCTATTCATGAAATTGATCGTGTCATTGGCTTCAAAATGTTGAAATCTATCATAAATCGCTTCACTAAATTGGATGAGTCTTCACAAAATCAAGCGTAAAGCGACGCGATTTCTAAATAAATGGCTCCATTTGCACGAAACCAAATGGCCTCCGATCGTGAAAGAGATTATTACGCTCGTAACAATGAAATTATCCTAAATTGATATATGTATCGACTATGTGCATTTACGTGAAATCCACATTTAAAATATTCAATAAATTCAAAATTTATTAAAAAATTCCTAAATTACCCCATTTCCCCCATATTTTCAGTTTTTTACCAGAAAAATAAAAAAAATAAAAAAAAAACTACTCCCTCCTAATTTTTCCCCCATTTCTTTCCACTTCTAGCAACTTCCTCATTCTTTCCTCCCTATTTTTCTCTCTCCAGCAGTCCTCTCCCATAAAAGGTAAAAAACTCCTCCTTTTTTCAATTTTCCAAACAATTTCTTACGACGCTGCAACCCGCGGATCAGACGTTCCTTCGCGATACCGCCACCTCAGACCGCTTCGCTTCATACCACAAGAACCAACTAATCACTCCACTACAAGCAAGATACGTGTATAATTCGCTTTAAACCAAAATCGATTAAAACTGAACAAATTTTAAATTTGGATTGATTTTAATTTTATTTTGATTTCGCTTTAGTTTTAGCTAAATTCGGTTTTAGATTATGGATCGATTTAAAATTTATAATCAAAAAAAATCTAAAATTTAGCCCCGTTGCAAAAAATAAATCTAATATCTGACGATAATGGATATTACAAATCCTAGGCTATGGCTTAAACCCAAAAGCTTAAGCGATTAGGTTAGGGAGGCAAAAGGGCAAAGCTACAATGGCAATCCGTCCCCACGGCCGCGGGCTGGTTCTTTACTTCTCTAGTTCTCTTCGACTCTTCGTTGTAGTTGTCGACATTTTCGTTCTGTTCATGATTCTTCTGTTTTCTTCTCGACTTCTCCTTTCCTCTCACTTGTCGTCTCGTAACCTGCCAAGAACACCGCTTTCCTTCTTCTTTAAGTTTTTCTCTCTGCTCTGTATCGGTCTCGATTCTCGCTTCACAGATTTCAGAAATTGGTAATATGCACGTGGCTGCAAGAATAGCATCTCAAGAATGCAGGTTTTGTCTCGATTCTCATGGATTCTTTTATGTTGTTTTGTGTTTTGCTTTGGAGATTTTGAGTTGAGTTGTTTACTATTCCAGATATGCAACTCTTCTAGTATATTCTTTGTCATGTTTCATTTATTTTGAAATGGTATTGAATCCCTCTTATAGTCTTATTTATTTTATTGTCTTGTTTCCTGATATTTGCTTCTTGGTCGGTGGTGCTAGATATGGTATTTTTCCTGCTGCATTGGTGGTGGCTTTGATGGTTATTTTTGGACGCCCTCTTTGTCTCCCTATGGCTTTCCTCTCTCTCTCTCTCTCTCTCTCTCTCTCTCTCTCTCTCTCTCTCTCTCTGCTTATATTCTACTATTTTGCTATTAGCTATTTGGGTGGAAGTTTTGCCTTTTGTTGTTGATGTTATGCCACATGTTGTTGTTATGCCTTTCATTGATGTTATGCCTTTGATACATGTTGTTATGTCTTTGGGTCATTGTTGTTGTTATGTCTTTCACCTTTGTCGTAGTGGGTTGTGTTGTAACCCTTGTTCTATTCATGATTTGGAGACTTGAGTTGTTCGGTTCACTATTCCGAATCAGAGGCCTATATATAGTTTGTGTTATGTGGTATCTTATCTGCTGAAATGAATGGAGTAATGGATTATTTTGTTATCCCTATGGCTTTCCCTCCATGTTGTCGCTTATATTCTACTATTTTCTATTAGCCTATTTGGGTGGAGGTTTTGCCTTTGGGTCAGCTGGATGTTATGCCTTTAGTCATTAATGTTATGTCTTTGGGTCATTGTTGTTGTGTTATGCCTTTGAGTTTTTTGTTGAGGTTATGCCTTTGGGCTGCTGTTGTTGTTATGCCTTTGGGATGCTGTTGTTATCATGTCTTTGGAGTTTGGGCTACTGTTGATGTTATGCCTTTGGGCTGCTGTTATTGTTATGCCTTTGGACTGTTGTTGTTACCTGTTGGGTTGTGTTGTTACCCCTATTCTATTCATGATTTGGAGACTTGGAGTTGTTCACTATTTTGAAATCTGGAGGCCGGTTTTGTAGTTTGTGTTATGTGGTATTGCTTATCGGTTGAAATCTGAATGGAGTAATGAATTATTTTGTTATGCTTGTGGAGTTGTTTACTAGGAGTAATTTACTATTATGGAGGCAGGTTATGTAGTTTCTAACTTTCTGTTATGTTGGTATTGCTTATTTTGTTATGAGTGAGGTAACATTTCTGAATTTTAATTGCTTCAGGATGTGCTATTTCAGACTTTCAGTGAATGCACGTTACAGTTTGGGGATATTTGGCGGCGCTTTCGGCAATGATGGCTTTGATGTCACATTTCATTTACTACTATTGGTAGCATTATATGTGATTATAACCCTCCAATCTGGAGTTTGGATGCTCATATATTCTATTGCTCTTAGTAATTTTTTAACTGAACCTGAGCCTTTCTTTTCTTTTAAATTTTACTTTCATTTTTTAGTCTCTCTTTTGTTTAATCTCTTATTTCTAATCATAATAAAAGATGTCACCCCGATCCAATTGCCACAAAGAACATTTGTAGAGTTAGTTGCAAGCATAAACAATTTAGTATTTCAAGCCATTAATCAGAAACTATGAGCATTGAGCTGGAGCACAGCCTCATAGGTAAACTTCAGGTTAGATTTTTTCTTAAAAACAGTTCTTATATTTATGTATTTATTATGTTTGTTGCTCACCACTTTTAGATATTTTAATGTTATTGCTTATCAAAATTCAATAACCATTTATATCTGTATTTTGTAAATTATCATTTCACCGATAAAAGAATACGCAGCGTTAAAAAAATAACACTTTATGAGCAATACGTAACTGAACGAAGTACATCAGAATCTTGATCATGCCTTTTAAAATGTGGAAGAGAATTAGAAACTAAAATGTTTATGAATTATGAATGTTTATGAATATTTATGAATGCTTATTCGATATGTAATTATAATCCTTTTAAATATGGCATGTTTATGAATGTTTGTAATATTGCAAAAAAATTTTTTTTTTAGCATATAAATTTTACATTAATGGAACTTGGCAAATGTGTTATGTTATTAAAAAATTGTGTGAAAGAAAAGATGTTTGAAGAAATATATTTCATCACATGTGTTAATGTGTTATGTTAATTAGTGCCTTTAAGTAATATATTTAATATTTATTTTTCAAATCAATTTAAACATAAACATTTCAAAACTATGAGTATATATGTTTCAAAAATATAAATCATAAAGGAATCAAATCGTCATAGTGGAAGTGTGGAACTCAAATAAAAAAATCGTAAATTGCATTTTAATTAAATAACATTGTTTTATTATTTTCTTTTTAAAACCAACCAAAATCCAAATTTTTGGATTGATTCATTATATTAAATCTTATACGGATTGATTTTTGATTCTAATTTCAAACCGAACGGATTACCAAATTAAAACCGACCGTCTAATCCAATCTGATCTACCAATCTAGCTCCACTTCGACACACCGCCAAATTTTCGCTTTCCGCTCGTGAATGGCCAACTCAGAAACCGCCTAGCGTAATTACATGACCCGCACTAAATCGCATTTGGACGAATCGTTTCCCAGAACCCGTTCCTTCGTTTTAGTCCCCGCTCTCGTGTGTTTTCAAGACACCGCTTATTCTCATTCCAAACCAACCCTTCTCTTTCCTTTGAACAATGAAACAAAAAATTTCAAACGCAGCCTTTCCAAGGCACCCTTCATACCATACTCCTCCTTATATGGAATCCTTTTCATTTTGGCACATCTAATCAAGGAAGAAAATCACGAAATTCCTTCGATTGTCATAACTTGCTTTAGATGTCATTTTTGCCAAAATAAGAAAATCATCAGACATTTCCTTCAATTTTCGCATTGTTTTATCCCAGTCATTGCTATCTAAGAAAATCATCACAGATGAATTCTTCCTGATTTTTATGTCGCTCTTACCTTGATTCCAATCGATACCTAACTATATTTGCTTCAAGATGCAACACTCAAAATATGTAGAACATGGGGATTTATGAATGTGATATATATATATATATATATATATATATATATATATATATATATATATATATATATATATATATATATATATATATATATATATATATATATATATATATATATATATATATATATATATATATATATATATATATATATATATATATATATATATATATATATTATATATAATATATATCTTAATGTTTTTCAGAATAGATTTTCAGTGCTAATTTGACGAAAAAAAATAAAATGTCATGTCAAGAAGACAATCACTACCATGGCAGAAAAGCCACCATTATTGAGATGGCTCTCTACAATGCTACCAAAAATTTTGTCAATTTCCGACTTATAAAAAAAATTATACATACATTGTATGTATTCTTGCGATTTGAAGGCCTCATGTGCTCAAGGATGAGATGAAAAAGGCCGTGGTGTCACAACACACACTGCTTCGCTAACAGGTGCACCGAGCAAGCCAAAACACCGATCCCTACAGGATGATGCCGGGAGACTATAAATTTCCCAAATCTTTGACTTAATAAAATGGGAGAATGAAATTGGCTAATTTAGAACCAAGTGAAAACCAACTAATTTTATAGCCAAATCAAAAAAATGAGCCTTTAAAGCAAATTCTAAGATATTTATTTAAAATATGGAGCTAAAGCAACAAACACTGAAATCGACATAACTTATCAAAATTGATGTAAATTGAGCATAATCAAAAAATTACAAAACTCAACAAGTAAACTAAGTATCAAGTAAACTACAATCTAAATCAAAATTTCTTCGCCACATTAAACAGCAAGAGAACTGTCAAAATTGATACGGATCATTAATTAACAGGATATTATTAAAAGAGTGTCATTTAATTAATTAATTTTTTGTTCCGAGGATATTCTACAATTCTACCACGCTCATAAAAAGGAGATCAACCATGCTCTGGCTATAAAAAGAGAAAGCTTCAGAGAATTATAAAGATGGGAAAATCTTGAGACTCAAGAAGGTTCCACCATATTCGAAGGTGTTGGAGGAGGAAGGCTTCAAGAGAACTCTGGATGAATACCTGAACTTTTACATGATTGTGTGAATGATCTGAACCATGTATATATTATTGTATTCTAGAACATTCTTTTAATTCTGGGAAGGGGAGGACTATAAATGGGGACCTCACCCTCATTTGAACCAAGCAAGGAAGCAAGCAATAACCAAGCAAAGGGATCCGGTTTCAAGCAATCTTGTATAAAGCTCTTGCATATGAAGTGCTTTCTTACTTCCAACCTCTTATCTAAAAGAGTTTTGAGCATTCTAGTCAGTGTAATTTTAAAGCATATGAAGGAGTGCTCTACGGAGACTAGAAAAGTTTCTACACCTGCTGAAATCTTGCAACAACATCCTTCAACCCAACCCTTTGCCTATCTGAGGACACCACAAACTAAACACTTCATCCTGATTTAAACACTCACCACCACAATGGCTTCGAAGAAGATAAACATGACCAACGAGGTAATGCTCTAGCACAAAAAGAATCCTTCCCCACCTGTCGATCTCATCATGGTTAAAGGAGACGATGGTGTGCTTAGGGATGATTTCCACAAAACACTGACATCCCGCTAAGGAAGACACGAACCGACCGCCCGATAATGGGCGTCAAGTTTCCACCGATGAAGATGGCATGTCTGGTTCCTTACCTACCGTGATAAGGTCAACTTCGGGTGAATCAAATAAGGGCATCTTCTTCCTCGACTTGATCACGATGCCTTTGAATTCTCAAACGCGGTCGGAATATTCAAGAATTCAAAGATCAAGTCCTGCCCACCATTTTGGAGAGTGATCTGTCACATGGATCATGTGAACACCGTAGATCCGCTTTGACATTGACTTGAGCTTTGCAACATCTACAAATAATTAAACTGGATTGTAAATGCGTGAGTGAAATGATCATTCCTTAAAAAAAAATTCTATATCTAGTAACACTTGCAATTTCCACAGGCAGACAATTCACTCACCACAAAGTAGCTGGAAGGCCGCAAGCAGAACAAAGAGTGGCTCACCTTGTGGTTGTAATGTAGATTGCTCATAAGCATCCGACAATAATAAGTACTAATCGTTGTTTCAAAAATTTCAACCAAGATAGCTTTGGATACAAGTACTGAAGGCGTGGATGAAGCATATCATCTTCACCGAGTGGCTCAAATGGTTTGATACACGAATGGTGGGGTGTCACGTACTTTTGATCATGGACAATATCGCATCGCAATGCAACTTCTTCTGTTGTTACACTAACACGACTATTTTTACCTTCGCCAAACACCACGCCGAAGATAAGCGAGCGTAATTATCAAACTTCAAGGCCTACTACCGCCGCATTCAACCGATGCCTTTAGGACAAGGTTGTAGATAAAAGATCGATTTGAACATCCGCTTTGTATTCATCAGACAGAAGTCAAGTCGAGACAATAATCGCTGTTATCCATTTCATGCAGAGAGATGTTGCTAGCCAGGATGCACTCTTGATCGATCATTATAGGCAGTTCAAAGCTATCGAACAATGGACATCAACCTAAATATCCAACTAATAAAATGGCCTACATTCAACGAGGTTGAGATCGTCAGACCTCTCAGAATGGTGCTAGAAGACAAAAGTTAACGGCCGGAACCTAAAGAATTTCAGGTTTGCAAATAAATCTGGAGCTTGATGCGAAGATGTCATTGGGAGATTTACGTCATCCAAGATCAGACAAGATCGTGATCGATAACCAAAGCCTGTATTTAATTTTCAGATTTCAAAGTTTAAATAATTGATGTCAAATTTTGTAACAAATATATGTTTAGTAGTTATCAATATAAAAATTTTCAAGATCAAGTATTAATTATTGACTTTGGGAGGTTTATTAATAAATGTAAAAATTAAATATACCATTTGTAACTATTTATAAGGTTATTAACTTACGATCAACCATTTTCAGTACAAAATGCATATAAAAGATAATACTAAATCAAAATCTATAAAAAATCATAAGGCATCCTTTAATAAAAAATTAACAAATTTCATCCTAATTATGATTTTCAAAATAATTTCATTAAGATGAAATTAACTAAGTTATACCTCGCATGTTCTGACGTAGATTTTAAGTACTAATTTTAATGTAAAGAAAAGCTAAAATTTGAATTAAATGAAAATACAAAATCAATTTCATAATTTAAAATAAATAAAAACTATTCTTAAATACACCCGATGTGCCCACCTATGTCAATGCTTAAATTCAAGGATGTCATGCGGTTTCCCGGTTTAGTCTTGGATTAGGTTAACAAAACCTAAAAATCTATAATAAGAGTTTCAAATAAGTGAAATATCTGGGAAACTTATTCTGTCACATGACAGTAGATCTAATCCTCTATTAGCACCTAAATAGAGTTGACATGATCTAAAAAACTCTTAAATATATTCAAATTAATCAATTTTTAAATAACAATCTGAAATTGATATCATAAATACTTGTTTCGTTGTCTTCCTGCTAGTCTTATGAATGTGTTAATAAAATCTAAAAAATCTATAACAAGAGTTTCAAATCGAAATATGTGAGAACTCATTATGTCGTGACATCGATCTAATCTAAAGAAAGTGAGATCTAAAAGCTCTTAAACATATTCAAATTAATCGATATTTTTCAAATCAAATTAAATAAAAATCTGCTCATAACTCAAAAATAAAAGAATTAAATTCTTAAATACATTCATGCCCACACTCTCAATGCTTAAATTTAAGTATATGAGAATGTTGGGCGAGTTGCTTCCCAGTTTAGTCTTAGGACTGAGTTCGGGTTAACAAAACTTAAAAACTAATAATAAGAGTTTTAAATCAGTAAAATATCTAAAAAACTAATTCTGTCAAGTGACAGTAGATCTAATCCTCTGTTAGCAGCTAAATAGAGTTGACAGGATCTAAAGCTCTTAAACATATTCAAATTAATCAATTTTTCAAATCAAATTAAATATCAATCTAAAAATGTTCAAATGAAACTGTATCACTAAAAACTTAAACTAAACTCAATCTATCCACCTTTCGCAATTGTTTGTCGGGGTGATAAATTAAAAAAATTATAGCTCACAAAAGAGCCAATGTCAAATCAAGTGTTCTGTTATGTTCATTTTCAATCAATCTCTTGCCAGTAAGGACGTGGCCCATATTCTCACCACCTTGACCAATAGCTCCACGATGAAGCAAAACCGAGTCCTCGATCGGTGGTTTAGCCGCCATCATATTGTGATCACGATCGTATCTGTTCTCGCTCCGCCTTTTGAGTTGTGAATCATGGGTATACTTGATAGGCAAACAACCTCTCACGTCAAGGTAGACTTAAGATCGCTCCTTAGATAAACACCACCTCAGTCTATAAAGATTTTTTTGGATGACGTAACCCATGCGGCCGATGAGGATCCTCTTGGGGTTAATACCTCCTCTGACTAAGTAGACTAGAGACCGCGACTGCCCGGGATGACGGAACCATGGGATCTAGATCAGACACATCATCATTCCCCCAACCATCCAATTTAATTTGAAATGATGAACTTCACATCTCAAATTCTAAAACTCTATATACTGCTACTATACGCTACGCTTTCAGCGATCTAATGACTAGCTTTAATCGAAAGTTCTCTCACCACCGTCGACCATCATCGTCAACCGCTGACCGCTGCTGTTCACCATCACCAACTATCACCAACAACTATTACAAAATGCATCGTCGATGTTTATTATTACGATTGGGATTCCCTGCTTTCTCATATACAATTCTGTAATCCTGTATCGATAAAACTTTGTACTCCGAAATAATTATATAGTGGAAGATTTTTACTGGCCTAGGCCCCATGATTTTTTACCCTCTTCCTGGGATTTTTTCATATAAAAATCCTGGAGTTTCTTGTTCAGTCTTCAAATATTTGTGTGTGTGCTGGATTTGACAATAAGGCTAAAGCGTAAACTTTTATTCTACTGCAACTGGTTTTCATGCAACAGTTTGGCGTCATTTGGGAGAACATTCTCTTTACATCTTCACAATGGTTGACAATTTGACTTTATGTTCATAATAGTACCACCTATATGGTGAAAAAAATTTTACTCTCGAGGAACACATAAGAAGAATGAAGAGTCATCAAACTGATCATTCGCCTTTGTTGAGAGGCAACTCTAATCTCAAAAGATTATTCAAATCAATATTCTCGATATCTAATTGATTATCAGTTCGAGAAGCAAATCAGTAATACTAATGAAAAATACAAATGTCAAGGAGAAACTTTGGCTACAAGCTCAAACAAATATTTTGATTTGACCCCTTCCACACAGGTTAACATCATCGAGCGAAGATTCTGATAAACAATTTCGGGTAGGTCAAAACTTCATGGTTTCGATTAGACCTACTCCACGCAGGTTA
Source organism: Cymbidium sinense (assembly GCA_021442155.1). Lineage (NCBI taxonomy): Eukaryota > Viridiplantae > Streptophyta > Magnoliopsida > Asparagales > Orchidaceae > Cymbidium > Cymbidium sinense. Next base: position 250,972,939 of record CM038214.1, read on the forward strand.
ACGTCATCAAGCTTAAGACTGATAAACAACCCTGGATAGTCAAAACTGACCTACTCCACACTGTGTTAATATCATCGAAATAAGACTCAAAAATAACTGATGCAAAACTTTGCACCTACCCACAACGCAGATAACATCATGGCGAGACTTTGACAAACAACCTCGGATGGGTCAAAAATCCTTGGCGGATTCGATTTAGCCTCTTCCATACAGGTTATCATTATCAAGTAATACTTTGAAAAATAATCTCGGATGGGTCAAAAATCCTTAGCTGATTCGATTCAACCTCTTCCATATAGGTAAGAAGTCAAGTAACACTTTGGCTAATACCTAAGATAGGTCAAAAGGTCCTTGGTGGACATTCCGTAGCCTCTTCCATATAGGTAGACATGCAAATGTTTTGACTAATACATGATAGGCCAAAAGGTCGCTGGACTTCCCACGGCCTCTTCCATACAAGTTAACATCGTTGTGGTAACTTTCCGACCAAGAACCTCGGATAGATCAAAAATCACCGGTGGATTAATTCGACCTCTTTGTTAACGCCATCAAGAACACTTTGACAAACAAAATGGGTCAAAATAACTATCAATTGACTTCTGGATGGGTCAAAATTCTCGGATTTGATTCTACCCTTCCATACAAGTAAACATCAAGTAACATCATGGAGAATGATACTCAAAATTACTTCTAGTTGTTCAAGGATGGTTCCTAATTGACGTTTCCACCATCTGGCAATTATCTCAAAACCATCCAAGTTTCAAGAAATCCAATTCTATAAGAAGTAGAAACCATCGGCGCCTTCAGTTAAACAGGTCGATGAACTGATGCCTCTTTCGAGGGAAAACTGAGCTATATGAACTACGCCTTGAACGCCCAAACCTCAAGGTCCGACGAACGCTCTTTTGAGAAAACCGAGCTCGTCAGATGAACCACGCCTGAGTTCAAACCCGGTCACGATGACAGACGCCTCTCGAGGGAAAACGAGCCTCGTCAGATAAACTATGGGTACGCCTCCAAACCCAATCGTACAAACAACTTGATGTCTCTCGAGAGAAAATGGCGTCAGATGAACTAAGAGTCTTGATCCTATAAGCAGAAGTCCGACGAGAGAGTTGATCTATTGAAGGAAAAGTGGAGCCTCATCGTATGAACTACGGGTCATGATTGCCTCCAAACCCGGTTGGTTCTGACGAGATTGACATTCTCTCAAGGAAAAATCATCAGATGAACTATGGGTCTTGACGCCTCAAACCCTTCCAATGAGGATACACCTCTCTCAAGGGAAAACTAGAGTTTCACCGTATGAATTATGGGTCTTGATCACCTCAAATGGTCCCCGATGAGATATTGACACCTCTATCGAGGGAAAATTGGAGCTCAGTATGAACTACGCCTTGATCACCATCAAACCCATCGGTTCAAGACGCCTTCAAGGAAAATCGGAGCTCGCCATATGAACTACGGGCCTTGATGGCCCAAACCCTTGTCACGAAGACAGATGATGCATTTCTTGATGGAAAATCGGAGCCTCGTCGTATGAACTATGAGCCTTGATCGCCTCCAAACCCGGTTGTTCCGAATTTGATGCCTCTTTCGAAAAACTGAGCTCAGATGAACTATGGCCTTGAATGCCTCAACCCGATCATGGGACAAACGCCTCTCGAGGAAAAATTGGAGCCTCATCGTATGAACTACGAGTCTCGATTTATAAATGGTCCAACGAGAACGACTCTCAAGGAAAAACTAGTCAGATGACTAGGGTCTTGATCACCTCAAACTTTCGACGATGATAGTTGACACCTCTCTCGAGGGAAAACTGGAGCCTTATCGTATGAACTACGGGCCTTGACTGGTTCCAAACCTGGTCTGTCCAACGAAGATAGTTGACGCCTATCTCGAGGGAAAATTAGATCGTCATGACATCTTGACAAAAAGTAAATGATTAGAAGAAGGTCAAAGCTTCGCTGACAAGAGAAACAACAATAACAACAACAAGCATTAATCCCACTAGGTGGGGTCAGCTACATGAATCCTTCATCTCCATTGTGTCCTATTATGTGTCAAATTATCATTTAATTCAAATATACTAAGTTCATTTTTATACATCTTAACCAAGTCTTTTAGGTCTACCTCTACCTTTCTTAACATAAGGCAAATCTAATGCATCTACTCTCCTAATCATCTGACGGCCAACGCTTTATGTGGCCAAACCATCTAAGGCATTCTCCCTAATCTTATCTACCACTGGAGCTACTCCAACTTTTTCCTGAACATACTCATTTTGCATTCTATCTCTAAGAGTAAAGCCACTCATCCACCGAGCATCCTCATCTCTAACACTTAACTTAGTCTTATGCTTCTCTTTATTGGCCAATATTCGCACCATAAGTCATTTGTGTCTTACCACCATCTTATAAAATTTTTCCTTAAGTTTAAGTGGAACTTTTCTATCACATAAAGCCGATGCATTCCTCCACTTCAACCATCCAACTTGAATTCTACTAATAACATTCCATCTATTTCACCATCATTTTGAACAATAGAACCTAAATATCTCAATCGCCACTCTTATTAATGACTTGATCACCTAAAGTCACAACACTACCACTAAAACTTCTACAACTAAAATTACACTCCATATATTCGCTTTAGATCTACTTAAACGAAAACCTTTAGACTCTAAAGTTGACCTCCATAATTCAAGTTTCATGGACCCTCTCTAATCTTATCAACAAGAAGAATGTCATCAGGAAAAAGCATACACCAAGGTACATCTTCTTGTAAATGCCTCGTAAGAATATCCATAACTAAAGTAAAAAAGATTAGGGCTTAATGTTGATCCCTGATGTAATCCAACTGAAATAGGAAAATATTTTGTCAATCCTCCTTGTGTTTGGACATAAGTAATGTACTCTAGTATACATATCCTTAATGACTTGAATATAACCAATATTAACTCCTTTCTCGTTTCTAGAACTCTCCAAAGAACATCTCGAGACTTTATCATAAGCTTTCTCTAAATCAATAAATATCATATGTAAATCCTTCTTACTTTCTCTATGCTTCTCCATCAAACCTCTTAACAAATGTATAGCATCCATAGTAGATCTACCGCATGAAATCAAACCGATTATGAGAAACTTCGATCACATCGTAACCTATGCTCAATTACTCTCTCCCATAATTTTAATGTATGGCACATTAACTTAATTCTCTATAATTTGCACACTCTTGTGCATCACCTTTATTCTTAAATAAAGGAACCAACAAACTCTTTCTCCACTCATCCGCATGCATCTTTTAGTCTTTAAAATAACATTAAAAAGATTTGTAAGCCAAGAAATTCCTTGATTTCCTAAATATTTTCACACATCTATTGGAATATTATCCCATATCGCTTTTCCACATTTCATTTTCTTTAAAGCTTCACTAACTTCATTTACTAATACGATGATAAAATGAAATTCTTATTTTTGTTTAGTTTATTGCTAAAATCAATCATACTTTCGTGATCCTTCATTAAAAAGTTTATCAAAATACCTCATCCACCTATTTTCAATATCTTTTCTAAGAAAAGCACTTTATTATTTTCATCCTTAATAACCCTCACTTGAACTATGTCTTTACTTCTCCTATCTCTTTGGTTGGCTAACTTATACATACATCTTTCACCTTCGATATCTAATCTATCAGTATAAATCACTAAAAGCTAAATTTTTTGCATCACATATCGCTTTCTTAGAATCTCTACAGCCACTTTATATCTTTCCCAATTCTCCGAAGTTTTATATCTAAACCAAGTTTTATAATAATTCTTCTTATTTCTTATCTTTTCTTGCACACTCGACTCCCACCAACTATTCTTATTAAAAGAAGCTTTTCCTTTAATTCTTCAAGCACATCTTTAGAACTGCTTAATTTCACTTGATATTTTTCCCACATAACGTTATTTTAGCATCCCAAATTCTAATTTCTTGTAACTTGCTCTTAAAAATATTTTTATTTGTGTTCTTTATGTATCCGCATCTAATCCAAGGATAATAATTTAATTTATTTTTTCTCTTACAACCTTTCATCTTAAAATCTAAAACTAATAGTCGATGTTGGGTACTTAAAATTTCATTTGGAATGACCATACAAGAGAAAAAAAAATTTTACTCTAACCCTTGAACTTCTGTTAGATAATTTCTCATCTAACACACAAGCACACTAGAGCATATGAGAGTTGTCTCCTTACTTGACCATATGGGGGTTTTTATAGATCCACTGTAAGGGAAAAGAGAGAATAAAATTTTAAAAAAAATTATCTCCTTATTATGACATTTAATTAGAAAAAAAAATCCTCCTCATTATGACATTTAATTTAAAAAAAATCATCTCCTCATTATAACATTTAATTAAAAAAATAAACCTCATCTTCTCATTATGACATTTAATTAAAAAAAACTTCATCTCTTTCAAGACTAAATGTCGATATATATAAATAAACATCGATAATTAATTAGTTAATAAATAAATTAATATATATAATATATGTAATTATAAATCATAATAATAAACAAAGTTATTTCATTTTAAAAAACTTAATATATTTTTGAATGAGATAAGTAATATCATCCAAAAATAGGAGGCAACTGATATGACATTAAAAATTCTACTAGTCGAAGCATGAATCTTGATGTCGAAAGTAATCTAATTCTGAGTCAAGACTAACCCAGATCAAACGCTTATTATCAATCGGTTCATAAATATGGAGTGTTTATAGTCAAATTGAGCGTCTTGACGAGCCGTATATAACAAGCCCAAGATCTCCTAATTCTGACTTCATTTGAGCATTCAAATACTTAAAATATATCAAATGATCTAAGGAATCATTTTGAGTCGTCCGATGAAGTGGTTCGAATTTTACAGAAATGCACTCCTATAATCTATAAATAGCGCCTCATTCTTCACATGAGAGGAGACCGAAGCAAAAGAGAAGAGAGAGCTCTAAGGCTTGAAGATCCTCCAAGCATAATCGTGTCATCACTCAACGGTCGCCGACCATTGCCGCCGCCACAACCATCGCCGATTGCCGCTGCCGGCCACCACCGCCGGTCACTTGCCAACCGCCGTTGCTGGTCATGATCGCCAACCATCATCTCCGACCACCATCGTCGGTCACCGCCATCGACCACTGCTGCGGTCACTACTAATACCACTACGGCGCCGCTGTTTGGCCACTACCATCGACATTGCATCAACCACTGCCGCTGATTACTATATCGCCGCCATCACCGTGCCAGTCAACTACCACTCAATCATCATCGTTATCAACCATCGCCTTCGGTCACCACCGCTATCTAGCCGCCATCGTGTTTCGGCCATCTCGCTACTATCACCACCGCCAGCGTTGCCGACCGCCGACCGTGCCGTAGCCAATTATCACCACCGCCACAACACATGCCTTTAACCACTACCGTGATAATCAGGTTACCCGATTCTGATTCCATTGTCAGACTTTCTCATATATAATTCTGTAATCCCATATCGAGAAAACTTTGTACTCTGAAACATTTATATAGTGGAAGATTTTTACTAGGCTAGGCCCCGTGATTTTTTACCCTCTTCATAGGGTTTTTTCACCTGAAATCCTGGAGTTTCTTGTTCACTCTTCAAATATCTGTGTGTGTGCTGGATTTCACAATAAAGTTAAGGTGTAAACTTTTATTCTACCGCAATTGATTTTCTAGCACGCAATAATAATCAAGATCAATTCGTCAATCGAACCTACAGTTCAAATCAATTTTTACTGAATTGATCACAATCAATCTGTTGAATTGATCGATTTGATTAGGTTTTCAAATCATTGAGTCTAATTTAATTGTTTGTCATATAAACGAGAAGACCATACAATCAACAAGGCATGTATTAGACATTAGTAACTAACAAACATAAGTACTTACCTTTGGTATGTATTAGGCAACTAGCGATGAAGAAGATAGAAAGTCGAGCAACATCAGATAAATATAACTTGATTGTTCTCATTATAAAAAGGTGAAATCAAACAACCAAGAAGGTTGCAAAGCATTTTGGCAACCCATATGTATTAAAAAGCACTCTTTAATATATGATTAATGACAAACATAAAAAATCATATGATGTTTGGCAATCTCACTCATTCTCCTTATAGAATAGAAAATTGAGCGATTGATAAAATTTCATCAAACTATATGATTAATGGACATCAAGCATTAATCTTTAGTATGTGGCAAGTGACAATTGATGAGGAATGTTAAAGATCAAAAGAAGTATGGCAATATGACACTATTAATCTCTATATAGCAAGGGAGATCAAACGATCATAAAGGCTTGTGTTATACATTGTTGTTGGATTAGTGCTAGTTTTTGCTTTTTGGTATGTTTCAGATGACAATTGATTAGAAATATCTAGATAAATGTAATGTAGAGTTGCTTGACTTGGTCATTCTTCTTATAAGAGATGACATCAAATGATAGGGAAGGCTTATGTTAAAGGTTAGCAATTGATGGCGATCAAATTTTACTATTTAGAATTCATCGTACGATACTCGGTATTATAACTCGATTATCCCGCATATAGAAGAAAATGCCGAATAACACGAAGATCTTTTATTAAATGTCAATGAATAGATGCACGCCATCGCATGTTAAAAATTGGACATCATCATGCAGTGTTGATGCTAGACGTTAATTTTAATCGTTAAATGGTGTTTGAAAGTGGAGACAACGAATGTTAATATTGGTTCATAGTTGGAGTGTAATAACAGTTATGGTTGGCACATGAACATTGACATCAATCACAAGTGACATCTAACAATAGCGACATAGGGTATTAACGTCGATTGATGGTTGTTATTTGATGACAGTGATGACGAATACCGACATCAATCAATGATTGACATTCAATAATAACCAACAAAGCTTCAAGTTTCTTAAAGTTAAAAAATCATTTCTACCTAAAGTCCTCTAAATTTGTATAATTAGAACCTATTTATAATTTTTTTTTAAAGGTAACATTCTAATCAATTATATCTTCAACACATTCGTGATCGCTCGATTCAAATACAGAAGTTAAAAATAAAAGAATCAATGTAAAGAAATTATTTAAAAAGGATTACTTTATAATTGTTTGGAGTTTTACAAATTCACGATTTTTTTTTTGTCTAAAACGTAATGAAAGATTATACGCTAACGACCAGATGACAAACCAAGCAGATGACTATATACGTGGTCCCGGAAAACGACCGATCACTTATTATGCACAGATTTAAAATTCCAAATCATGACAAATTCCAAATACACCAAAAATGATCTTTGTAATATATTTAGAATACATTATATTACATTGAAAATTTATTTTACTTCAAATCAAATACTAAAAAAATTAAAATTTCTACATTTTATTTACAATGCATTCCAAATAGAGGCAACCAAACAACCTCTCAATAAGAATGCCTAAACTAACCCTCTTTATCATTTAAGGTGTTTTGAAAACCTTAAAGCTTTAACGATATTAGATATACACAATATTAGATTTAACAAATCCATCTCACCGATGAGTTTAAGTATACAAAATTCAGAGGATATTAGCCCCTCTGAGTAGCTTTAAACAATTTTAATTATACTTCCGAGCATATGATTTATACCTTTTGAGCTTGAACCAAGAGATTCTTAGCATAATTAGTTGAATGAGGTGAGACTTTTAAATTTGTAAATCCATCATTTTATTGGATATAATTAAAAAAAATATCTTTGCTTTTAAAATCTATAAAATCCCTGATTTTTTTTTTATATAAAAATATGAAAAATTTATCCTTAAAAGGTATTTTAAACCTACAATCATATTAAATGAGACCTAAAAAAATTAAGTGTATATTTCTAATATTTTTCATTTAAGATCCTCATTTAGGTCTAAATATTACAACGAAATCAAATCAGTCACCCATATAAATATAATAATTAATTTTGTGAAAAAAACAAAGAAAAAGATAAACTAGGAATCCCCTTTTGCTGACCAGAGCCTTTTATCTGAGTAAAAAAAATTATATCTGATAGAGATTGTAAATAAAAATCTTTCATTTGAATTAAATATTTTATATATGAGTAAAAATCAAATACTTAAGCTAGGACCCTTCAACTTAAAATTACAATGTCTGAACCAACGATTTTAGATCCATAGTTCCCACCTGCAGTCCCTAAAGAAAACTTTTATCTCAAACTAAGAGAGAGATAAGAGAGAGAGAGAGAGAGAGAGAGAGAGAGAGAGCTTAATATTCCTCAACAACAAGTCACAGACTGTTATTTTCATCAAAACAACATCTCTTAACATTCTTCAAAATTCTATCCTCCAGCCTCTCATATTTCAATCAAATTCAGATCAAACTGTTAATTTTTATTCAATTCTCAAGAGCAATCATCAGCCAATCCATCGTCCATTCTGCATTATCAGCTGACCAGAGCACAGATATATCCATCATCATCAAGCAAACAGAATAAAAACCATGAATATACGCATCATAGAGTTTTAAAAAGAAATCAGAGAAACCTTTACACTAGCTTCTATTTTTTTAATGATATTTAAGTATATCCTTATTTGAATTGTTAAAGTATTAGAAATGCCAGTTTTTTTTTACTGAGGATTGTTCAGAAGAGTTGTAGAGCAGGCATACAAGAAATTAAACAAACTCTGAAGAGGGATTCTACAAACGTGTTCAGAATCACCTGAGCACAAAAACTCCATGAAATACAAGCCAAACCTAATGAATGATTCATATGCATATAAGAAAATTATAAGAACAGCTTAGAAATTAAGCAGAAAGATATAGTCATTAGGATAAACATGCTTCTGATTTATCTAACCAGAGCAATAAGACAACTTCTTCGTTGATTTTCTTTCCCTTTGATTATGCTAACCCACCCATCCCTCACATGCCAGTAACAAAGTAAATGCATAGGAAAGACAATAGGATATGCGGTGGAACTGTACACCAATGTATCTTTTTAATCTTCATAATAACACAGGAAAAAGAGTTTCGATAGTTTGATGAGCCCCCCATCCCCTATTTAGAGCATGACTTCTCTGAAATCTCCACGTAAACCATCTTGGTTTTACTTCATTTTTTTAATGTCTTAACTTCTCTTAAGTTAACTCTGGTTACATTTCCTCATGCTCAGTTTAACTAACCCTCTTTCATATATCTTCTCACGCAGACACACCAAAAAGAAATCAAAATATTAGCATAAATGCCACAGAGTAACACAATTTCCAGACTATGCATTGAAAATATACAAATTCTGAAAATCACTCGAGAATAGTTGCATGTCATGAGCATGCTAAAAATCTCTTACTATATAGAAGTTTGATGAAAATAATATGAAGAAAATCGCAAACAACATTGAAGATGAATTGCATGATTCATTAATTCTATTCATACCACTACAAAAGTTTGACCATTAAAGCAAGCTTTAATGTCCATCTTGTAACTCCATGCACTAGTTATGCAATAAGCGTTCAAAGTGCTTTCTCTGCATTTATTATGCGAGCGATCTCAAGTATAAGTCTCAACCCTGTCCACCCACCATGTATCCTCCTCCTTTAAACTCCAAACCAAGATCGGAAGTTGTCCCAATGTTAACTTCCCTCACTCCATCAACTCCCAATTTGTTCTGGAGTCTATGAAAACATGCAATATCAACATATCTTTTTACCTTTGAGGTCATTTAAAGCTTTGAAGTTCTGTACATATGTTCCTACACATAATCTATCATGTGCTATCTCATTGATAGCCAAATGTTGTTAAAACTCAAAATTGAGCTCAGCACAGTTCTTCATGAAGCACAAGTCATCTACCCAATGTTATCAATTCCTAGCTTCAACAAATCTAATTTCACCCCCATTTTCCGTTTCATGTATGTTCATTCTCATTTGATAATCCAAGCATCATTATTTTTGTCCCTATATTCATGATCTGTTTTGTGAATCCTCATTTAACAATCATTCTTGTTAGGTTCTATCGAAGGTGTTAATAATACTAGGACAAATCTTTTGCACAACTTACAAATATACAACAACAACAACAACAAGCCTTAATCCCACTAGGTGGAGTCGGCTACATGAATCATTCGTCTCCATTGTGTCCTATTATGTGTCAAATTCTCATTTGATTCAAGTATACTAAGATCATTTTTATACATCTTAACCAAGTCTTTTAGGTCTACCTCTACCTTTCTTAACATAAGGCAAATCTAATGCATCTACCCTTCTAATCGTCATCGGACGTCGACGCTTTATGTGGCCAAACCATCTAAGGCTAATTCTCCCTAATCTTATCTACCACTGAGCTACTCCAACTTTTTTCCCAACATACTCATTTTGCATTCTATCTCTAAGGGTAAAGCCACTCATCCACCGAGCATCCTCATCTCTATAACACTTAACTTAGTCTTATGCTTTCTTTATTGGCCAACATTCGCATCATAAGTCATTGCGTCTTACCACCATCTTATAAAATTTTTTAAGTTTATGGAACTTTTCTATTACATAATAAAGCCGATGCATTCCTCCACTTCAACCATCCAACTTGAATTCTACTAATAATATCTCCATCTATTTCACCATCATTTTGAACAATAAGCCTAAATATCTGAATCGCTCACTCTTATTAATGACTTGATCACCTAAAGTCACAACACTACCACTAAAACTTCTACAACTTACAAATATGTTGCCTTTAATCTACAATTTTCCTTCATAATCTTTCAACATTAGTTCTATCTATTTGCCTATTTGCTCCATCCAATGTAGATGCCTAAAGTCACTTTCACATCTCATTTTCACTAGGTATTACCCCAACTATCTTTTTAATAAAAAAGATCAAGTTATAATTTTTCATTTTACCGCAATCCACTTAAAATTCTCCTTTATACCACATTCAAATCATGTAGTTATGACTTCATAATTGCACCACAATCAAATGCATATAACATTGCCCAAATTGATTATTATTCAACTTAACTGGCACAAAATATGCTATTGTAAAGAGAATCATTAGCAAACACCATTATTTTTTGCCTTGTTTGACATGATTTTGTCTAACAACAACAATATTTTATGCTTATGATCTATGGTGTTGTTAATTTCTTCAGCACATGTAACTGAACGTTTCACTCAAAATGGCTAGACAAAAACAACAAGATTACCCGCCTCACATCAGATACATAAACAAATTCAAAAATAGCTTAATACAACCAAATGGCCCCTTAAAGATGCCATTTATCTCTACAAAATCATTTTGACGCTGCTGGTTAACCTCCCACCAGTCTATTATTACAAGCTTCTCGATGCTATGGCATGTTATTCATTTCCATCGCAGTGGGTACTTAACAAAATCACACTATATAGCTTCTTTATGAAACAAAAAATTGAATAAAAAATAAAACTTGGAATCAGTCTAGGATGTACTGCATCAAAAAGCCAAGAATAAGAAGCTTGAAATAGAGATTGTCAAGTTAAGCAAGCATATTTCATTTGCTTCAGACCTTACAAAGCAGTTAAAGAAATACAATGTAAATTTATGTGGGATAAGGCTAGTGATTATGATGATGAATACATTCTATAAACTTCAAAAAAGAAAAATAATGATAATAATAATTCAATAGCATTACTCTTAAAAATAAAGCACTTGTATGTTCTCCAGGCTGCCTGATGGTTTTATTGCATCCAGTAAGGTAAATTCACGTTAAAACTAGAAATCATCAGTAGAAACTTGATTCATGTTCCATTCAGTACGAATCCAACTAAAAGATCAAAACACAACTTATATTACAATCATGTAAAGTTTATTCATTGCTGAATTATTATCGCATCAAATAGCCAATCCAACAAACATAATGAGCCACAAGATGCAATTCAAACAAAAAATTATATCGCCTAAGAAAAATGTTTACTTTATTACAACCTGTAAGATGAGAACTGACCTCCTCCCTATGAAGTATACAGTGACGCTCTGCTCGCCATGTTCGAGACCTGAAAGTGAACCTGGGCAGCCCTCACCTTCGTCGCCAGTGCCCGGTGAAAGAACTGCTCCCTCGACAACGCCCTCACATTTTTCAAATACATGTCAACGGGAATCGACCCGCTCTGCAACGCCTTATCCAAAGAGTACACAGTGTCCTCTACAGCAAGGTCTTCAGCAGTGCAATCCAGCATCTGCCTCGAAAGAGAATCTACCGGCTCAAATGCATCATCTGCATCGACATCACGCCGCCACTTCCCCTGGTTCTCCCTATTCCATCCTTCGAGGACGTCGGTGTTCATAAGCACGAGCTGAAGCGTGTGCTCCAGCCCTTCCTTTTCGCCCACCATCTCGCGAAGCCCGCGTGCAAGCTCCTCCTCACGCTGCCGGAGCGTTGCTTGGGTGCCAAGCAGCCCCTCCATCTCGGCTTCTTGGATCTTCCGGAGCCGGGAGCTGTCGGCATGAACGGCGTCCAGGATCTTCTTCATGGCATTGCGGCGGAACACCTCAGATGGCTCCTCGGTCGGCCGAGCGGGCGGCCGAGGAGAATAGCTGGACTGATTCCCGGAGGATGAAGGAGAAGGGGAGGGATTGGGATTAGGGTTAGGGTTCGGCCTAGGGTTTTGACGGGAATATAAAGGCGGATCATTGCTGAAGATCTGAGAGAGGGAGCGGACGAGTTCGACGAGATTGGAGGAAGGGTAGAAATCCAGTTCTTGAGATATGGGACGTGAACGAAGCCTGAGCGGTCGACATGTGGGTGATTGAGCTTGATGACCATGTCGCGCGTGGGGTTGAGGAAGACCGATGGAGGAATGAGAGGGTAGCGTTCAACGAGCCAGATGGAGGCAGGGATGTTGTAGACGACGCCGTCGTAGACGATGGGGATCGTGCCGTCCGCCTGGAGGAGGTTGACGGTTCGACCATCGTTGTGGGTGAAAGAGGAGACTTTTGGGCGGAGGGACTGGTAAGTTTCAACGAGGGAGACGAGGTGTTGGCGGATGAGCCACTTGGTCTCCTCGGCATAAGGGAGAGCGGCGGGGCCCCGCTGAGAGAGAGCGGTGCTGAGGAATTGCAGCACTTGCTGTGCCGCAGAAAAGGACGGGTGTTGCGCCGGGTGCGGCGGCACCATGGCCGGCGTAGGAGAGAAGGAGATGGGAAGGAACGGAAATCGGCGAGAAAGGATCGTAGGATTTTTCTTCAGGTGTGCACCGTGGGGAGATAACTTCTCGGAGAAGGATGCTCGAAAAGTCTTAATGCTGAAGTTACCATGAATGAATGGTACCGTTAAAAATTTACTCCTATCAAGTCAATTTTTTTAAAATACGTATTTTTTTAAATTTAATTAGAAAATTAAATATCATTAAAAAAAATTAAAAATAAGTATAATCTTTCACTAAATTGAAGACTAAATAGCCACATTAATTTCAACGTGACAGAGAAGTTATCACATTTAGTCGCCCATTTAAGTATGACTTTATTAACTGTTTACCGACTTAGCTGAGCATTATTGAATGCGCTCACTTAATGCTGGGTTAAGAATAGAAATCAATCGACGAATTTATTCATGCACCCTCTTTCGTCGATCGCTTGCCGTTCTCGCCACGCTGAGCCCACCTCATTTCTCCTTTCAAGCACGCTCAACTTCGTCTTCAACCTTCCCAGTTGCCGTCGGCCTTGCTCCAACCGCCGGCATTGCTCCATTTTCCCTTTTTAGCCGAACCCACCTCATTTTTTTTTCCCGGAGCCTCGTCCGTTGTGTGTGTCGAGTTTTCTCTCAAGCTAACATCCTTTGAAACTCAAAATTAGCTTCCGACGACGATTCCGGAGCCTGCTTTCTTTGAGAAGTTTCGTGGTGGATTCGCAATTTTAGCACATTCCCATCGTTTTCTTCATAACACACGGTAAATCCCTAATTTTTCTCATTTATAAATTAGTAGATCGTGTGTTATGGGCTTAGTATGGTTAGAGTTTTATAGATGATTTGATTTGTAATTTAGGTTAAGATGCGGTTCGTGTAATTGAATTGTAATTTTAGGTGATAATATGTACTTATTATAAATGACTGCGAAATATTTATGAATGGTATGAGTTGGATTTGAGTTGTTGCAATTGGCCTATAAGATTATCTCATATCTTAGCTCACCTTAGATGACGGCGTTCGCATAACGTGTCGATTGATTTAAATTTCATTTGATTTATGTAGTATGTACTACAAATAAATTTGGTCGCATAATATTTTTCTAGATTTAGGAAATACTTATATGAATGGTTGTTCTCCAGTTATTTGAGGAATGAGTAGAGAATTTGTTTCGCAGATTCTATTCTATGGAGGCGAACTAAGTGTCGATGAGCAGATCACTTCAAGTTATGTTGGAGGTTGAAATCGTCTAGTTAAGGTTCTGCGACACACCACCTTATTAGAATTGAAATAACAAATTATGAGGTCCGCATTGATTGAAGCCACTGTAAGTCTTACATATCATTATCCGATGGGTATAGATAGCGATGGTTATATGATGATGAAGATATGAGACCGCTTCCCGAGATATTATTGTATGGAAGTGGAGGATGCTAATGCATCCACATCACCATCCGGTAAGTAAGGTGTGATATACCAATGATGCATACAGGATTTCATTGCACATGCTCGTATGACACAAAGCGCTTTGACAAATTTATTCCTAGTAATTTTGTCTATCTTTCTCGCTATACTTGTAATATTTAATATCAAATCACCCTACTTGAGTTGTGGTGATGATGTTATTTATAGAGAACCATGTGCCTCGAGTCTATAGGCGATGATGAGTATGAGACTATGAGCAGTGGTTCAAGTAGTGAGTTTGAGCAGGATATCAGTGATGATAATTATTCACTTGGGTTAGAAACTACTGTGGTTGGGAATATAGCCAGTCATGATCTTTTAAAAAATCATTCATTCCAAAATATTGATAGTGAAAATCAGATATTGTTTACAAATGAGTATGTACGAATGTGTCAAACTATGAGAGAGTGAGATAATGATATTTACTTTGACGGTCCATCTGATGAAAATGTCCTAACAGATGATGTTGAAATCCTTAGGTGACCTTGTAGAATGAATGTGTTTTACAAGTAAAAGGAGTCTTCATTTTATTGTTATTGGGTGGTGTATAATGTATAATATTCAATTCCAAACAGTTACTTCAAACCAAAAGAACTATATAGTGATATGTGTACATCATGATAGTCCTACGAGACTATATAATTGGCGTTTGCATTGTAACAACAGTAGACACTTAGGGGTGCTTGGAGAATATCCAGAATTGGGGAACACCACAGATGTATCAATGTACTTAGTGCTGGAGGTCATCGCAGTGCAGTTCTAAATTCAGAGCTTATTTCATTCTACCTATGATTATGCATCAAATTGATCTGAAACCTAGAGAGATTATAGGTAGAATGAAATCAAAGTTTAATGTCAAAGTTTTCTACATAAAGGCCTGAGATGCTAGGCGTAAGAAAATAAAAATAATGTTTAGTAGTTGGAAAGAGTCTTATAAGACTCGAGCATTTACATGGAGGCAATTTGAACTACTTTACCAAGTACTATTTATAGAATTCAATATAGCAGTACGCAGCGCTTCCAGAGATTTTTTTGGGCATTTGGTCCTTCCATTTTATGTCTGGGGTAGCTGTCGGCCAGTTCTCAGCTTATATGACACATTTTTGTTTGGCAAGTACCGTTACACTTTACTTACTGTTGTTGGAGTAGATGAAAACAGTGGTTTATTTTCTCTTGCATGGAGTCTGAGTCGACTGATTCTTGGTTGTGATTCTTAATGTGCTTACATGAGATGCTGTCTGCGGTGTCAGGTATACGTGATTGTGCATTATATCTGATAAACATGCTAGTTTGTTATGTGGGTGTAAAGAAATTTTTCCGACCGGTTTATCCGTGAAAATTTTAAAAATGTGATACGTAGATAAGGAATTGGTGATATTGAATTTCTTTGCCAGAAGATGTATATGGCAGGAAACACTAACGACATTCATGAGTTTGATCGTTTTATGATAGATATTAAAAATGTGAAAGATGAAGCTCACAAATGGCTTGTGGAACTTAATATAGTTAAATGGTCACTTGTACATAATAGTGAAATGCGTTATAGTACAATGACGACTAATGCATTTGAATGTAATGATTTCAAACGCAGGTTTGCCTATTCGCTCTAATCAATCGTATTTATTACAATTTAGTAACCGCTCATGAAAAGACTTGCCTCTACAACTCAGGAACACGAGACCAATTTATCTATGTTTACCCAAAGGATATCCACTATGTTACAGCATACTGAGAGGGAAGCTAAACATTTTTCAAAACTGGTGAACATCAACCCCCATGAGATGCAGGTGTTTGACATGTCAAGCCTATCATTTATGGTTGATTTGCTTAATAATGGTTAGTGTAGCTATAGTTGTAATAAAACAGTCATATATCATTGACGATGCCCGCATGTTATTGCTGCACTGGGATTTAGAAGATTAAACCACTTGACGTGTAAGTACTACACTCAGATGCTCAATGTAAACTCGAAGTTTCACATTTTGCTTGCCATACATAAACTTGAGCATGGTTTAATAGCAATTGCAACAACCCAATTTTCATAGAAGGTCAGATAGACCTCGTACCACTAGGTTCAGAAATACAATGGATGAAAATTGAGCTAGCAGTAGTGGAACCTGCAGTCTATGCAAGACAGTTGGCTACTATAGATTATCGTGTCGAAACAATATTAATAGTAGAAGGTATGTCGTAGATTCATTAACATAAAATGTATATTAAAAACTATTTAGACTTTTCATGAAGGTTGTAGTACTCTATTTTGGCTTACTTTACGCTATTGTTTTCTCTTTTATTATTTATAACCTATTAATCGACTTACATTTATTTCTTTCATGGTAGGAAGGCCGCCCAAGTTAGGCGTTTAGGGCCATGCTAGGGAGGACACCCCACAGTTGGAGCAGCCACTTATCGAGGTCCACCCTAGCATAACCTCCATACGTGGACGGCATAGAGCCACCCACCCTAATACTATAAGTGTTATTTAATTTCTATTTCTATGTTACACTTGCACTACCTTTAGTTTGACTAATGATTGATCGATCATGTTATTTTTTACAGCACTGTTTCTAGAGGTTTTTTCACTTGCTCTTTGAAGGAGTGACCCATCACTGGAGATTCATCAATGGCTGGAGGTAGCTGTATATTGTGCTGGCCAGCTTCGTTTCATCCTCCTAGATCATCATCACACGCCTAGAGATGGTCTCTGCCAATAATACCTTCCACCTATTTTGATGAAAGGATGCTGCTCGTGGCGATGATCCTGGGATTACATGTTAACGGACCACCTGTTATTGGCCCAATTGTGATCGGTGAGGGGAAGAGATGGCATAGCTGGGCAGACTACTGTAATGAGTTGTTGGGGTGACATCCTATACCAGATGTTGTGTATCATGACTTGATCAGCCCACACACCAAATCAAACTTCAAGATGGGGTGCACGATACACGCCATGCGGTGGCTTAGGTGGGCTTTTGAGAGTCCTATCGCTCGAGCATTGAAGAGTATTCGTGCACTACATTTTGTTTCTTACTGCCAGATACGTCAAATTCCGAGGTCCATCTACAATATCTTTCACTTCTTGAGGACCTAAATTCATTCAGTTCACTGTCTATAGGAGGAACAGTTCTGGCCCACCTCTATAGAGAGCTATGGGAGTCTACTAGGCCCAACAGGGCGAATATGGCTGGCTGTCTGCACCTCTTGCAGATATGTTCTTGGGAACAACTTCATGTGGGGAGACCGACCTACATGTGTCATATCTGACTGATCTTGACGATATCAGCATTGATTTAAGGTATATTTTAATTTATGCACTTTGAAATTTTTAGCACATATGTTTGTTTAAAATATGTTGTGTGCATAGGTGGAATGAGAGATATGTTAACCAGATGCCAATGGAGAACGTTGCATTGTATAGGAATGAGTTGGATGGCTTCTATACGGACTGCGAGTACATTTCGATTCTAATTTTTATAATATATATTCTAATTTAACATAATTTTTGATATGTGTAGGTGATCTGGGAGCCGTACACTGAGCATATCACTCTACGCCTATCATGTACATGCTCAGCATGCTCTAATACATGGTTGGCACGAGTCTCGCTGATCAGCTGGAAGAGGGTGAAGTGATATTTACTTGATCGAGTGTTGCGACAGTTTGGACTCATACCCAGAGAGATGTGACACCAGTTGACCCTAGTTTCAAAAGGGTCGATGGTCGAGGTAAAGCGGATGTAGATTGGGTTGATTATCACCAGGTGCACATTATTGCTTAGGAGAGGCGAAGGGATTACCTAGTTGAGGACTTGGATGAAGATGAGGATGACCGACGGCCATTATCATATGTGTTGTTCGGATCTCGCTTCTATACTTATTGGCCACCCTGACAGATCTTCCAACCACTTACTATCCCAGAGCACTTGTAGAGTGTATATATGTAAGTGTTAACATAAGTATTCTGTTGAATTCATTATGTTACTTGAGGCTAATTTCACATACTATTTTTCATTGCAGTCGGAGCACATCTTGGCGACTCAAGACATCTTCCAGCCGTACTTCGGCCATGCAAATGAGCACGAGTTACAGGGAGCCGTAGATAGGTACGAGGTGTTATGCAGAGACTTACGATTGCGTGTACATATCGGCGATCCACATTACGGATTGGAGCCTACAGAGGATATCCCATAGCATGACTAGGGTGCATGACCATCTACATATGCTGATCCATGTCCATCTACATATGCTAATCCAGGTTCTTCTACATATCAGCCTACGTATGAGTCATAGTCATCTATCTTCCCGTCACGGGACTATCCTGTGCACTTAAGATCTTACATTGGGGCCACCATGTGATCTTTCATTACGCACGACCCAAGACACACTCAGGGTGGTGCGATTCCACACAGACGATGGAGGCGTTAGCTATTTAGGATAATCTATTTGTGCATCTGTATTACATTTGTTTTTTTTTTGGATCGTCCATTAATGTAAATACTTGTACTCACTTTTTTGGAATGATTTGTAGAACTAAAATTCATTTATGTAATAAATCATCTAAACTACTCACCTAATGCCATAACACTAACACTATAACTTGTACAATTTAAATTATAATTCATATATTTAGTTTTAGATTTACTTAAATGAAAACTTGTAGACTCTACAGTTGACCTCCATAATTGACGATAAGGGCTTAAAGCTCACAAATGGAAATATCCAAATCTAAAGCAAAAAATATAAGAACTTAAAGCCAATCCAATGTGAAAAAAAAATTTCAAGTTAGCCCACTTACTAAGCTTATTCACGATATCGCATAGCCTGATTATGTTGAGACGTTATAGACCTAGTCACCCACTAATTAGGCAACTAAGTACTATTACACTCGCATTAGCTTTTCTATCACGTCGGAGTTGACGGGGCTACCTAGTCGCCCACTTAGTGGGCGACTATACCTAGTTCTAAATTTTTTTAATGATACTTAATTCCCTAATTAAGTTTAAAAGGATACTTATTTTTAAAAAATTGCCTCAACTTAATTATTAGAAAATTTACTCATTATGTTCAAAAAATTTATTGCAACAAAAATAAAAGGATATATAGTTAATAAAAGATTTCATTAGATTAGAAAAGGATATTTGAGTTGGGCTCACTTATATGGCCTTAACTTAGACATTGAGTAGATAAATTTCACTTTTGTTTTATACTTTATGATAGGGGTCAAAGGAGACAATGATAAGAAATGTCATAGTAGAAGATAACAAACAAAATAGAGGGGAAGCTAATGAAAGGGAGTGATATAGCATTAGATAAACAAACTTGATGAGGTCATCATTAAGTGAAAAAGCATCACGAGCGATGAATATTAAGGGTATATTTAGGATGGTTGTGATTTTTTGAAAAACTAATTATAAAGTTGATGGGGAGAAGATAGATTTTTGAAATATTATTATGTGTGTTATAAATATTTTTCTTTAAAAATAATTTAAATAATAATTTTCTAATAGTCACTACATTCTAATAACTCTCATTCTCAAAAGTAATTTTTTGATCATAAAATTTTCTTAAATTGAGCTACCCTAAGACACCATGTTACCCCTCTTATATATATATATATATATATATATATATATATATATATATATATATATATATATATATATATATATATTTATACCCTTCTTCCTATCCTTCCTCTTTTTGACGTTACTTGAACGTCATTGAACATATACTTTTTTTATGAAAGCGCTTTCACAATGAGGACTATCTATATCTAGCTTATCTCTTCTAATATTGTAATTTTTTTTTTCTAATATTATGGTTAGAAATAGGGCTTTCAAAAAAATTCATTATTTGTGAATAACTCGTATTCGGCTCGTTTATTAACTAAATAAGCTGAACATGAACAATCATTTTGTTCTATCTTATTCAGCTCAGTTTAGCTCGAAAAAAAAAATATTATTATTATTATTATTATTATTATTATTATCATTATTATTAGTAATAAATAATAATAATATAATATAATAATAATAATAATATAATAATAATAATTATTATTATTATTAGTAGTAGTAGTAATAATAATAATAATAATATAATATTATTGTTATTATTATTATTATTATTAGTAGTAGTAATAATATTATTATTGAAATAATAATAATAATAATAATAATAATAATAATATAATATAATAATAATAATAATATAATAATAATAATTATTATTATTATTAGTAGTAGTAGTAATAATAAATAATAATATAGTAATATTATTGTTATTATTATTATTATTATTATTATTATTATTATTATTATTATTAGTAGTAGTAGTAATAATATTATTATTGAAATAATAATAATAATAATAATAATAATAATAATAATAATAATAATATTATTATTATTATTATTATTATTATTATTATTATTATTATTAGTAATAATAATATTACTTGAATTAAGAAAAAATATATATCTTTATGAAAATAGTATTCAGATATATTTTGGGTTTGTAAATTATTTTCTTAAAGTAATCACAATATTATTTGAAGACTTATTTTAATTGTTTGTTTTAGTTTTTTTTTAAAAAAATTAATCACAACTTATATCATAATTTGCTATTTATTTTAACTAAAAAAATTATAATATTGCAAAAAAAAAACATGATTTTGAAAAATTATGACTTTGATATGTAATTTTGTAAAAATTTATATTGTTATGTAATGATATGCAAATGGTGTAAAAATGAGTCCAGTAAAGGCTTGTTGGAGTTCAAGCTCGTTTATCATTATTGAGCTCGAGAAATTCTAAGCTTCGAAGTTTTAGGATGATGTTGAGCTCGTTTTAACAAATTTTATTTGAGCTACGCTCAAGCTTGTTCGGGAGCTCGATTCAGATTGGGCCTATCGTGAATATTAACAAGCAGCTCGTTTAATGAAATAAAAGAGCTTTAATCGAGCTTGTTCGCGAGCAGCCTATTGAGAAACATAAATGATACTGCTTATGAACAAGTTTTAATCGAGCTACGTAATGATTTTTTCATGAAATTTTAAATGTTCTTTAACATAAATGAACTGAATAATGTTGAAACTGTTCATTTAGAATCGAAGATTTACAAAGGTGTTCAAGCTCGTTCGATTAGTTAAATGAACGAAAATGAACGAGCTCTAATCAAGTCGAATCACATGTAACCTGTTGAATGCTCGGTTCATTTGCAGCCCTAAGCCAAATGTAGAGATGATTAGTAAGCTAAACTCAAAAGAAATAAATTTTTTTTTTCAAGATTTTTACTATTTCACATCCAGGCTGTTGAAACCTACATTATTTTTATTATTATTTATTTATTTATTTATTGAAACCCACAAAATCACAAAAACCTTTATTTTTATAGATTGTAACGCCTGAAAGGCAGAAGCCAGAAGCTTGATTAAAACTTAGGCCACATTTGGTGATTTGTTAATTCAGTTTAATTATTAATTTAATTGTTATTTAAAAATAATGATAATTTGTTTTATATAAAATAGGACAAAACCGGCTGAATCAGACCCGAGAGATTCATATGAAACAAAATAAAGCTTAATTAATATTTTTGAAAATAAATAAATAAAATGGGAAAAGAAGCCAAATGGAACTCGCTGGAGAATTACACCGTGGTAGACGTTGATCTGTGCTATCTAACCTGCGAATTTTTCATTGGATAGAATTTTTTTTATTTTTTAAATTATAATAATGCTCAAACTGAAATATTATAAGTTTTTTTTCTATTTTTTAATATAGTTTTTAATTAACACTCATAATTTAAATTTTTTAAAGTAATATCTATGAAATATTTATTTTATTTTATTTTCTTTTTTGTGTATTTTTTTTTCAATTCTACTATTTTATGATAGCATTTAGTTACTGAAAAATTATAATTGATTATTCCCATCTTAAATGATTTTTTTAAATGAAAAATTATATCGAAATATTTTGAAATATATAGCAAAAAAATTACATGCTAAAAAAATTTTTTTTTTAAAAGTGAGGAGTTGGAATAAGGGAATATTGACTTGGGATTCATAATTATTTTATATCATAAATAATTTTTTTGATTAAAATTAAAATTAAAATTTAAATAAAACTAAAATTTCACTATTTTTTTTTACCATGGATCTAGTCTAAAACAAACTATTAAACTTCACACGCAATTTAAGACTTGTTTAGGGTAATAGTAGCAGTGTGGTATGATCTGCACTACAGAGTAGTGCGAGAAGCTACGTTATAGATGTATTTTAAAGAAATGCTGAAAGTTATTTTTCAATACTACCTGAATAATGATAAAATTCGATTTTATTTCGCGATATATATATATATGCCCCATAGCTTCTTTAAATAGCAATTTCTTCTGCGATACCTCAATTATTATTTTTTCATACATTTACATTTATCCCAAAGAAACCCATAGTTGATCACATATATAATTATTTATTGAAGCATCAAACATTTATCTATTTATTTTTAAGAGCACAATCATTTGATTAATTAGATATTAGTTTCTTCTTTTTCCATAAATTATATACACAATAAATCTTTTTTTTTTAAATCATTCTTTAAATTACCCTTTATTTTTGATAGAATTTATATATTATCTTTCTCAACTCTTTAATAGTATCAATACAAAATAATTAAAATACATATTTTTGTTAAAAATAATAATAATTTTGAGCTTCATTTATACCACAAAACTTTATTCCAAATTCCAAACACCCAATCGATCTAAATTATATATAGCCAAAATGCAATTTATAATTTAATAAAATCAAATAAATAAAAAAGAATGGACATAAATATATATTTCTTCTCTCACATTCAGAGAAAATTTTAAATTTCTCCTCGTGGAAACTAACGCCAAAAAACGCCTTATAAAAAGACAAATTTAGATTCATAACCCTCCAACAATAAAACAAATTATAAATCACCTTGCTAAGAGTGCTTTTTGAATTAACTTGAAGGTTTTCTTGTAATTTACGAATCCCAGGAACCAAAACTCAAATCCATCAACGGTAACGATATACATATATTTCTGAGTCGGGTTTTCCATATTCTCGCTGGAAAATGCTCCTTTACTTTCTTCAGTGGAATTAAAACCTGCAGAAAATGGCATATTTAATAATAAATTAATTATAAAAAATTCATTTTTTATTAGATAAATATTTAATATTTTTTATTAAGATCACAAGCATTAAATTTGAATATATAATATTATAATAAGTTTAATAGGTAATAAAATAATCAATTAAATCGAATTACAAATCAGTTTTTGATTAAATCAAATAACAAATAATTTTTTTTTATGAACTAATTAGTTAAAATATAATTTAATAAATTTTATTCATTAAATATTAATAAGATAAATAGAAATCTATATATTTATATAAATATCTTAGCGTTTATAATTAAAATTATATACTTATATTTATTTTTTAACTATTTTTATTTATTTGATTTAACCAATTTTTACAATCTAATGCACATCCTATATATATAATAATAAAAATATTATATTTCAATAAATTTACATAATTTTTTACTATTTTAGTTCGATTGTACTAATTTTTGAATAATTTTCTTCTAAAACATGTTAATATTTTCAAATTTTAATGTTTTGACAATAAGATATACATATAATAAAAAATTAAAAAAAAAAAAAACAAAATGAAGTAACTCACCTTATAGGGCACCTTAGCCGAATTTCCAACGGAGGAAGAAACCTTAATGGCTCTGTCGCTGCAAAAACCAAACCTCTCAGTGGAGACGAAGAGGACGCCAGCTACAGGCCCGGCGGTGGTGGACATATAGCACTGCGACGCCTTGAGCAGCTTCTCCTCTTCTCCCACCGAGAAACTTTTCCTGAAAACACCCTCGAAACCTCCATGATTAATAATTCTCGCTCCCAGGCTCAGCTTCCCCTTCACCGTATCAGATATCTTGTGCCCCACACTCACTGTAAAAAATTATAAATATAAATTCTTTTTTTTGGGTATAAAAATGAATTTAAGTGCCATTTGCTAATCATTTTAGTTATATTATATTAATATTTACCATGATCTCGGACGCCATGGACGAAGCTGTCAGCTTTATTGCGTAGCTTGTTCAGCCGATCCACCATGGAATCCTTTCTTCCTGTAATTAATAAAAAAATATTATAAAACAAATTCATAGTTAACTTACCACCCTTAAGCTGGGTTGATTTGGATTAACACATAATTAAACTTTATTATTACTCCTACTTAATTACAAACAAAAAAGCTATTCGAAGAACAAGAAAGGAGATGAATTGCTTAATTTCTCAGAGAGTAATAAACACAAAATAAATAAATATAATCCATAAAGAAGGTCGGATTAGGACTAAAACATAATTAAGAAGAGATTAATTGCTTAATTACTCTGAGAAGCTCTGTGTACTCTATATGTTGATGTGTAGGGGATGCCAATTACTTCTTCCTGGTTTTCATTTCTCAAATCCATTAGAAGAAGAAGAAACCAGCTGAAGAAGAAGCAGCAGCCGAAGAAGAAGAAGAAAGGAGAAATTTGATTGGCTTCCTTGAATAGGCAATAGTATTATATACAATAAACTTTGGATTAAATTGAAGAAAAATAATAAAATAATATTTAAAGACATAATATGTTTATGTATTTATTAATGCTATTATTAATTATGAATTAATTTTGCACTAAAAATTTGAATTTGAATAAATAAGATGAAGAAGAAGAGGTCAATATCGATCGAAACGGATAGGGTAACGTCGTTAGTTTTTTTTTTTTTTTTTTTTTTAGACAAAAAAAGCGTGAAATTGATTACCTGGCAACAGGTAATTTAAAATTTTTTATTGAGAAATTTATTTACCATTTCTTATTAAAAATAATTATTTGAGGTTGCTGAAGCCACTCCAAACATATTCTTAATTTTCAAAATATTAATTTATAAGCCAATTATTAAAATTTTAAATTTTATTTAATTATCAAATACTTGAACGTAAGGGGACCTTAAAAGAACAGTAATTCACCTGCACTGCCGTCTGGAGAGAGTTCATAAGTGTCGCTTGTGTGATATTTTCAGTCATTTTTATTCGAATTTATAAAATCATTTTTATGCTTAATTAATTTCAAGGAACCACGAGATAGAAGTCAATAATTCGCATTAATTAATTAATATCAGCAAAAATTGAAATTTTTTTATGACGTTTTCAATAATATCATATATAATTAATTCTTTTAAAATATAATTAAAACTATTGTCTTAGAAAACCAAATAGCAGAGTAAAAGTTTACGCTCTTATTTATTAAATTAAAGACACAAGATAATTAAAGATTTAACAAGAGATCTTTTAATCTGGAAAAAAAAAAGAAAAATCTCTTTAAGAAATTTCTTATCATGATGTTCAGATTTGGTCTAATAAGATTCTGAATTTATGAGAAAAAATTTTATATAAATCCATCAAAATAGTAATCTATAAGATGTAATTGTGAAAGATAATTAATGATGAGGTTGATGAGCCAATGTGTGACTTGAGGATCCTCAAGCGAGTCTTCCTCCTTGTTTATTTTCTTCTTTTTTCCTATTTATTCTTTTCTTCCTGTTTGACTCTTTTTGCTCGGACTCTTCTTTGTGGACTTTTCCTCTTCTTCCTTGTTCGACTCTTCCATTCTTCCTTGTTTGGATTCTTCCTATTTCTTTGGGACTTTTCCTCTTCTTCCTTGTTTGGATTCTTCGCTTTCTTCTTTGACTCTTGTTCTTGTTTGATTTTCCTCTTCTTTTCTTTAAGATTTCTTCTTCATTGTTTGAAACTTTTTTCTTCACTTCACTTCACTATTTTCCTTCAAGAATGCTCATATTAAGGAGGATTATTGTAATTCAAATTCACACTTTCTGATTTGAGACTTATGATTCCTTGATCATTTGATTTTGAGCATTTGAATGCCCAAATGAAGTCAAATGAGATCTTATTAGATCCTTTCAGCCCGAGGACTATAAACACTCACATTTGAAAAAGGGATTTAATGATCCCAGATTAATGATATTTCAAGTCGATCTCGATTTATCAAAATTATATCGCCGACATCAAAGATTTGCTTTATAGTGATATTTTGAGAGTCATATCAAAAATGCACAAATATATGATGAAAAATGATTATATATATGCTTTTGATAAATTTTGATGAAGCTAACTATTTGAGATAATCAGGGATGGACTATCAAATCATATGAAATGAAATCAAAATGTATTGCACAAAAGTCACCAATTCTTGTCTAATATGGTGAATAGCACATGATAGAAGTTCTTGATAAATCTTACATCATTTTAACGAGCCTAAATATTCATGAGCTAAAAAATTACAAATTGAACAATCTTTAAACTTTGGGGCAGTTACATACATACCTCATAACTCTTATATATTTACAAACTATCATCATCTTGTCGCAAATATTAAAATTAATAACAAAATGTCTAACTCATATTTTTTTTCATACAAAATTTGCAATAATTTTTAATTATAATATGCATGAATATATGAATTTAATAGTTTAAAGAAAATAAAAAAGGTGTTAGATCCCTAAATATATAAGAATAGTCTTGAAGTAATGCAAAAAATAAAAAAAAATAAGCAAGGTTTTAAAAACTATTAAAGTTTATTATTCATGTGTCATAAAATTATATGAAACTTATATAATGCAATATCTTGACATATTTCAACAAAATGAATATAAAAAAAATATTTACATATATTTCATATAATTTTATGTATTTACATATATAACATTTAAAATTTAAAATCTAAAATTTATTCAAGTAAATTCTATGGACTAATCACTATTTAAAGATTAGGTTTAATTAAGCCCTACTTATTCCTCTCTTAATTTTAATAATAGGTCTCTCTCTCTGACACGTGTGAATGTAAATCATATGATAGAATCAAATTTTTTTTTTTGCTTTTATATGATTATATATATATATATTCAAAATCAAAGAAAGCTACTAAAACAAGCCATTATAATGGACTTACTCGAAAAAATCATTTTTTTTCAGTCAATTTAATTTTAGTAAAAAAAAAAAAAAGACTGGGCACTACTCCAATAAATAGGATTTTTAACTAAAGATTTATTAAATAAATAAGAAATGCTTTTAAAAAAATTTGAAAAGACAAATATTAATGATGCTACAAAATGAAATAGCACCATGTTTAGTGTTAGCAAACTGGCTACCAAAATAAATTTTTTTTTTTTTTTTACATAAGATCACATTCTTATATATTTTAAGATATCTATCAAAATGGCAGACGTATTCTCCTCTTCTTCTTTCTCTCTTCTTCTCTCTCTCTCTCTTCTCTCCCTCATTATTTTCTCATCTTTTTTTTAATATATAATTTAAAATTATTTAAAATATATGAATAAATAATTTTTAGTAAATAAATAAATTATATAAATAAAGTATATATATATATATATATATTTATTTAGTTATTTATATTTAAATTATATAAATATTTTTAAGTTTAGGGTAAATAATTTAAAAATATTTAAAATATATAAATAAATAAATAGTTATATATATATATATATATATTTAATTAGTTATTTATTTATTTAAAATATATAATTAGTTAAATAAATAAATAAATAATTTTAAATTATATAAATATTTAGTTATTTATATATTTAGAAAATATTTAATATATATATATATATATATATATATATATATATATATATATATATTTATTATATATTTATTCTTTTTTTTATTTATTTATTAAAAATTATTTATTTTATTTTAAATAATTTTAAATTCATATTAAAAAATTGAGGAGAAAATAATGATGAGAGAGAGAAAGAGAAGAAGAAAAAAAGAGAAAAAAAAATGAATATTCGCCATTTTGACATATATAAATATATGAATGAAAATCGATGAATCTCCTTAAAAAAAAAAAATTATTTGAAAGCCATTTAAACGACTATTTGAATTTTTTTTAAAAAAAAATACATTCTGCTAATTAAGATTTTAATCATGCTTAATTTAAAAATTTTGCCTACAAATTATTCTCAAAAACCAACCACACGTGCAGTACGGCAGGACTAAACCGCACTCTCGAGCATTGGGGCAGTCGTTTTGCTTCAATTCCAAGCAAGATAGAATTCGGCCGATTGTATTTCAATAATATTTTAATGGAGTGAAATTATAAAATTCTATAATTTTAAGTTATAGAAAATAAATTTTTTTAATGCATTAAATTGTTTTATAAATAAAACATAAATTCTTTAAAATATATTGTGATCAGGATTAAAAGTTTCTTTCATATTATATTTGAATAGAAATACAAATAAAAAATTTTTATATCAATTAAAAGAGTGATGGTGTCAAATAGTCTGCCGCACCATAAACTTAGGATGCTATTTGAAAATAGATGTTATGTAATGATCATCAAAAGAAAAGGCAAAAATTTTTTCGCAATACATTTACTATTATTTTTTTATATAATTGTGACTATCCTAAATATACCCTAAATCATATCAATATAATATTTGAACTTAGATATCCCATCATTTTATCAATTTTATTAGTTGAAAATGAGAAGGTCATCATTATTAAGCTTTATATTTATATCCAAAGAAAATGTAAGTTTTTCGCTAATTATTAAATAAATGATATAATAGTATTTATAAGAGAAGTAGCACAATAGTCTAACATTGAAAATTTAAGTAATTATTCCAATTATCTTTGGATTAAGCTAAGTCTATCCATCAAAATCTTTCTTTCATTATCAAATAAATATACATGGTAAAAGCTAACAAAGATTTTAAAATTATAAATAAATAAATATATATAATCAATATATTAATGCATTTCATCAATTAATATAAATACAATAAATAGATATTAATAATATGTACATTTAATTCTAAATCATTTATCTATATTTTGATATCATAATTAAAGGCACCACGGTGAGTCTTTACAAATTAAGTATAAATTATCATCTGTATGATGATATTTGTATTCAAATGCTTTTATTTTAGTCAAAAATTTGACACAACACATTATTTTGGAACTCCTTTTCTTCTTAAAATAATGCATCACTAGAATTGATGATACAATTCGATTTTCTTTGGGATAAAGAAATCACATTCCGCTTTTATCACCAATCCTAAAGAAATTATCATAAATGAAATGAATAGCTTAATAATAAGTCTATGCATATAATTATTTACAAGAAGAAATTGCTAGTTTAACTTTAAACAACAAATTTCTTCCCAAAATTAAAAGAAAAAAAATCAAAATTGCCACCAAAATTCTAAAAGGAAGTTTGGTGACAACCCACCGCTCGGGAAAGAAAGACTCATGTAGTGGATCTCCACATTGATAATTTCAATGAACGAGATATTCCACTAAGGCTCGCTATCAAATGAACGAGCACTTCCTTGCTTTATGCAAAGAAGAGATTGCTGATTTATTAAAGAAAGGAATAATTCGGCAATCCTACTCCCCTTGGAGATATACCTCATTCTATATTATGAATTCGGCAGAAAAGGAAAAAGGGAGACCGCGACTTGTAATTAATTACAAGCCGTTAAATAAAGTTTTAAAATGGATCAGATATCTAATTCCTAATAAAAGGGATTTATTAAATAGATTGCATAATGCAAAAATATTTTCCAAATTTGATTTAAAATCGGATATTATATAAAAGAATCGATCACTATAAAACAGATTTACGGTCCTTTGGACATTACGAAAGGAACATAATGCCCTTTGGTTTGTAAAATGCACCTTCTGAATTTCAGCATATCATGAATAATATATTTAAAGATTATTTTAAATATATTTTAATCTATATTGATGATGTTCTTGTGTTCTCAAACACTATTGATGAACACTTCAACCATCTAAAAATATTTAAATGGTTAATTTTAAAAAATGGATTAGTTATTTAAAAAATCAAATTATTTCAAACAAATAAGATTTTAGCCATAATATATCCAATGCTTCTATTATACCAATTAATAAGTATTGAATTTGCTAACAAATTTTGATATCATTTTAGATAAAAACTACAAGCTCTCTCAATTATGTAGTGATTTCTATCAAAATCTTCCAAAGATCCACTCTTTTGACATTAAAAGAATCCCCACCATGGTCTGATACTCATACCATGGTAGTGCACAAAATTAAAGAAAGGGTTCAAAACCTTCCCTATCTTAATCTTGTGGACCCTACTAGTTTCAAAATTGTTAAAACTGATGCCTCTGATAAGGGCTATGGAGGTATCTTAAAGCAAAAAGAATTCTAAAGAAGAATTAGTTTTTATTTATAAATGGAATTACTCAGCAAAAGTATTCCATTATCAAAAAAGAAATGCTTTCTGTGATTAAGTGCATCTCAAAATTCCAAGATGATTTACTTAATCAACATTTTCTCCTTCGTATTGATTGTTCCTCAATCAAATACATCATTGAACAAGATGTCAAAAATTTAGTTTCAAAACAAATTTTTGCATCAGATAATCGCATTCTTGACTTGACATCAATTCATTAAAGGTAATGAAAATTCTCTTCCCGATTTTCGAGAATTCTTGAGGGTGGATCACCCACATGGAAGAATGACCACCCTAACGAAAAGTCCTTTCTTTCATGGAGGTCATGGCACTTAATGGCAAAGATCAAATAAAATATCTTTATGGTACTTCCTCTTCAACTACAGTTGAAAAGGGTGAAACTTCTAAAAAAGTAACACCATCCCTAAAAGATATTGTTCCACAAGAACCTATTTATTTTTCTAAAGAAATAAAACAGAATATTCTTAAAATTAATCTCTCTGATTATTCAATAAATAATCCGTGGGCCTTATTTGAAAGATATTTGGGAAACAATCCTTTTCCATTTGAATCTAATCTCTCAAGAGAAAATTATGAAAAAATCTTAATACAATTAAAGTGTATTGAGATTAACCATATGTTCGTGATCAGACGAACCATACAATTTTGTAGCAAATCGTTATACAAAAAATCTTTCATCAAAGTGAATGGGGTCTAACTCATTCCAAGAGAAAATGTATTTTTATCCTCCACTAATTTATACAAAAATTGGCATAAATTATTGTGATGTAATGAAAAGCCTTCTTCCTTCTCAACGAAAAAAAGGCATTCATGGATGTTCATAATGAACAAAGATATTATCAACAAAGAACTTCCATGGTTCTTGATGGTGGAACTATTTTGGAGCGTAATTAAATATTCTTCTGATCCAATCAAAGAGTTTTCAATGAATGGATGGAAGCCCCAAAATGAGGGCTATTAATCAAAATGATCCAAGGGCAAAATCTTGCTCATTTCTTCATGACGCCATTCCATGGATTTGAGCCGAACGTTATTGGGAAGGACCATTCAATCATTGGTCCTTCAAAGACAATTTTTACTAAAATGGTGAAATTCAATCAACATTGAGGATAAGCTCAAGCAAATTAAAGCCATTATTAAAGCTTATTCTGAATTAACGATCCCTCAAAAAACTACGAATTTTGAGCTATCAGAAATGAGTACTACAAAGCATCAAAATGTTATCCTCGAGACCGAACTTCAACATAAGGAACGTCTCAAAAAATCTACCAAAATCAACTCGCCAAAGTGTTTAATCACCCTATCTATATCTCAATGGCGAGTCTTGACATGGACGTGGAATCCACGAGAAACTTAAATTCATAAAGCAGACCCACCGAATAAATAATTACTACTTTCCAAACATCATTATCTCCACGAATCTACACACTCCATAAAGTGGTCCCACCATGAAATAATCTACTTTCTAAAAGTAGCTTTCACCGAAGAACTACTTATAACTCATAAAGCCAAGAATATCTACTTTAAAAGTAGCTTTGATAAAAAATAATTTTATATGCTTAGCTTCTAAGCAATTTTCTTTTTTTTAATTGTAATTTCTAAGCAAAAGTCTCTCCTCCACCTCTATATAAGGAGGCTCATTTATCTAGCTTTTTCTTCTCTTCTTCTCTTCTATTCTCCTCTTGTACTCTCCTTAGTTCTTCCTGCTTCCTGCCTACTGTCATCGTGTAAGTTCTTTTAAGCTTTAATAAATAAGTGTTTTATATATCCCGGTATAAGTCTGGTATCAGAGCCATGATGGGGTAAATCCTTGGGGAGGGGAAGGATGTTAGAGATTTTTATTACATTTCACCATGCTTTGATGAACCGACTTTGTTCATTCCTCCCATGGTTTTATCCCATCTTATGAAATGGCCATCCCTTTGTGATGCTTGATAGGGTGATAAGTCCTATTTTTGTTGACTGTCTGGGATAATTCTCTGGTGAAGGTTTATATTCCCGTCTTCATCACAAATGGCCATAAATCTCATGAGGCTTGAAAGGGTTGTAAGTCCCATTTTTGTTGATGTCTGAAGATAATTCTAATGGAGGTTTATACTTTTGTTTTTATCCTTATGTGATAATTTATTTCAAATTCTCCTGCATCATCTTCCTCTCTCTTTTCCCTTTTATATGGCTTCTACTTCTTCTAAGTAACTTCTAATCTAATGATTAGAGAAATAATAATTTAATCAAGAACTCAAATGGCGAGTTCTCTTGAATGAAGAAGACCTAAATAGATGGTCTCTCCCCAAAATTGATAAAACTATCATTTATCAATTTGAAACCTTTGATTTTAAGGGAAAATCTTCAGTGAAAATTGTAGGATAAATCATTACTGTAGACCAAATGGATAAAACCATTTATCTACTAATGTTTGAAGATTTGCATAAATATATAAAAGATTTTAAATACATTCATATAGGGATGATACAGATAGCATTCAAATCTTTAACCCTTAAAGGTCTAAATGCTTCTATTTTAGCAAGCCTAAGAGATATCGATGCCTTCACGGCTCAATCCCTAATGAGTGTAGAGACTAGCTATGTCACGCGTTTATTTCAACACCTTTCCCAACTGAAGTTTATCTCTTTCTCGATATAAATCTTTTGAAGCTCTAAAATTACATTTAGACTTTATGGTTATGATTTCCTCGTGTTCAAACTATTGCTTTAATTTTAGAATTCATTTTTGAGTTTTAAATACTCTAAATCCAGAGTTGAAAGTTGTTCGTAACAAACTACTGATTGAAAATTTAGCATCCCATATTGCTACTAATGAGTGATTAAATGGAATGAGGTGGTATTTCAATCATGGACTATACCATCTCGCTCCAAGACCTTCCATTAATCAAGATGTAGATCGATAATTCAAAGCGATGATGATGTTGAAGTCGATTCAACCTCGCCGATCTATCACACTTCCTTTTCTATCCCTTCAAAACCTCGAAAGTCTAGATCGGATGGTTCCACACTCAACCATCTGGCCTTCGCCTAAACAAAATCATATCTATCATCCAAAGAGAGAAAATCAATCTCCCACTCCATCAAATGAACTTTAGTCTTAATGAGCTACAAAATAGGTTCTAAGACTAGAGAGGTTCTAAAGAATACCAACCAAAGTATGATAACTTACTTTATAGAAGTTTTACTTCATAGAACAACATTTCGAAATAAATGATTTATATTTGAAAAATGAGAGAAAGAAATAGTCAAGCCAAGCAACTATTCCTTTCGTAGCATGGTTTTGATACTATGCTCAATCGCTCAAGTTGCTATTTTAACTAAAAAAATGGCAAAGCAAGGAAAAAATTGAAGCATCTTATCCTCCATCATGCAAAAATGGTGGATGATAAACCTTTAGAATTAGCAGCCTTCAGAAAAATAAGTTCTGAGCCATAAATTCTAAAGGAATTTATTAATGTAATTAAACAACTTAATTATAGTAATAGTATACTTTAAATAATCAATCATCATCTTTTTAGCCTAGAGTCTAAAATCGATCAGATGCTTAAATAAAAGGTTTCCCAAACTAGAAAGCTTCGAGAAAGCTTCTACTAGTATAAACCCATTTGTGAAACCTTTATCCAACCACCTCCTAAACGGCTCTTAAGTTAGGACCCTCTAAGACATTCAAAAATTTGATTCTAAATTTAAGTGAAAAGTATGTAGAGCTTTGAAGATATCAATAATCGGATGAAGATTCAAATGAATCCTCAACCAAAGCGATAATCGATCAACCAAGTAATATTTAAAAAGTTCAAAACCTTTTTCAAGAATTACAAGATCCTCATCCTCCTTTGATATCCAAAACTTTCTTATCCCAAGAAAAATTTGGAAAATATTATAAAAACCAACACCTCTTTATTATTTGAGGAAGATACTCATTTAAGAAATTCTATGATAAAGATTCTTTATATGAATGGAATATTGATGGACTTTTCAACATCAAATCATTCATACCCTTCATCGAATGCTTATGTTCGCTATCTTGCTCACATCAAGCAAAACCTCATATTATGCCGAGCCATCATTTCGTGATTCTCTGAACTCGAAAGGATGGTGGGATAATTCTCTCACTGTTCCTCAAAATGAAGACCTCCTTAGCAAAATTGACTTAAGTACTAAGGATCTTCCAAAAAAATAGCAAAAACCTAATGAAAATTCGGTCTATAATCTAATTCAAACAATTATAGATCATTTTTCTGGATCCATTGGAGATCAAGGAGAAAAACTCGCCTTACTCCAAAATTAAGATGTCCATCCTTAACCCATTTTTGATGGTACAAGGATATATTTCTAGCACGCGTCATGACACTTTATGATGCCGATAGCCTTCACTGGAAGCAAAAATTCATTGAAGGCCTTCCCAATCTATTTGTTGAAAAGGTTAAGGTTTCTCTTCGCCTCTACGATGGAACCATCCCATATGAAACTCTTACATATGGAAACCTTATTTCTGCATGTATTAAAACTGGTTTAGCAATTTGCTCTGATCTTAAATTAAAAGATCAAATGAAAAGAGAACGTCTACTTGAGCAAAATAGCAAATTTGAGCAATTCAATCAATCCTGTACGTCCTTTATCTTCTAAACACAAGGGAAAAGCACGAAATACTATTTTTCCTAAATGTGAAAAATCATGTCATAAAAAATGTGACAAATTCACGCACAAACACAAGCACTCTCGTCCCTCTGGTTCTAAAACCAAAGAGACAAGAGAAATAAAATGTTACAAATGTGGTGCATAGTCATTACAACAGATGCCTCAAGAAGAAGTTAAATGAACTTAGATTGAAGGGTTAAAACAAACCACGATGAAAATTCTACTTACATCCTCTGATTCTTAAATAGAATCAGAAGATAAAGAAGAACATATTTCATCTTCATCCTCATTAGATTCTGATAAATTTGATAAATCTAACTGTTGCAAGTCCTGTCAACAAAAAGATTATTATAAAAATATAATAAATATGACAGTATCTCAGATAATGCCATCACGAGCAAAGGACCAATTAATTAAACTTTTAGCACAAGTTGAAGATGATTCAACTCGTGATAAAATTATCGATCTTCTTAATGATAAGAAGAAAGATAAACTAGAATAATTTAATTACAAGCCTCTATATACTCCTTATCAAAGTATTTAGAAAAAAATCAAAGTTCATCATCTTCTAATTCAGCTTCTTTATCTGAACTAAAGATTGAATTAAAGAAACTAAAATTAGAGGTTCAGCAAATTAAAGCTGAGCAAGAGCAAATGAATTGTCGCCTGATGGATCTTGAAATTAATCAGAAGACGCCCAATTTATTTGAAAATAGATTCTAATCAAGAACTGTTTCTTACAAAATATTCAAAAGGCAATATACCGTAAATGGTATATTTCCATTAAATTAATTATAAATAAAGAATTTATTTTACCAAATTTAACGTTTAGTTGATAGTGGAGCATTTAAATTGTATACAAGAAGGAATAATTCCTTCTAAATATTTTGAAAACTAGCCGGTTAAAGGCAAAACTTGAGTCTTACAAATTAAGTATAAATTATCATCTCATGTGTCAAGATGATGTTTGCATTCAAATGCCTTTTATTTTAGTCAAAAATTTGACACAACACATTATTTTGGGAACTCCTTTCATTCTTAAAATAATGCCTATCACTAGAATTGATGATATGTGAATTCAATGTTTTCTTTGGGATAAAGAAATCACAATCTGTTTTATCACCAATTCTAAAAAAATTATCATAAATGAAATAAATAGGCTTAATAATAAGTCTATGCATATAAATTATTTACAAGAAGAAATTGCTAGTTTAACTATTAAACAAATTTCTTCCCAAAATTAAAAGAAAATTCAAAATTGCCACCAAAATTTAAAAAAGGAAGTTTGTGGTGACAACCCAATTACTTTTGGAAAGAAAGACTCATGTAGTGGATCTCCGCATTGATAATTTCAATGAGAGACATTCTCACTAAGCTCATCCTGTCAAATGAACCAGCACTACCTTGCTTTTATGCAAAGAAGATATTGATTTATTAAAAAAGGAATATTTTACAATCCTACTCCCTTGATTAACATTCTATGTTATGAATTTAAAAGGAAAGAGGAGACCACGACATAATTACAAGTCGCAAATAAAAGTTTTAAAATGGATATATCCAATTCCTAATAAAAGGGATTTATTAAATAGATTGCATAAAAAATATTTTTCAAATTTGATTTAAAATTAGATATTGATCCGATAAAAGAATCGATTATAAAAAGCATTTACGGTGCCCTTTGGACATTATGAATGGAACGTAATGCCCTTTGGTTTAAAAAATGCACCTTCTAAATTTCAGCATATCATGAATAATATATTTAAAAATTATTTTAAATATATTTTAGTCTATATTGATATTCTTGTGTTCTCAAACACTTTGATGAACACTTCAACCATCTAAAAAATATTTAAATGGTTAATTTTAAAAATTAGTTATTTCGAGCCAAAAATCAAATTATTTCAAACCGAAATAAGATTTTTTATAATATATCCAATGCTTCTTTATACCAATTAATAGAAGTATTGAATTTGCTAACAAATTTCTGATATCATTTTAGATAAAAACCTACTATTCTTAGGAGCTCTCAATTATGTAATTGATTTTTATCAAAATCTTGCCAAAGATGCACCCCTTTTGACAGATTAAAAGAATCCCACCATGGTCGATACTCATGGTAGCAAAAATTAAAGAAAGGGTTCAAAACCTTCCCTTCTTAATCTATTTACTATTTCAAAATTGTTGAAACAAATGCCTCGATAAGGCTATGGAGGTATCTTAAAGCAGCGAAAGAATTCTACAGAAGAATTAGCTTGCTTTATTTTTGGTAAATAGAATCCTACTCAACAAAGTATTCCATTATCAAAAAAGAAATGCTTTCTGTGATTAAGTGCATCTTAAAATTCCAAGAAGATTTACTTAATCAAGATTTTCTTCTTATTGACGTTCCTACCAAATACATCATTGAACAAGATGTCAAAAATTTAGTTTCAAAACAAATTTTTTGCATCGTCAATCGCATTGCCTTATTCATCAATTTAAAAATGAAAATTCTCATTTTTCACCCGTGAATTCGCAGGGACGATCGTGGATCACCATGGAAGAATGACTACCTAACGAGGAAGTCTTTCTTTTCGAGGTCGGTGGCCTTTAATGGCAAAGATCCGAATTCAACAATCATGATCAATTTGCAAACTTATCTTTATGGTTCTTCCTCTTCAACTACTTGAAAAAGGGTGAACCTCTAAAAAAAGCAACACCATCCCTAAAAGATGTTGCACAAGAACCTTTATTTCTAAAGAAATAAAATAGAATATTATTGAAATTAATCCTCGATTATTCAATAAATAAGGCCTTATTTGAAAGATATTTGGGAAATACCTCTCTCAAGAGAGAATTATGAAAAATCTTAATACAATTAAAGTGTATTGAGATTAACCATAGCGGATCGACAAACCTATTTTGTATATAAATGCTATACAAAAATCTTTCATCAAAGTGAATGGGGTCACTCATTCCAAGAGAAAATGTATTTTTATCCTCCACTAATTTACATACAAATTGTAAATTATTGGTGTTATGCTTATGATGAAAGCCTTCTTCCTTCTCAACAAAACAAGGTATTCATGGATGTTCATCATGAACAAAGATATTATCAATAAAGAACTTCCAAAGATGGTTCTTCGATGGTGAACTATTTTGCGAATTAAATATTCTTCCATCCAATCAAAGAAGTTTTTAATGAATGGATGGAAGTCGCCAAAATGAGGGCTATTAATCAAGAAATGATTCAAAAAATCTTGCTCATTTCTTCACAGACTGCCAAATTCCATGGATTTGGAGCTGGAACGTTATTCTCGGGAAAGATCCATTTAATCAGTCCTTCAAAGATAATTTTTACTAAAATGGTGGAATTCAATCAACATTGAGGATAAGCTAAGCAAATTAAAGCCATTATTAAAGCTTATTCTAAATTGATGATCCTCAAAACTATGATTTTGAGCTAGATGAGGTACTACAAAGTATTTTATCCTCATGAATTCAACATAAGGAATATCTAAAAAAATCTACAAAATTAACTCAAGTGTTTAATCACCCCATCTATATATTATAAGTCTTCTGATCGACGGAATAATTTGAAACTTAAATTCATAAAGTACCTGAAGAAATAATTGCTACTTTCCAAAGTACCATCTTATCTCCATGAATCTTTTTACATCAGCCCCACCAGATGAAATAATTACTTTCCAAAAGTAGCTTATCTTCATAAGAAGGAACCTTTTACAATAAAGTTTCAAAATAATTTTACTTTCCAAAGTAGCCACATTATGACAAAAATAATTTAATAATATACATTTAGCTCTTCTAAGCAATGTTTCTTTTTTTTAATAATTGTACCTTTGCTCTAAGAAAGTTCTTTCCTCCACTTCTATATATGAGGTTATGTCTTTGTATGTGTCCGCTTTTCTTCCTCTTCTCTTCTATTCTCCTCTGACTCTCCTTGTCTTGCTCATCAAAATTTTAGTCTTTAATAAATAAGTGTTTTATATATATCTGTGTGGATAAGATGAAAATAAAAGATAATTTTCTAAATATTTTAAAAACTAGAAATGATTAAATGAATTAGTTACAAATTAAGTATAAATTATCATATGGCCTGAAAGATATTCAAATACTTTTATTAGTAAAATAAATAAATATATTATTTTGGGAACTTTTCTTTTTAAAATAATATATCACTAAATTCAGATACTGAACTTATTTTGATAAAGAAATCACATTCCATTTTATCACCAATCAAAGAAATTATCATAAAATTTTAGCTTAATAAGTCATGCATATAATTATTTTCAAGAAGAAATTATTAGTTTAACTAAAAATTTCTTCCCAAAATTAAGAAAATTAAAATTGCACCAAAAAATTCCAAAAGTTTGGTAACAAAATTGTTTAAATTTTAGAGGTGGTAAAAGATAAATGGGTTTATACTAAAGCTCTTTCTAAACCTTTGTTTTAAAATCGATCAATTATCATTAAAAAAAATGATCATTTAATGAAGTATACTTTATAATTAATTAATTATAGAATTTTAGAATTTGTATGAACTTTTTTTCCACTAATTATAAAGGTTTATCATCCACCATTTTACAATGGAGGATAAGATCATTTTTCCTTATTGCCATTTTTTTGATAAATAAAATAACAACTGAGTAGCAATAAGAACATAAAACCATGCAAAAGGAATAATTTTTCTTGTATTTCTTTTCTCTCATTTTTTTTTCAAAATATAATTCATTGTTTCTGATGTTGGTAAGAAGTAAACTTCTACTAAGTAAAATTTATCATACTTTGGTTGAAGTTTTCTTTAACAAGAATAACCTATGACCTCATTAAGACTAAAGATTTCTTCGATTTATTGATTTCAATATGAGATCCACTACATGAGTTTTCTTTAAAGCAACCATAAATTAATGAAGATTCAAATGAATCTAAACCAAAATAATCGATCAACCATGTAATTTGAAAAGTTCAAAACTTTTTCAAGAATTACAAGATCCTTTTTGATATCCAAAACTTTCTTATCCAAGAAAATTTGGAAAACATGATTATAAAACCAACACCTATTATTATTTGAGGAAGATACTCATTTATAGAATTCTATGGAGATTCTTTAATGAGGATCGATATTCAAAGTTTTAAATATACTCATTTTTAAGAGATACTAATGTCATTTCCTTTAACAAATGGTTTTTATAATAAGATTCTTTACATGAGATCGATATCAAAATAATTTCTACTTTCAAAGTAATCATTATTCCATGAATCTACTTTATAATAGAATCAATTGATAATTACTTTCCAAAGTAGCTTATCAAGAAGAACCTACTTTAAAATAGAACAATCGTAATTGCTACTTTCCAAAAAAGTAGCCATTATCAACTTAAATAATTATGTCTAATATTGTATAGTCTTAAGATTTCTTTTTTTTTTTTTTTATAAGACATTATAGTTAAGCAAAGTTTCTCCTTTCCTCCATTATATATATATATATCTTTGTATTTGGTGTGCTTTTTCTCTTCTTCTTCTCTATATTCTCCTTGATTCTCCTTTAGTTCTTTGACCATCATGTAAGTACTTTTTAGTCTTTAATAAATAAGTGTTTTATATGAGGTTTTGTTTGATAATCAACATCAAGAAGAAACATAAATTCATAGGGTATGAATGATTTGATGTCTAAAGTCCATCAATATTTCATTCATATAAAGAATCTCCATCATGGAATTTTTTAAATGAGTATCTCCTCAAATAATAAAAATCGAGGTGTTGATTTTTATAATAATGTTTTTCCAAATTTTTTTGGGATAAGAAAGTTTTAGATATGGAGGATGAGGATCTTGTAATTCTGTGGTTTTGAACTTTTCAAAATTACTGATAAGATGTTTCATTGAGGATTCATTTGAATCTTCATCCGATGAGATATCTTCAAGAGCTCTACATACTTTTCAATTAAATTTTGAATCAAATAATGTCTTGAAGATAACAAGAGTTATGGTTGGATAAAAGGTTCACAAATGATACTGTAGAATTTTTCAAGCTACTAGTTTGGCTGAAATTAAGCATACCGATTTTAGAATTTTAGGCTAAAAAGATGAATTATTTGAAGTATACTTTACTATAATTAAGTTGTTTAATTAAAAGAATAAATTCCTGAATTTGTGAAAACTTATTTTTCTAATTCTAAGGTTTATCATCCACCATTTTTACAATATGGAGGATAAGATGCTTCAATTATTTTCTGCTCTTGCCATTTTTTGGTAGTTAAAATAGCAACTTGAGCAGATGAAAAGAATGAAAATCAGCAAAAAAGAATAGTCATTCTATTTCTTTCTTTCTCTCATTTTTCAAATATAAGTCATTTATTTGAGACGTATTTTCAAAACTTATACTAAGTCAAAGTTATCATACTTGTTGGAAGTCTTAAACCTCTAGTCGAACCTAGTATCATTAAGACTAAAGTTCATCTGATGGAGGGGAGATTGATTTTCTCTCATGATGATAAATATGATTTATTTAGGCTAGGCCTCACCGATGGTTCAGAGTGTGAACCATCAAATTCTCTCGAGGTTTTAAGGGATAGAAACCTAGAAGTAAGATCGACGAGAGTTGAATCGACTTCAACATCACCATAGAAATTATCTCATATAATTAATGGAAGGTCTTCAATTATAGTCCATGATTAGAAATACCATCTCATTCCATTTAATCACTTATTAGTAAACATATGGGATGCTAATGTGATTTATTTTCAAGTAGTAGTTCGTTATCAAGGTTGAATTCAACTAGATTTAGAGTATTTAAACTCAAAAATGAATTCTAAAAAATGATAATCAATCCAAGAAAATCATAACCATAAAGTCAAAATGTAATTTTAGAGCTTCAAAAAGATTTATATAAAAAAGATAAACTCATTGGGAAAGGTGTTGAAATAATCCTCACATAAAGTCTATAACACTATTGTGATCGACAAAGAAGGCATCTTCCATCTCTAAGATAAAATAAGCATTTAGACCTTCGGTTAAAGGTAATGCTATCTAGATCATCCCTATATGAATATATTTAAAATCTTGCATATATTATGCATTTTCAAATGTTAGAGATAAATAGTTTTATCCATTCGTCTATAATGATTTGTTCTACAATTTTCACTAAAGATTTTCTCTTAAAATCAAAAGTTCCAAATTGATAAATGATAGTTTTATCAATTTTGGGGAGAGACCATCTCTTTAGGTCTTCTTCATTCAAGGGGAACTCTGTCATTTTAGAGTTCTTGATTAAATTATTATTTTTTCTAATCGTTAGATTAGAAGTTACTTTAGAAGAAGTAGAATCCATATAACCAAAAGGAGAAAAAGGGAGAGAGGAAGATGATGCAGGGAGAATTTGAAACAAATTACCACATAAGGATAAAACAAACTAAGTATAAACCTCCATTAGAGAATTATCTTTATAAAAACAAAATAGACTTACAACCTTTCAAGCATCAAAATGGGATTACCATTTGTGATGAAGACGGAATATAAACCTCCACAGAATTATCCTACACAAAAAAATAGACTTATAACCCTATCAAGCATCACGCAAATGTGGATGGCCATTTATGAAGATGATAAAGCCAAGAGAGGAATGAACAAAAATCTTTATCCAAAGCATGGTGAAATGTAACAAAAATTCTAACATCCTTCTCCCTGTGGATTTACCCATCATCTGGATACCCAAACTTACAGGATATATATAAAACTTATTTATTAAAGATTAAAAAAAGTACTTACACCATGACGAAGGCGAAGGTGAAGAACTAAGGAGAGTACAAGAGAAATAAAAGAGAAGAGGAGAAACCGAGCACACCTAATACAAGAGAGCCTCTTATAAAGGCAGAGAAGACTTTGCAGAGGCAAAGGTATAATTATTAAAAAAAAAGAGA
Source organism: Cymbidium sinense (assembly GCA_021442155.1). Classification (NCBI taxonomy): domain Eukaryota; kingdom Viridiplantae; phylum Streptophyta; class Magnoliopsida; order Asparagales; family Orchidaceae; genus Cymbidium; species Cymbidium sinense. Next base: position 251,016,518 of record CM038214.1, read on the forward strand.
AACGTTGCTTAAAGGCTAAACAATGGTACAATTATTAGATAGAATTATTTTTGTCAATGTATTACTTTAAAGATTTTTTTGGAATTTTAGAGTAAAGTATTATGAAGATAAACCACTACTTTGGAAAGTAGCAATTATTTCATTGGGACCCATTTATGTAAAGTAGATTCTCGTATATAATGATGCTACTTTGAAAGTAGAATTATTTCTTGGGTGCTTTATGAATTTAAGTTTCTGGATTCCACGCCGACGCCAATGAAGACTCACCATCACAGATATATGATAGATTAAACACCTCGAGTTGATTTTGTAGATCTTTGAGACATTCTTATGTTGAATCATGAGGATAACGTCTTTTGATGCTTGTAGTACCTCATCTCACGATATCAAAATGTAGTTTTTGAGGATTGTTAATTGAATAAGCTTTAATAATGGCTTTAATTTGCTTGAGCTTATCCTATATATTGATTGAATTCAATTTTAGTAAAATTATTCAAGGACCCGATTAAAATGGATCCTTCCGGAATAACGTTCCAGCCTATCCATGGATTTGGTCAAGAAATGAGCAAGATTTTCCTTGAATCATTCTTCTGGATTAATAGCCCTCATTTTGGGGCGCTTCCATCCATTCATTAAAAGACTTTTGATTGGATCGGAAGAATATTTAATTCTTCCAAAATAGTTCCACCACCAAGAATACGGAAGTTCTTGTTGATAATGTCTTGTTCATGATGAACATCCATGAATACCTTCGCTTCATTGAGAAGGAAGAAAGCTTTCATCATAGCTACATAACACCAATAATTTATGCCAATTTATAAATTAGTGGGGATAAAAATATATTTTCTCTTTGAATGGAGTGACCATTCACTTTGATGAAAGATTTTTGTATAACATTTGTTATACAAAAATTGTATGGTCTCGATCATGAATATGGTTAATCTCAATACACTTTAATTGTATTAAGATTTTTTTCATAAATCTCTCTTGAGAGATTAGATTCAAATGGGAAAGGATTGTTTTCCAAATATCTTTCAAATAAGGCCCACAGATTATTTATTGAATAATCAAAGGGATTAATTTCAAGAATATTCTATTTTATTTCTTTAGAGAAATAAATAGGTTCTTGTGCACATCTTTTAGGGATGGTATTGCTTTTTAGAGGTTCACCCTTTTCAACCGTAGTTGAAGAGGAAGTACCATAAAGATAAGTTTTCAAATTGATCATGCCAATTATTGAATTGATCTTTGCATTAGCTACCAGTGACCTCCATGAAAAGAAAGACTTCCTTAGAGTGGTCATTCTTCCATGTGGTGATCCACCGATCTCCCTCGCAAGAATTCACGTCAAAATCGAAGAGAATTTTCATTACCTTTAATGAATTGATGTGTCAAGACAAAGAGCTCATTATTGCATGATGAAAAATTTGTTTTGAAACTAAATTTTGACATCTTGTTCAATGATGTATTTGATGAGGAACAATCAATAAAAGGAGAAAATGCCGATTAAGTAAATCATCTTGAATTTTGAGATGCACTTAATCACAGAAAGCATTTCTTTTTTGATAATGGAATACTTTTGTTGAGTAGAATTTCATTTACCAGAAATAAAGTGAACTAATTCTTCTTTAGAATTCTTTCACTGCTTTAAGATACCTCCATAACCCTTATTAGAGGCATCTGTTTCAACAATTTTGAAACTAGTAGGGTCCGCAAGATTAAGACAGGGAAGGTTTTGAACCCTTTCTTTAATTTTGTGCACTACCATGGTATGAGTATTAGACCATGGTGGGGATTCTTTTTTAATCTATCAAAGAGTGGATCTGCATCTTTGGCAAGATTTTGATAAAAATCAGCTACATAATTGAGAGCTCCTAAGAACCGCTGTAGTTGGTTTTTATCTAAAATGATATTAGGAAATTTGTTAGTAAATTCAATACTTCTATTAATTGGTATAATAGAAGCATTGGATATATTATGGCCTAAAAATCTTATTTCAATTTGAAATAATTTGATTTTGGCTGTAAATAACTAATCCATTTTAAAATTAACCATTTAAATATTTTTTAGATTGAAGTGTTCAATTTGAGAACACAACATCATATAGACTAAAATATATTTAAAATAATCTTTAAATATATTATTCATGATATGAAAATTGAAGGTGCATTTTAAACCAAATGACATTACATTCCATTCATAATGTCCAAAGGGCACAGAATGCTTTTTATAGATCCGATTCTTTTATCTGATGCCAATATCTTGATTTTAAATCAAATTTGGAAAATATTTTTGCATTATGCAATCTATTTAATAAATCCCTTTATTAGAATTGGATATCTGATCCATTTTAAAATTTTGTTTCTTGTAATTAATTACAAGTCAGCCTCCCTCTTTCCTTTACGAATTCATAACATAAAATGCGATACCAAGGGGAGTAGATTGCCAAATTATTATTCCTTTCTTTAATAAATCAACAATCTTGCATAAAGCAAGGTTCGTTCATCGACAAGGATCTAGCTTAGTGGAATGTCTCGCTCATTGAAATTATCAATGTATATCCACTACATGAGTCTTTCTTTCCAAAGTAATTGAGTCACCACAAACTTCCTTTGGAATTTTGGTGGCAATTTTGAATTTTTCTTTAATTTTGGGGAAGAAATTTTGTTTAGTTAAACTAGCAATTTCTTCTTGTAAATAATTTATATGCATAGACTTATTATTAAGCCTATTCATTTCATTTATGATAATTTCCTTAGGATTGGTGATAAAATGGAATGTGATTTCTTTATCCCAAAGAAAATAAAATTCATCATCAATTCTAGTGATGGTATTATTTTAAGAAGAAAAGGAGTTCCCAAAATAATGTGTGTCAAATTTTGACTAAAATAAAAGGCATTTGAATACAAATATCATCTTGACACGCCACGATGATAATTTATACTTAATTTGTAAAGATTCTCGCTACGCCTTTAATCCTTTTTTTCAAAATATTTAGAAGGAATTATTCTTCTTGTATAATTTAAATATCGCCATCAACTAGAAAGTTAAATTTGGAAAAAATAAATTCTTTATTTATAATTAATTTAATGGAAATATACCATTTTTGGTATATTGCCTTTGAATTTTGTAAGAAACCGGTTCTGATTAGAATCGCTTTTATATTTTCAAATGAATTGGGCAACTTCTGATTAATTTCAAGATCCATTGACAATTCATTCATTTGCTTCTCGCCTTTAATTTGAACCACTAATTCTTTAATTCACTTTACCAAATAAAGAAGCTGAATTAGAAGATGATGAACTTGCCTTAGATTTTTTCTTAAATACTTTAGATAAGGAGTATATAGGAGGCTTATAATAAAAAATTTTTCTTGTTTATCTTTCTTTTTATCATCAAGAAGATCGATAATTTTATCACGAGTTGAATCATCTTCAAATTATGCTAAAAGTTTAATTAATTAGTCCTTTTGCTCGAATATACAAACTATATTTATTATATTTTTTATAATAATCTTTCAATTGACAAGAATAGTTAGATTTATCGATTTATCGAATCTGAGGATGAAGATGAAATATGTTCTTCTTCTCTTCTAATTCTATTTGAATCGAGATGTGTAGAATTTTCATCTTTGTTTTAACCTTCAATAAGTTCATTTAACTTCTTCTGTATCTGTACGTAATGACCTAAACCACATTTGTAATATTTTATTTCTCTTGTCTCTTGGTTTAGAACCGAGGGACGAGTTTGTATTTGTGCGTGAATTTATCACATTTTTATGACGTGATTTTTTCATGCTTAGGAAAAATATTTCGTTTTTTCCTGTGTTTGAAGATAAAGGACTGGGGTCATAAATGAATTCTCAGAATTCACCAAGCTATTTGCGCTCAAGTAGATGTTCTCTTTTCATTTGATTTTTTAATTTAAGATCAGAGCAAATTGCTAAACCAATTTTATTACATGTAGAAATAAGGTTTCCATATGTAAGAGTTTCATATGGGATGGTTCCATCATAGAGGCGAAGAGAAACCTTAACCTTTTCAACAAATAGATTGAAGGTCTTCAATGAATTTTGCTTCCAATGAAGGCACATCATAAAGTGTCATGAGATGCTAAAATATATCCTTGTACCATCAAAATGGGTTAAGGATGGACATCTTAATTTTGAGTAAGGATGAAGTTTTTCCTTGATCTCCAATGGATCCAACAAATGATCTATAATTATTTGAAGATTATAGACAATTTTCATTGTTTTTATCTTTTGGAAGATCTAAGACTGCAAATAAGGAGGTCTTCCTTTGAGAATAGTGAAAATTATCCCACCATCCTTTAAAAGTAGAATCCAAATGATGGCTCGTACATGTGGTTTACATGTCTGACAGAGTGAGAAGAGCATTGATGAAGGGTATGATGATTTGATGTTGAAAGTCCATCAATATTCCATTCACAAAGAATCTCCATCATGGAATTTCCTACAAATGAGTATCTTAAAATAATAAATCAGAGGTATTTTTTATAATAATGTTTTCCAAATTTTCTTTGGATAAGAAAGTTTTGATATCAAAGGAGGATGAGGATCTTGTAATTCTTGAAAAATATTTTGAATTTTTTCAATATTACTTGTTGATCAAGATTATTTTAAGATTCATTCAATCTTTATCTTAACATATCTTCAAGATGTCCTACATACTTTTCAATTTAAATTTAGAATCAAATTCAATATCTTCGTAAGAGAGTCCAACTTAAGAGCTGGAGGTTGATAAAAGGTTTCACAAATGTTTATACAAGTAGTTTTCTTAAGCTTTGCTAGAAGGCTGAAACCTTTATTTAAACATCGATCGATTTTACTCTTGATAAAAAAGATGATTGATTATTTGAACTTAAAAAGTGAATATTAAGAATTTATCATGAACAAAATTATCAACAAAGAACTTTGGTCATTGAAACTATTTTGTTAATTAAATATTCTTTCATCCAATTTAAACAATGAATGGATGGAATTTTAATCAAAAAAAGGCTATTAATCTGAAGAATGATCCAATTAAAATCTGCTCATTTCTTCAAGATAGATTCCATGGATATGGATGAAGTTATTATATATAAATTATTTGTAAGAAGAAATTTTAGTTTAACTATTAAACAATAAATTTCTTCCCATTAAAAGAAAAAATTAAAATTTCCACCAAAAATTCCAAAGGAAGTTTGTGGTGACAACCCATAACTTTAAAGAAAGATCATGTATTCTCCATATGAAATTTCAATGAACGAGATATCATAAGGCTCTTAATAAATAATAGCATATTGCTTTATGCAAAGAAGAGATTGGATTTATTAAAGAAATGAATAATTGAATTATTCTGTAAATTCTCAAATGAATTAAAGAGGAAGAAGATTATTTGTCAATTACAAGCTAAACAAAGTTTTAAAATGGATCAAATATCCATAATAAAAATGGATTTATTAAATTGATTGATCAAAATATTTCACCATTTATCAGATATTAGAGATCCCATAAAAGAATCATCGCTATAAATATTTACATGCCTTTGGATATTACTTAATGGAAGAATGAATTGTTAAAAAATGCACCTTCTAAATGAGGTCTTCGAAATGATCCATGAGAATTCATTCATTTGCTTTTGAATTTGTGAACCTCAATTTTAGTTTTAATTGCCTTTATGATAAAGAAGTCAATTAGAAGAAAATTGTATTTTTTCTAAATACTTGAGAATGATTAAATGAGGAGAAAAATTTTTGCATTTTCTTCTTAATTAGATATAATTTTATCACGATAGTAATTCTTTTCTTGATAGGATTCCATTTACTAAATAAAGCAAACTAATTCTTCTTTAGAATTCTTTCATTAAGATACCTCCATAGCTTATCGAGGCATCTATTTCAACAATTTTGAAACTAGTAGGTCCGAAAGACAGGAAGGTTTTGAACCTTTCTTTAATTTTATCGCCATGGTATGAGTATCACGGTGGGGATTCTTTTTAATCACAAAGAGTCTACATCTTTGGCAAGATTTTGATAAAATCCTACATAATTGAGCTTAAGAACGCCAGTAGTTGGTTTTATCTAAAATGATATCGAAATTTTATTAAATTCAATACTTCTATTAATTGGTATAATAGAAGCATTGATATATTATGGCCTAAAAATCTTATTTAAATAATTTGATTTTGGCTCAAATAACTAACCCATTTTTTAAAATTAACCATTTAAATATTTTTAGATGGTTTGTTCATCAATAGTTTTGAGAATACAAGAACATCATCAATATAGACTAAAATATATTTAAAATAATCTTTAAATATATTATTCATGATATGCTAAATTTTAGAAGGTGCATTTTTTAAACCAAAGGGCATTACGTTCCATTCGTAATGTCCAAAGGGCACCGTAAATGCTATTTTATAGTGATCCGATACTTTTATCTGACGCCAATATCTGATTTTAAATCAAATTTGGAAAATATTTTTGCATTATGCAATCTATTTAATAAATCCCTTTATTAGAATTGATATCCATCCATTTTAAAAACCTTTCATAATCCAGTTAATTATAACATCATCTTCCTCTTTCCCTTTAATTCATAACATAGTATGCCAAGAGAGTAGGATTACCAAATTATTCCTTTCTTTAATAAATCAACAATCTTCTTTGCATAAAGCAAGGTAGTTTCGCTCATTCAGGATGAGCCTTAGTGGGAATGTCTCATTGAAATTATCAATAGAGATCCACTACATGAGTCTTTCTTTCCCAAAGCAATTGGGTTGTCACCACAAACTTCCTTTGGAATTTTGGTGGCAATTTTGAATTTTTTCTTTAATTTTGGGAAGAAATTTGTTGTTAAAAGTTAAACTAGCAATTTTTTCTTGTAAATAATTTATATATGACTTATTATTAAGCCTATTCATTTCATTTATGATAATTTTTTTTAGATTGGTGATAAAATGGAATGTGATTTCTTTATCCCAAAGAAAACCTAATTCCAGATCATCAATTCTAGTGATAGCATTATTTTAAGAAGAAAAGGAGTTCCCAAAATAATGTGTTGTGTCAAATTTTGACTAAAATAAAAGGCATTTGAATACAAATATCATCTTGACACATCCAGATGATAATTTATACTTAATTTGTAAAGATTCACCGTCACGCCTTTAACCGCTATTTTTTTTTTCAAAATATTTAGAAGGAATTATTCTTCTTTATATACAATTTAAATCTTATCAACTAGAGCAAATTAAATTTGGTAAAATAAATTTTTTATTTATAATTAATTTAATGAAATATACCATTTTGGTATATTTTTGAATTTTGTAAGAAACTTGGTTCTTGATTAGAATCGGCTTCTATATTTTCAAATGAATTCTCGATTAATTTCAAGATCCATTAATCATTCATCTTTCTCGCCTTTAATTTTTGAACTTCTAATTTTAATTTCTTTAATTCTTTAGCTCAAAAAGAAGTCAATTAGAAGATGATGAACTTGCTCTGCATTTTTCTTAAATACTGATAAGGAGTATATAGGAGGCTTGTAATTAAATTTTCTAATTTATCTTTCTTCTTATCATTAAGAAGATCGATAATTTTATCAGTTGAATCATCTTCAACTTGTGCTAAAAGTTTAATTAATTGGTCCTTTTGCTCGTGGGTGAGCATATGCACTGCCATATTTATTATATTATATTTTATAATAATCTATCTCGCTGATAGACTTGCAATAGATTTATCCATTTATCAACTGATGAGGATGAAGATGAAATATTTCTTCTTTCATCTTCGATTCTATTTCGTAATCAGGATGTAAGTGAATTTCATCGGTTTGTTTTAACCCTTCACAATCAAGTTCATTTAACTTCTTCTCGATAAAGATCATTAGAATGACCCTTACATTTGTAATATTTATTTCTCTTGTCTCTTTGGTTTTAAACCAGGGACGAGTGCTTGTGCATGAATTTATCACATTTTTATGACGTAATTTTTTCACGCTTAGAAAAATAGTTTTCGTTTTTCCCTTGTTTTGAAGATAAAGGACATACTGAGGATCACGCTTGAATTGCTCACTCAATGCCACCGCTTGCTCAAGTAGATTCTCTCATTTGATCTTTTAATTTAAGATCGAGCATGCTAAATATTTTAATGCGTAAATAAGGTTTCCATATGTTAGGGTTTCATATGGGATGGTTCCATCGTAGAGGCGAAGAGAAACCTTAACCTTTTCAGCAAATAGATTGGGAAGGCCTTCAATGAATTTTTGCTTCCAGTGAAGGCTATTGGCATCATAAAGTGTCATGACGCATGCTAGAAATATATCCTTGTACCATCAAAAATGGGTTAAGGATGGACATCTTAATTTTGGAGTAAGGAGCGAGTTTTTTCTCCTTGATCTCCAATGGATCCAAAGAAATGATCTATAATTTTGAAGAAGATTATAGACCAAATTTTCATTTTTGTCGTTCTTTGGAAGATCCTTAGACTTAAGTCAATTTGCTAAGGAGGTCTTCCTTTGAGGAAGTGAGAAAATTATCCCACCATCCTTTCGAGTTCCGAGAATCAAATGATGGCTCGAGATATATGATTTTGCTTGATGTCTGATTGAAACAAAGAGTAAATAAGCATTCGATGAAGGGTATGAATGATTTGATGTCCATCCATCAATATTCCATTCATACAAAGAATCTTAAAGAGGTGTTGGTTTTTTTATAATAATGTTTTTCCAAATTTTTCTTGGATAAGAAAGTTTTGGATATCAAGGAGGATGAGGATCTTGTAATTCTTGAAAAGTTTTGAATTTTTTTCAATATTACTTGTTTGATCAAGATCATTTTGTTGAGGATTCATTTGAATCTTCATCCATTGATGATATCTTCAAGAGCTCCTACATACTTTTCACTTAAATTTAGAATCAAATTCAATGTCTTCGTAAGAGGTCCTAACTTAAGAGCCGCTAGTGAGGTCGATAAAAGGTTTCACAAATGGGTTTATACTAGTAGAAGCTTTCAAGCTTTGCTAGTTTGTGGATATAAACCTTTGTTTAAGCATCCGATTTTAGACTAGGCTAAAAAAGATGATCTGATTATTTGAAGTATACTATTACTATAATTAAGTTGTTTAATTACAAGTAATAAATTCTTTAGAATTTGTGGATCAACTTTTTTTCAAGGCCTAATTCTAAAGGTTTATCATCCACCATTTTACAACCGATGGAGGATAAGATGTTTCAATTTTTCCTTGCTCGCCATTTTTGGTAGTAAAATAGCAACTTGAGCAGATTGAGTACAGAATGAAAACCATATTTAAAAAGGAATAGTTGCTTTTGGCTTGACTATTTCTTTCTCTCATTTTCTAAAATATAAATCATTTATTTCAAACGCTTGTTCTATAGAAGTAAAATTTCTATACCAAGTGAAAATTATCATAATTGAAGTACTTTCTTCCTCTCTAGTCTTAGAACCCAGGTAGCTCATTAAGACTAAAGTTCATTTCGATGGAGGGGAGATTGATTTTCCTCTCACCCATGATGGGAGTATGATTGAAGGGGCCTCGGAGATGGTTCAGTGTGAATCATCCGATCTAGAATAGGTTTGAAGGATAGAAATCTAACCTGATATGCGAGGGTTTCATATTCATTCTTTTGAATTATCATCTATATCTTGATTGATGGAAGGTCTTGGTAGTGCAGATGGTATAGTCCATGATTAAAAAACTCATTCCATTTAATCACTCATTTAGTAATATGGGATCTAATAGATTTATTTCAATGAGTAGTTTTGTTTGGTTGAGCGACTTTCAACTCTAGGATTTAGAGTATTTAAAACTCAAATGAATTGAAATTAGAACAATAGTTTTAAAACCAAAAATCTTAAAGTAAATGTAATTTTAGAGCTTCAAAAGATTTATATCAAGAGATAAACTCAAATTGGGAAAGGTGTTGTATCATTGACATAGGCTGTCTACAACACTCATTAGGATTGAGCCAAAGACATAATCTCTTACTTGCTAAAATAAAAATTTAGATAGGGTTAAAGGTTGAATGCTATCAGATCATCTGAATATATTTAAAATCTTGCATATATTTATGCAGATCTTCAAACATTAGTAGATAAATAGTTTTATCCATTTGGTCTACAATAATGATTTGTTCTACAATTTTCACTGAAGATTTTCTCAAAATCAGTTCCAAATTGATAAATGATAGTTTTATCAATTTTTTGGAGAGAATATCTATTTGGGTCTTCTTCATTCAAGAACTCGCCATTTTGAGTTTTGATTAATTATTATTTCTCTATTTGTTAGATTAAGTTACTTGAAAAGAAGTAAAAGCCATATAACCAAAAGGGAAAAGGGAGAGGAAGATGATGAAGGAGAATTTGAAACAAATTTATAAGGATAAAACAAACTATGTATAAACCTCCATTAGATTATCTTCCCAACAGTCACAAAATAGGACTTACAACCCTTTCAAGCATCTATAAGGATTTCCATTTTGAAGGCGAATATAAACCTCACAATAATTATCCCAGAAATTACAAAATAACTTATAACCTATCGCATCATAGATGGTCATTTAGATGGGATAAAGCCATGAGCAATGAACAAAATATTTATCCAAAGCATGGTGAAATGTAATAAAATCTAACATCCTTCATATGGGATGGTTCCATAGTAGAAGCAAGAGAAACCTTAATTTTTAAAATAGATTGGGAAGGCCTTAATGAATTTTTTGCTTATTAAAGAATCATTATATAGTGTCATTCTAAAATATATCTTTGTACCATAAAATGGGTTAATGGACATCTTAATTTTTTGCGAGAGCGATTTTCTCCTTCCTCCAATGGATACAAAATGATCTATAATTATTTGAAGAAGATTATAGGATTTTCATTAGATTTCTTTGTTCTTTTGTAAGATCCTTAGTATTTAAGTCAATTTCATAAGGAGGTCTTTCTTTTGAGGAAGTGAGAAAATTATCCCACCATTCTTTCAGAGTTGCAGAGAATCATAAGTCTTTCTTTCCCAGAAAGCAATTGGGTTGTCACCACAAACTTCCTTTTGGAATTTTTGGTGGTAATTTTGAATTTTTTCTTTTAATTTTGGGAAGAAATTTGTTGTTTAATAGTTAAACTAACAATTTCTTTTTTCAAATAATTTATATGCATAGACTTATTATTAAGTCTATTCATTTCATTTATGATAATTTCTTTAGGATTGGTGATAAAACAGAATGTGATTTTTTTATCCCAAAGAAAATGAATTCGGTATCATCAATTCTAGTGATCATTATTTTAAGAAGAAAATGAGTTCCCAAAATAATGTGTTGTGTCAAATTTTGACTAAAATAAAAGGCATTTGAATACAAACATCATCTTGACACAGACATGATAATTTATACTTAATTTGTAAGACTCGCAGGTGCCTTTAACCGTTGGCTAGTTTTTTTAAAATATTTAGAAGGAATTATTCCTTCTTGTATATAATTTAAATCTGCTCCACTATCAACTAGAGCAGTTAAATTTGGAAAATTCTTTATTTATAATTAATTTAATGAAAATATACCATTTCTGGTATATTGCCTTTTGAAAATTTTATAAGAAACCTGGTTCTTGATTAGAATCGGCTTCTATATTTTCAAATGAATTGGGCGTCTTCTGATTAATTTCAAGATCCATTAGACGACCATTCATTTGCTCTTGCTCAGCTTTAATTTGCTAAACCTTTAATTTTAGTTTCTTTAATTTAGTCTTTAGTTCAGATAAAGAAGTTGAATTAGAAGATGATGAACTTGCCTCAGATTTTTTTCTAAATACTTCAGATAAGAAGTAGATAGGAGGCTTGTAATTAAATTTTTCTAGTTTATCTTTCTTCTTATCATTAAGAAGATCGATAATTTTATCACGAGTTGAATCATCTTCAATTTGTGCTAAAAATTTAATTAATTGGTCTTTTAGCTCGTGGGTGAGCATATACATACCTGTCATATTTATTATATTTTTATAATAATCTTTCTATTGACAGGACTTACAATAGCTAGATTTATCTGAGGTTGTTTGTGAGGGTGTTACCCGATGACATTAACCTGTATGGAAGAGGTCGTGGGAAGTCCACCAAGGACCTTTTGACCTATCCTAGGTTGTTTGTCAGAGTGTTTGCTCAATGATGTTAACATGTATGGAAGAGGTTGAATTGAATCCGCTGAGGATTTTTGACCTATCCAAGGTTGTTTGTCAGAGTGTTACCCGATGACGTTAACCTGTGTGGAAGAGGTTGAATTGAATCCGCTGAGGATTTTTGACCCATCCGAGGTTGTTTGTCAGAGTGTTACGATGGCGTTACTTTGGAAGAGGTTGAATTGAATCCACGAGATTTTGACCCATGTTGTTTGTCAAAGTGTTACCCATGGCGTTAACACGCATAGAAGATGTTTAAATCGTTGAGGATTTTTGACCTATCGAGGTTGTTTATCGGTGTTACCATGGCGTGTATGGAAATGTAGGAAGTCCACAAGGACCTTTGACTATCCTAGTTGTTTGTTAGAGTGTTACAGATGGCGTTAACGTATGGAAGAGGTCAATTGAATCCAGATTTTGACTATCGAGGTTGTTTGTTAGGGTATTACTTGATGACATTAATCTGTATAAATGAGGTCGAATTGAATCCGCTGAGGATTTTTGATCTATCCGAGGTTGTTTGTTAGGGTGTTACCCGATGACGTTAACCTGTATGGAAGAGGTCGTGAGAAGTCCACCAAGGACTTTTTGACCTATCCTAGGTTGTTTATCAAAGTCTTTGCTTGATAACATTAACCTGTATGGAAGAGGTCGAATCAAAACATCCGTTTGTGGTTGTAACCAAAGTTGCTTCTTAACCTTGGTCTTATTTTTTCATGAGTATGATTGGAAAATCATAATTTGTAAAATTATATCTCTTCTCAATGTTGAAATATCCTCCAACTTTGACTTGTTTCTTAGGATGGTAATCGATTAGATGCTTAACATGGGCGATCTTTTGAAATTAAGAGTTGCCCCCCAATTTTTAACAAAATATGAAGGAACGAAGTTTGATGAATTTTCATTCTTCGCTTGCGCTCCTTAAAAGCTTGAAATGCTCCACCTCGATGGTGGTTTTGATCTTGTTGGGAAACTTAGTCGTCATACAAGATGAAATAATGGAAATCAGTTTCCCACATACGGTGTCAAACTGTTGCGTGCTAGAAAACCAGTTGCGGTAGAGTGAAAGTTTATGCCTTAGCTTTGTTGTAAAATCTAGCACAGTATTTAAAAGTGAATAAGAAAACTCAGAATTTTACGTGAAAAACCTCAAAGGAGAGAAACCACGGGCTCAAGTAAAATCTTCCACTATGGATGTTTCAAAGTACAAAATCTTTAGATGGATTACAGTTGCATATGAAAGGGAACAACAATATGTAGTCACGTTGGTGGTAGCGATTCTAGTGGTAGCGAATGATGGTGGTGAGGACATCGGCGGCGATGAAGGTCGTCATGATGGAGACCAATAGAGATTTACGAGGATGTGGCGGTGGCCCGTGGTGGTTGGCACCGTCAGTGGTGGCATTGTGCTTGGAGAATCTTCAAGCTTTAGAGCTCTCTCCTCTCTCTTGCTTCTTTGGTCTCACTCATGAGAATGAGCTATTTATAGATTGGAAGAGTGGCGTCTGTAAATACATGCAAAATCCAACCACTCCTCTCCATGGACCGTGATGATTCCCTTGATCATATAATGTATTTTGTGTATTTGAATGTTCAAATGAAGTCAGAATTATGAGATTTTGGGCTTGTTAGATCCGGCTCATCGAGACGCTCGATTTGACTATAAACACTCTACTTTTGAGAGTTATTTAGAGATTTAACTGACATCCTAGAGTTTCCAAGAATATTTTAAGTGCTTGATCTCGATCAGTTTCAACTTCGGATCAGGTTGCTTTTAGCATCAAGATTCGTGCTTCGAATAGTAGTATTTTAAGTGTCATATCAAAGCCCTACTTATTCCTCTCATAATTTTAATAATAGGTCTCTTTCTCTCACACGTGTGAATGTAAATCTTATGATAGAATCATTTAATTTGTTTTGCTTTTATATTCAAAATCAAAGAAAGCTACTAAAACAAGCCATTATAATGGACTTACTCGAAAAAATCATTATTTTTTAGTCAATTTAATTTTAGTAAAAAAAAAGACTGGGCACTACTCCAATACAAAATATTCTCAAAAACCAACCACACGTGCAGTACGGCAGGATTAAACCGCACGTGTGAACTCTCGAGCATGGGGCAGTCGTTTTGCTTCAATTCCAAGCAAGATAGAATTCGGCAGATTGAATTTCAATAATATTTTAATGGAGTGAAATTATAAAATTCTATAATTTTAAGTTATAGAAAATAAATTTTTTTAATGCATTAAATTGTTTTATAAATAAAACATAAATTCTTTAAAATATATTGTGATCGGTATTAAAAGTTTATTTCATATTATATTTGAATAGAAATTCTTATACTAAAACAAAAATTTTTATTTCAAATTAAGGTCCTCTTCGGGGTGATGATGGTGTTGTAGTACCGTCTACACCATAGTCTTACTTGGGATCTTCTTTGAAATCTGTGATGAAAAGGCTGTTCTAATGATCGACTCCCATGATGATTAGAAAGCTGTGATTTTATAACAACTTTTTCTGTAATACATTTACTATTATTTTTTTATATAATTGTGATTATCCTAAATATACCCTAAATTATATAAATATCAAAATTTCGAAACTTGTAGCTATCCCATCATTTTTATCAATTTTATTAAGTGAGTTGAAAATGAGGAGAAGGTCAATACCATTATTAAGCTTTATATTTATATCCAAAAGAAAATGAAAGTTTTTTAGTGCTAATTATTAAATAAAGGATATAATAAAATATTTATAAGAGACTAAGTAGCCACAATAGTCTAAAATTGCCCCAAAATTTTAGTCATTATCTCCAATTTTCTTTTGGATTAAGCTAAGTCTATCCATCACACTGCCTGCCTATTTTTTTTTTCTTTCATTATCAAATAAATATTAGTTTAGGGGCATGGTTGGTAAATGGAGCTAACAAAGATTTTTAAAATTATAAATAAATAAATATATATAATCTGTATTTATTAATGCATTTCATCAATTAATATAAATACAATAAAATATGATATTAATAATATGTACATTTAATTCTAAATCATTTAATCTCTATATTTAGATATCATAATTATCTCCTTCTATAATAAGAGTTATTTATTCAGAAAATTCTAATGTATTTAATTGACAATCAAAAGAACATAAAAAAATAAAATAAATCTTATATTTTACTTATATTTATCATATTAAAAAGAATAATATTATATTTAATAATCATAATATAATGGAATTTATAGATTATATTTTTGAGAAAAAGTGCTTTTGAACAAGTAATCATGTGAGCTCAGCCTGAAAATTTTTATTGAATTAGGAGTAGGAAAAAACATATAAAATGAAGTAGTATTGCAATAATTCATTCTTCTTGACTTGGGTTGGGAATAGGATTGCAATAAACTGAGTGTTCGAAAAGTTACTCATGGCTCGACTCGATTAAAGCTTGTTCGTGATCGTTTGATTAACTAATCAAATGAGCTTTAATATTTTTGTAAAACTCAATTGCTTAACGATTAAGCTTGAATTGCTTGTCATTTAGTTCATTAATTTTTGTGAACAATATCTTTTAAAAAATCGTTTAGGAGCACTATTATGAGCCTATTAATACTTATTTGTTAACAACATTATTTAATTTTTTATTTTTTGGACTTAATCTGCTTTAATTGATACAACTCATATATATTTCTCAATAAATTGCTCGCAAAAAAACTAGATTAAGATTTGATTAAAGTTCATTTATTTCATTAAATGAGCTGTTCGTTAACATGTTCGATAATCCAATTTGAGCAAGCTCGTGAACAAACTCAAAACGAGTTGATGATAGTAAATAAGCTTGAACTCGGACATACACGTACTCAACTTGACTCAATTTATTTGCTGATTGGGAAGAAAAAAATATTAGGCTTCAAAATAAAATTATGCCAACAAAGATATTTTAATTTTGATATAATTTTTGCTTCCACAAAATCAAATCAACCAAAAAAATTAATAAAATTACAAGAATTCTAAATTCACATTTGATTATGATTTATGAGGGATTATATGTGTTATAATAAATATATTTTAAATTCAATGTTAGTTGTTTGATTTCAAATTAATTAAAGTTTAGTTTGAATGCGTGTAGAAGAAAAAAAAAACTTTTAAAAATGCGTTAATTTTACTTATTTTGAGTCTAAAAAAAATAAAATTCTTATTTTTAATCTTTAATAACAGAAAAAAAAATTAAAACTTTATAAAATAGTGATCTTCATTGAAGACTTACAAAATTTGATTAAACAAACAAATTAATCACTAGTAATATAAAATATTTTTACTTATTTATATTCAATAAAATACTTTAATACTATTAATTTATGTTATATATATATATATATATATATATATATATATATATATATATATATATATATATATATATATATATATCTTGAACAAGCTAACATTAAAAAGAAATGATTAATTGCGGAGTTCAGATGTAGCTCTATATCCGAACTTCAAATAACACAGTGTCATGTGATACTCATTAATATTTTTTTTTATTTCTAGTTGTTATATAAATAATATATAAAATAAAGACATCTCAACTAAATTTTGAAAAAAAATGTTTTAAATTTTAATTTATTTATTTTAAAAGGAATAAAAATAATTTATTTCCAAGAAATTCTAAAATGGGGATTAAATTGGTATTATTTAGGTTGCATCGTATCATCATCATCATCGCCTAAAATGAGGACTAAATCTGATTAAATTGATAAATTAATTAATCACTAATAATATAAAATGCTTTTACTTATTTCTATTCAATAAATTGCTTTAATACATTTAATTTATTTACATTAAAAATACATATATAGACTAGAACAAGCTAACATTAAATATATTACAAATTTGTATGTACTTTTTGTTCTACATACAATTATTTTTATTCTTATCTGTTATATAAATAATATATAAAATAAATAATTTTCGACTAAATTTTGAAAAAAAATGTTTTAAAATTTAATTTTATTATTTTAAAAATAATAAAAAATAATTCATTTCCAAGCTCATTGTTAAAAAAATTCTAAAAAATTTTAAATTTTTGCAAGTGATATTTTACAAGATTTTCTGAGCATCACAATCAATCAATCACTATTAATTTATTATCTTCTTATCCTCTAACTAAACTAAATGCAATCATTATCAGTTTAATTTGATATTATCCTTTAATTAATCTTAATCCAAATGCCCTTGAAGGCCTCATTTCAATCATATCCTCTTTAAAAAATAAAAAATAAATAAAATGAATAATTTATTATATTTAGAAAACAAACAAGCAAATTTGTCAAAAAAGATATTTTTTTTTAAAAAAAATATGGCATTTAATATATTAAGATTTAAGATAATTATATATGCAACACTTAATTTTTTTAATAAGTATAATTAGCAATTTTTTATTTTTGATCATCAAACTTTAACTCACTATTAAAATTTATTATAAAAATAGCAACTTTAATTTCAATATTTAATCAAATTCTTAATAGCTTTTAGTTAAAAATACATAAATTTTGGTTCGATTTTTTTCTAAGACATTTGGTAGATAAATATATAGATTTTATATGCTTAAATTTCAAAAAAAAAAGTAGACATATTTTAAAAGTGATTATTCCTATATGTAAATTTAGATAAAATATAGTTTTAATTATAAAATTTAAATTATTATACTTTAAATAAATATTATAAAATATAAGATGTTTTATAAAAATGACTTCTTTGAAGATTACAATTATAAAAATTAAAGATGTAGATATTATCATTTATGATTTGCTATTAATAATTAACTCATTTGTGGTGTTGACAATTAAGGGTGTGCACTAATTAGTTCAAACCGAAAAATCAAATTGAACCAATGTTATTTGATAGGTTCGATTCGATTTTAAATCTCACAGGTTTTTAGTTGTAAATGACTAGCAATTCGATTTTTTGTTCATTTTTTTTAAAGATCGGTTAAACCGAATAAACTAAAATTAGTTAAAAAGTCAAATATAAATATGTAATTTTGATTGTAAATGCTTAATTATTTATATAGATTTATAGATTTCTAATTGAATAAGAATTTTTAATGTATAAATCTTATTAGATTGTTTTTATTAATTAGTTCATTAAAAATAAATTTTTTTTTATTTTTATATGTTGTATGAACAGAATTATAGTTCGATTATATATATTATTTGGATGATTAGATTATTTTAAGTTATTTAGTTCAGTTTGTTCGGTTTAACAAAAAAATTAATTGAACCGACCGAACCGACAGAATGCTCACCCCTAATGATAATAAATGAATTAATGACAAGATAATTATGATAGATGACAACAATAGTTAGCATTATATATGTGTGCCATAGTTGATAAATGATAATGAATATTAGCACTGGTGATTAGCTGACAGTGGTGATTATAGTAATAATTAGTAATGATAATAGCTTATGATGATTATTTTCCTCATAAATAACAAATAAAAATGCTTATGAAAATGCCTCAATATATTTTTTAGTTTTTAGTTTTTTGAAAATAATTTGATTGGTTTATGAAAAAAAGGGTTAAAAGTCATATGCCAAAGATGTATCTAAAAAGCAAAATTTAAAATTTAAAACAAAAGTAATTTTTACATGACTTAAAATCAGGAATTGTCATATCAAATGCATATTTGAACCTTTGGTGAAACTATCCCACAACAATAATTAAATTAATATAAAAATAAAAAAGTTAATTATTTTAGTCTACTTTTCTAATAACCAAAATATCATGCGAAGAGAGTGATTTTAAAATAATAATATAACAATTAAGTTATATATATATATATATATATATATATATATATATATATATATATATATATATATATATATATATATATATATATATATATATATATATATATATATATATATATATGTGTATATTGTTATACAAGATGCGCAAGCATTTTGATATGATAATTCTTAATTTTAGGGTAAGTAAAAATTAAGTTTTTATTTTAATTTTTAATTTACCTTTTTAAATAAATCTTTGGCAAATGACTTTTAACCCTTTTTGATAAGCCAATTAACTTGTTTTCGAAAATCAAAAAAATATATTTAGGTATTTTGTAAGTTTTTATTTTTTTTATTTTTTAGGAAAAGACATCATTATAAACTATTGCCATTACCAATTATTACTGCAATCACCATTGCTCTCTAATCACCATTGTTAATGTTCATGTTCACTATCATTTACCAAGTACTATCATCTCATTAACTCATTGGTGACCACTACCATCAAATATCACGATCATTATTGTCTAGTCATTGTTGTTATTTATATTTTGCTTTAAAAATTAATTTATGTAATTGATATGACACTAAAAATTTTACTAGTCGAAGCACAAATCTTGATGTTAAAAGCAATCCGATCCTAAGTCGAAACTAGTCCAGATCAAGCACTTAAAATATCATTGAAAACTTTGGGATATCAGTTAAATCTCTAAATAGTTTCTAAATATAGAGTGTTTATGATTAAATTGAGCGTCTTGACGAGCTGGATCTAACAAGCCCAAGATCTCTTGATTCTGACTTTATTTGAGCATTCAATACTTAAAATACATTAGATGATCAAGTGAATCATTTTGAGACATTCGATGGAGTGATTTGGATTTTGCATATATTTACAGAAACGTCATCCCTCTAATATATAAATAGCCCCTCATTTTTCACATGAGGAGCCCAAGTATAGAAAGAGAGCTCAAAGTTTGAAAATCCTTCAAGATAATCGTACACCACCCAACGGCCGCCACTACCGCCGTTTGCCGCCAACCACCGACCGCCACCTCTCACTCATCGTTGTCAACCACCGACCACCGTTTGCCACCTTCACGGTCATCGCCATGTCATCGGCCGACCGCCATCTTTCACTATCATCATCGCCACTTGATCTCATTTTTAGAATGAGCTCTCAACCCCTCCATCTTAGACAAATGACTCCTCTTAGACTTTAAGAGCTCCTTAGTCTTAAGACACATCTAATGATTAGGTGGATACTCGACCTAGCTCTAGAAGCTTAGAAGAGTTAACCATAGGAATAGGTCATGTCTTAGGGGTGTTAGGAAAATTTCCTACCCTTAGCTTGAACCATTCCTCATCTTTCCTTCATTCAAGTCAAACTCCAGATCAATCTCATTTGATTTTCTCTAAACCCAAATCAACTCTATATGATCAAAATCCAGGATTGAAATCTATGATTGAAACCCATGATCAAAATCCATAAAAAAATTTCTAAATTCAAAAATTTCCTAAGTTCTTAAATTTGCATTTAAGGACTTAACCTAAATCATGATCAAAATCAATTCAAACCTTTGAGATTTTCTCATAATTCATTTATATTCTCATTTATATTCATATATATAAATAAGATATAAATTCAAACCAATCAAACTAAACTCAAATTCCAAATCAATTCATGAAATTTTCCTAAGTCCTTTAAATCCTTTTAATGGACTTAGCGTAAATCATGATCAAACTATTTCAAATCCTTGAATTTTTCTCATGATTCATTTATATTCTCATTTATATTCACATATATAAATAAAATATAAATTCAAACAATCAAAACTAATTCCAAAAATTAAACTCAAATCCACTCAAAACCTAACCTAAGCCTTTCAAGTCAAAACCTTGAACTTAGCCAAATCAACTTCAAATCAAGCCAAACTCTTGATTTCTCTTCATGATTCAATCAAACCTACAATCACGAATTCCTATATAAATACAAACTTCAATCACCAAATCAAAAAAAATCAATTCAAAAGTCAAACCCTAAATCTTTTCATATTCTTCCTTTGAATATGAAATTTTCAAATAAACCAAAACCCATTTGACTTCAAATCACTTATAAATGGATTTATATTTCAATCATAAGTCCATATACAAGTTCAATCAAACTCAAATCAAGCTTTGACCAAGTCATTTGACCTACTTAGACTAACTTGACCCAAAGTGACCTAAAGTACCCTTATGAGCTAAATTCTAATCCTAAGCAAATTGGATAGAACCAAACTCACCTATACCTCTCATCATGATCAACAATCATCATGGGATGATCAATCAATCAAATTGGGTCAAACCAAGGCAAACTTAGGGGTTGACCAAGTCAGTCAACACTTAGCCCAAAATGAAACATAATATAGTCAAATTCCACCATAGGCCAAATTGATTGAAACCATTGACCTAAGTTCATTCATGACCTATGTTTGAACTTGATCAAGTCAACATTTGAGCCTAACCTAGCCCAATCGGCCACTTGACCCAAGTTGACCCAACTTGACCAAAAGGGTCAAAATGTGTCAAAACTTGATCTAAGCCAAATTGATTGAAACCAATGGGTCAAGTTCATTCCAAATCACTTATGGAACTTGACAAAAGCCTCAGTTGTCCAACTAAACCTAACCTAGCCCAATTGACCTTAGACCCAACTTGACTTAAATGGGTCATGTTGAGCTAAATTTGAACATAACCAAAATTGATTGGAAACAAAGATACCAATCCACTCCATATGATTAACCAAACCTAAACCTACCCTTGACCTGACTCAAATAGGTCAAATGGATCAAATATGTCAACTTGACCCATTTGACCTAAGTGAGTTATATAAGCCAAATTCAAAACTAATCCAAATTGAATCAAACTAAAGCCACCAAAACATTTTAAATGGTCATATGAACTTAACCCAACCCTTGGTTTGACCCAATTTGACCAATTGGACAACTTGACCCAAGTTGACCCATTTTGACCTAAATGGGTCAACATGAGCCAAACCTTATCAAATGAATTCCAAATCTCATAAAACTTGGCCAAACCTAGTTTCTCCACATACCCAACATATCCAAATTGAAAAATTTGCAAAATGATCATCCTACCCCTAGACCATAGAACAAATTTTGGCCTAATCCTTGGGTAATTTGGTCATACCCTCTTCATACCAACTTGATGCCTTCTTAATAGCTCAAGTGGACCTAATGAAGAGTGGTGCATCCAACCCAATGGATTTGGGTCAGTCCAAATGGACCTAAGGCCAAACCCGACCCCATAGGTCAAATTGGCTCATTCCAAATCCTTCTTCTACTCAATTTGATGCACATGGGAGGTTGGTAATCCACTCAAGGCCTCAAATTTGATGCAAAGAGCTAACAGATCAAACAACCTCTCCAATGTGGTTAATTGGATCAAAATGACA